>JAGPOW010001296.1:62996054-63011723 GCA_030014935.1 Caiman crocodilus
GGCATATTTTAGTAGGATAAAAACATTTTGAAGGCCACACAGAAAGCAATAAGCAGTCTTTACTCACATGAGCTTACCAGGTATCAACCACCTGCTACTGGGGTTCCTGGCAGGTACAGACATGAGTTTATTAGCATGTTGTTCCAGAGTGAGTCTCTGTGCCATAGCCTACATCAGGTCTTGGATGTAGGGAGCCTGACCCTTCCCCATCCATAGGTTTGTCACAGATTATCCTAATCTGCTGGCCAGTGCAGACCCGGCTGGGCTCCTCCCATCCCCAGCAGCACATGGGAAGCCAGCTTCAGCTGCATGCTGCTTTTCCTGGCCAGTGCTGACCTGGCTGGGTCCGTCCCATCTGGAGCAGCATGCAGCTGAACCCAGCTTCCCACGAGCTACTGGGGACAGGAGGAGCCCGGCTGGGTCTGCACCGGCCAGCAGATGCAGTGGCAGAGCTGTGTGCTGCTCAGGACAGAACGAGCCCAGCCGGAGCAACAGGGGCTGAGCTGCATTTTCCCCTGCCTGCTCTGGTGAGTCCTGAGCGGCAAATGGCTCCACAGCTGCTTCTGCTGGCCAGTGCTGACCCAGCCAGGCTCTTCCCGTCCCCAGCAGCAAATGGGAATCTGGCTTCAGCTGCATGCTACTCCAGATGGGACAGACCCCCCTCGGGTCAGCACCAGCCAGCAGAGGCGGTGGCAGAACCATGTGCCACTTGGGACTGACCAGTGCAGGTAGGGGGAAAGTACAGCTGAGCCCCTCTTGCTCCAGCCGGGCTCATCCTGCCCTGAGAGGCACATGGCTACTCCTCTTCCCACAGGCACCGCATCGGCAATGTCAAGCTGACGTGGTGCTTGTGGGAACCTCGTCCTTCCCCCAGCTCTTCAGCAGCCATTAGGAAGCTGCTGAGGGCCTGGGGGAGGGACAAGCAGTGGCAACAAAAGTAAACCATGTTTACCTTCGTTTCCTGTTGTAGCACCACTGGCCACAGAAAACGGCTTGGCGGTTTGCAAGGCGGCCTGCAGGCTGTATGTTGGACAAGCCTGGTATAGGTCAACACAGTGTATAAGTCAACCCTGTATTTCTGTACAAAAAAGTTAAGATTTTTGTAGATCCATTGTAGAAGTTGACCCTGCCTCAGTGTGCGAGGTGCTGGAAGCCCAGTCTGGCAGCAGCTCATCCCTCAGCTGCAGGACACATGGGGACACTGTGCCAAAAGCAGGATCAGGCCCCTCACTGCTTCTGCCTTCAGCAGGCTCTTGAGGCCAGCAGGATGGATGTCTGGCACCACCTGAGAAGTGGCTGGCTTCCCTCAGGGGTAGCACTGGGTGTTGTGTAGAAGTGTGGGGAGGCCGGCTCTGCCTGACACCCCTAGCCTCCCGCACCATCCTTGCCCAAAACCCTGTGTCGTCCATGGGGCATGCCAGCTCTTTCCCAAGTTCTTTGCCAGCCACAGGATCCTGCTGAAGACATAAGCAGCAAAGGGACCAACCCTTCTTGTTGTGGAGCCTCCCAGCCCGCCCTGTGACCAGAGGTCAAGCTGCCAGTGGGCCAAGCAAACCGTGAGCAGCAAGGGGGCCCAGTCCTTCCCACCATAGCAACAGCAGTGCCTCCTGGGGCTGGGCAGGTAGGCTGCCAGTGGGTTGCGTGCTGCTCGATCTCCCAGGGAACTCCTAGGGGGATCCAGGCAGTGCCTCTTGTAAGGGGTGATATATAAATTAAGGTTGAATTTTAAAAACAGAGAAGAAAAGCAAAAAAGATGTAAAGTACAGGAAATTAAAGGACCAAAACAGAACAACACTAGAGCTCGGAGAAACATTCTAGAAATCAATTCTTCAGTTAATTTTGTATTTCAAATTTAAAAAATTGGAGAATTGATTGTAAACATTTTGTGGAAAGGTATTATCCCATGTCAAATTAAAAAGCTGAATATTTTTACAGAGGATTCTAGTAGTGAAAGGTATACCTAATTTCCAAAGGTGAAACAAGGGAATTATAAGTAGCTAGAGGCTTCTTGGAAAATTACTCTAAAAGATAACTTCAGCCAGCTTTACAGAAATAAAAGGACTCTTGTCTAGAATGATGTTTGAATAGCAGACAAGAATATGTTGGACTGTATTGAAAAAATCAACTGAACTCACATAAAATGAATGTCACTGCTTCCTCTGTACACTATGTGAATCAGTGTAGGCAAAACATTTACAAGACTTCTTTGAGTTTAACGTAGTTGGTTGGGAAACGTCTGAAAATTTGTAGCCTCTTCAGGCAAATTTTAGCTCGATGTCCACAAGCAAAAATGATCCTGACGTTTCACAAACTGTCCTAATATTTACAGTTGCACCAAATTCAACAAAGTCTTGTTCACACTTATTTGTGTTGTGGCCCAGTTTCAATTTTCTCAGTAGCAGCAAGAACTTAAAAAAATATCTCTGTACTGGTGTGCTTTGTACTCAGGATCTCAGAAAGTTCCTTCTTGGACCATTCTAGAGCAGGGTTCTCTGCTCTCTGTGTTCCCATTTTGGAGAAATTACTGGAAAATCAATTATCCAGCATGCCATCCAGTTCTTATGAAATACTAAGCTAGGTACCCATAAACTGAGGCCCCTAGAATCACTGATCACTTTAAATTTTTGGCCCAAATGTTGTAGAAGCATTCCATGTTTAAATGCATGTGTCTAAATGTATGTGGAAATGCTGATATAGCTATGGGAACCTTGGAAATTCATCTGACTTCTCTGCACAACTCTTTCTCTATTTGAAAAAAGGTATGACACCTAGACCCTAATAGTGTTATACACAAAGTTAATTTACTACAACCAATCAATTTGTCAAAACTGTCTGCAGACTAATGTGTATTCTCTTGAAAGTCATTTTTCCTAACTGTTAATGTTTGTAGAAGTATGCTTTTGTGCATGGAGAATTTAAGGTTTGTGACCTAAATGAGATGATATGTTTTTTCTACCCTATCAGAAAACCTAACCTTTGGAAAGAGGAATGTCTTACAAAATCTTTTGTGAAATCAAGTCTGTCGGGAAAATAGAGAACACTCTGGTTCTGAAAATTAATTTCTGAAACATTTTGAAAACCTCTCAGAGAAGTAGCTGTGGAAATGAACTTTTTATTTCCACCCTTTTTGTTGCATACTTTTACATTGTTCTGGGATGCAACTATAGAATGAATGTTAACACTGCAATAACTGTAACATGACAGCCTAAGATTTTGTCTGTTTGTGAAAAATGTATCCAATCTTATGGCCTCCCTCACTACAGTATCCTAGCACCTTGCAAGAATTAAGTCTCATCATCCTTTTAAGATGTGGAAATATAATTATTCCCATTTTAGAATAGAAAACAGAAGCCCAGCAGGACTGGCTGACCTTCTCAAGGTCACACAAGAAATCTGTGGCAGATCTAGAAATAAATAAGACCCTTGTGCCTTAACCAGAAACTCATTCTTTCTTGGCTCTACCAAAGCTAATTTTGTCTTCCTAAGAGCCATGACAGAAGTGTGCAGAATACATCTGTCAGTCTCATAAATCTGTATTCAGAAATGCAATTTTCAAATGTGTGGGGAAGTCTAGCTAAGCCACAATGCATCATCAGTGCAGCTGAGGATACTGAGTTGCAGTGAGAGAATTTCTTCTGATATATGTGGTTAGAGATTTTATTTTCTTCTGGGAAGAAAGTCAAGAAAGAATCTTGACCAATTACTCTGCAAGATTTGTTTCATTGTTCTGATTTCTCAAATGACCTCCAGGTATGTGGGGTAAAGTAATATTTTTTGTTGGCATTCAAAATGGTCAGGAGCCAATTACTGTTAGCATTTATTTTTTGATTGCTTCACTTGAATGAGAAGAAAGATCAAAGAGATTCAGGTGAGAAAAGAGGAAGCAACAATGAGGCACAAGCAAGCAGTAATGATAAGGTAGTCAGAATGATTTATTTGCTGGGGCTCCTAGACTGGTTTATACTGACTTCACTGTGTTGCCTTAACTCTCTAGGCTCAGTTACTTGCCTCAGGCTCATGCTCTGCATGTTATACGAGCTTCCCTATGTCTTTACAGCGCTGCCTTTAACAGCTCTGGGACTTGAGCACCAACAATGGTGAGATAGGGTATTTATGATGGGCTGAGGGGCTGGAGCACAGCTAGCCATCCGTTCCAATGAAGTACCTTCCGGAGTAGACACGCTTGTGTCAAAAACAAGACTCCCAAGGACCAAACCAAGAGCATCCAGCACAGTCGTGCCTTACAGCTGGCCGTTTCTCACCAAAACAAGGCTGAGCCGTGTCAGAAACAGGAGTGGGAACCAGCACTTCTTCACTATGTTCTCAACCCTTGGGTGCCACAACCGCCACTGACAAATGGTTCAGGCCCAAAGGGTGGGGGCCTACCTTTGCCTTCACAGAAAATGAGGGCTAGCAATGATGTCAGCAGGTCTAGTCCATCGTTTCTCAACCAAACACAAAAGTGGGTCATGAGAATATATGCAAGGTTTGTGAACAAACTTAAAAAATGGATCCTTTGAAGGAGAAAAACACGGGAAACTGGGTTCCCCCTTGCTGGCTGGCAAAGCTCCAGCCTGCCAGGGGCTGCTTGGGCAACAGATTGGGAGCGAGGGACCTGACATCAAATTTACAAATGGGTCCTAGTACAAAAAAGGCTGAGACCCGCTGCTCTAGTCCAACTGCTGCTGACAACAGGGCCATCCCTGGCCCTATCACCCCCCGCCAGGGCTTTGTCTAGCCGAGTCTTCACAACTTCTGAGGTTGGCGATTCCCCCCACCGCAGGCACGGGCTGAACACCTGCAGTTTCTCGTGGGGCCGAGCCTTCATCCCCATCCCCCCGCCCGTTCACAGGCGAGGCCGGGCCCGGGAGGGCGATGCTGCCGACACGCGCGCGGGCTCCCAGGCAGGCAGCGACACGGAGCCCGCGCGGCCGGGAGCCCCCCCCCCGCACTGCAGCACTGCGCCGGCGCCCAGTGAGTCGTCCCCCCCACGCCGCGGGCGGGTGGTCGGGTCGGGCCGGGCCAGGCCCCTCAAAGCCGGGCCTCGCAATAGATGGTAGGGCAGCGCCCCCCACAAAGTGACCGCGCGCGAGCCCGCCGGGCCCCATCAAACGCCTGGGCCCGCCCCCCGCGTCATGGAAACAAGCACGTCAGAGGGCTCAGCCAATGGGAGAGCGCGGGAGGGGCGGGGCCCCGCCCGCTCGGAGCCGTTGCCAATCACAGGCCCCGCCCCCGCCCCCCATTGAAGGCGGCGCGCGGCGCCCCCCGCCGCCTGCATGTGAGTTGGGCCTGTCACGTGAGCGCGGCGGGGGCCGGCTGGCGGTTGCGGCCCGGGGGCGGGTGAGTGCGGACAGGGGTGCTGTGGGTGTCGTGAGGAGCTGCCGGTCGTGGGGCGGAGCGGGGAGAGGGGAGCCCGCCCCTGAGCGTGTCCCCTCCCCTGCGCGCTGGGCGCCGCTTCCCTCCGGCGGGGCGGGGCGGGCAGCGCCGGAGCTGGCGGTCGGGCCGGCGGCTCCTTGCAGCGGGGCTGCGCCGAGGTAAGGTGGTGCTGCCCCCCGCTCCCCTCCCCTCCCCCCATCCCGGTGCAGGGCCGCGCCGGCAGGTGCTCGGGGAGGCCCAGCGCAGTGCGCACCTGGCGGCCGTGACCTTGAGGGGAGCTGCTGCGGGGGCTGCAGGCGGCTTCATTTCCTTCCCCCCCCCGGGGGGGGTTGGTAGGAGGTGCCGGGTGCCCCTCGGGTAGCCTGGAGATGCAGGTGGCTCCGGGCCCCTGCTGAGTTAAATCACCGGGATTAGGTGTCGGCTGCTGCGCGGTATTCTCCCCTGCAGGCGGCGAGGGAGGGAGCTGAAGCCGCAGCTGGTGGCGGAGGGTGTCTTCTCGCCTGCGTCCCTCCCTGCGCTCCGCCTCGCGCAGCTTCATCCCAGGGCGGGGTGCGATCCCCCGGGCCTGCAGTGCCCCCGGGATGGAGCGAGGGTCGCCGCAGGCGCCGGCAGCAGCCCGCGGAAGCCGGTGGCGGCGGGCTGGTCCCGCCGCGGAGCAGGAAGCGCCTCCCGCCCTGGCGGTGCTGACACTGTCACTCTCCGCCAGACGGGGTGTGTAACCTTTGGATGTTGCACCACGTGAGTTGCTGGTGAGGCCTGAGCGCGGGGGGCCTCTGAGCGTTTCCAGTTGCCCGAGGGAGCGCTGGCTGCTGGTGCGCTAGGGAGTGATTGCACCCGCAAGGGTGGGGGAAGCATCCAGAAGATGGTGACTGCGGGAATACCTCTGTCGATGCCTGGCTTTGCTGTTCAAAGAGCAGTTTTCTTTTCCCCGCTGGTGTCAGAGCCCAGAAACTGGAGGAGCTTCTGTTAGCTTTTTGGGAAGAGGGCTACTCCTCAGAAATCCAGTCTGCAGTGCTTGTGCTCACAGTCTTGGGAGGCATTTCATTTAACGCGGTATTCGCTAGCGACGTAAGTGGCTACTGTTGAGCTAACAAGAAGCATCTGCTTTAATTTTTCTGAAGCTAGACTTATGGTTAAGTGGTGCTAGTCTCCCCTGGCATTCATCTGACTAGCTGTTGAGGTAAATGACATTCATAGCCAGGGAATGACTCTTGAAGATAATATTCCAGTTACTCCTTCACCTGGTTTCATTGCTTCAGTTTCATTTTTTGTGAACTTAAGAAGAGGAATAAGGTGTACCATGATCCTTCTTTGAAGGATCTCTTCTGGGGCTGGAAGATTGATTATTTGAGGTGATGCTAGAGTTCCCTGGCACTGACCTCTTGTGTCCTGCGTTCAATATGCAACTTGATTTTGAGCTTGCTTAAGTGCTGCTGGAAATTTTTTTTTTTTTTTTTAAAAGCTTGTTTCCTTTTCATAAAAATGTATGATCTGTAGTCCAAAGCTCCTATAATTTCAGTGTGGGAGGGAGAAATAAATGTATTTGGCTTAAAGTAATGAATTTGCAGGATTCAGTTCGGATGTTGAAGTGATGCTTCTTAGAGCTATAAAACATAGCCTAAGACTTGGAAGTGTAAGCAAAATATACCCTTGGTATAAAGAGTAGTATCTTCTATTAATATGTTCTATGAAGGAGCATGGCATTGCAAATCTTTGAGGACAAAGGGGGCATTACTGTATATGTTTAAAATGTTACAGGTATGAAGTGGGTTTAAGGAGGCCCTTTTTAAAATGGCTTCTGACTTTAAAAATACCTTGACAGGTTGACTTGACACTTTTTTTTTTTTTTTTTTTGCTTGTTTAGCTTACTACCATCTTTAATTTACACTGGCTATAATAAGGCCATTACGTTTTGAACTGACATTATAGTTTTTAAGCTCTTGAGGAACTCATTCCAGGGACCACAAATGTAGCTTTTTAACTAAAGTAAATTTGAGTATCTTAAAGCATTGACTTTGCTGTTAGAAATAGCTTCCAGTGTACCAGAACTTAAATCCTTGGGGCATAATGAATGGAAACTTGTTTAGCGTGCAAATGGAAAAGTGGTCACTGAATAGTTCAGTAAAAAATAATTAAACCTTTTTAAAATGTCAAATTGCAGATCTGGATTGGCATGGTGGGGGGGGGGGGAAGTGGTTCTTGCTCGCCTCCTGCTCCTTTCTTTCTCCTGTGGTGGTGACTTTGAGGCTTTTAGCTTGAGTAGTCTGTGTTCAAGCTACTGTTGGCATGAATGAAATCACTTGAAAGTGCCCCCACCCCACCAGTACTGCCACCTTGATAGTCTGAACTACAATGTTCACAGTAATTAAAATCCTACTGAGCATGAAATATCAGTCATTCTCTTCTGTGGACGCCTGGGATTACAAAATGAATATTCTCTTCTAATGGGTGGGAATCCTGAGCTCTGGTCATGCCTTGTTTTGCAGGGACTTCTGTAAGGCATCTAGAGTTGACATTTTCTAACTTTGGATGATTTAACTCTTAAAGCAAATTGGTCTAATGTCAGTCTTTTTATTTTCTGTATAACTAAAAGATGTCTTAAGCTTCTAAAATTCTTTAAGACTCTCAAGTTATGGGGGAAATTATATACAAATGAATAACTTTTTTTAAAAACAAAAACTTCTAAGCTTGGAATGGAGGTTTTGGTGGGTGTTTGGGTGGGGTTTTTTGTTTGGTTTGTTTGTTTTTGTTTGTTTGCTTTTTTTTTTTTTTTTTTTTTTTTTTTTTTTTTTTTTTTTGGTAATGCGTTTTGATTTAAGAATTTTTTAAAAATTGAGGAGGCATTCTTCAGGATGTTGATGTAAGAAGTACATATAAATGGTACTTGGGTGTTCTTTACACAGCTCAATATAACCTTGGTGCTATCTTTTTGCCTGTGAACTAGTCTGTCAGCAGAAATGGCACAGCATGAAATTTACAAGGAGATGGATTTTTATTTTTGCTGACTGAAAATTGCTGGCAACTTTTTAAAATTGGTGTAGACTTATTTGGGAACTTTAATGTAAACTTCTTATGATAAATTAGGGACAATGTATGATTCCTGATCACTGCAATTGAAGCGATTGGTAACTTTCTTTTACTCCAAAAGTAATCAACACATCCTGTTGAAACTTAACTTTAATTGAAGATTGCTCAACATCATTTTAGAATTTCCTTTTAAGTATTATGGCTTTACCAGACCAACTGAATTGGTATTTCTTAATCAAACTTTTCTTTCCTAGTCCTTGAGCTTTTGTTCGAAAGCTCAACTGTTGTCTACCTACAAAGTAAAAAGTCTCTAATTGGTTGTAGTTGGTACAGAGCTGTGTATGGAATGGATATATTGTAGAAAGCATAAGCTTGTTGCACTAATCTAGGATCTTAGTTAACTCTTTAAAGGGTTATCTTTATTGGCTTCAAGTGTGATATCTAATAGGGCATACTTTGTCCTCTTGGCTTTACAGTGAAATAAGTGCTGCTGCATACTAGAAGCCACTTTTCTAGTCAGAAAACTAATATGTAGGTGGATGTTGGCTTGGAAGATATACAGTAGTTGGTTTAAGTTAAATATTCATTCTATTCCATTATTTACAAGCTATTCATATGGCTATTTGCCCTTACTGTAGTTGACTTTCCTACAACTACAACAACTGAAATTTGTGGGTTTTTTGGACTCTTTTCTGCTACTCTGTCACTGGAATAACCCAGGAATGAGGCAGCCATTGCTATCTTAACTGCTTATTAGTGCCTTCTTTAAATAACATTAAGGAAGAGTACTGGGGGGGCACTATAATAGGGGTAAATAGCTATATGAATATCTTGGAGAGGGGGGAGAGTTGGTGAAATAAGAATTTTAAACCTATATCCCTTTTTTAAACTGCCTTTTCTAGATGTGGGGAAACTCCTATGTAATTTCATTAAATTGTGGGGCACCCCATTTCAAAAATTACTTTATTACAGGGCTTACCCTTACTGCCTGCCCCTTCTATAAAAAGTAGGGGAACAGCCAAGTAGAGAGAGCCTGAGCCAGCCCTTGCCTGCTTATGTCCTCATACTTTATGCATCACCCTTCAAAGGATCACTCTGCTCCCCCCCTCCCCTTTCCCTCTCCCAGGTCCAGCAGAGCATGCTAGTATTGTACAGAAGCTCAGGCTTAAAGTGTGTGTGTGGGGGTGGGAGGAATACATGTGCAGTGGAGGTAGCAGTTGGGAAGACTTAGAATAGAGTTTGTAATTCATCTTGGACTTTAAGTTAGCATTTTTCTTCTGTCTGAGACATTTCATTTAAATCAGAAATGTGGACCTGATCTATCTCACTTTAGTTGGTCTAATACTGTCAGAGGGGAATAAAAGCTTTGTAGAAATTATTTTTTAGTTCTTATGATTTCATCAACATTGGGTAGGGTCTGTGGCATATGAACAATGGCATCATCATTTGAGTAAATGATTATTTAAGGTTGCCTAACAGAATGTAAACTCTACCATTGTTTTTAAATCTAACTCTTAATGACAAATGACATGCTGTCAATAACGTAATCATAGGTAATGGCATGGGTGTGAAGCTTACAGGGTTGAGGTTTGGAGATAGAGCAGAGTAAACCAGAGAATGACTGAGAGAGTTTGATTTATGTCTCCTGATATGAGGTAACAAATAAATGTGCAAATGTCAAAACATCCCTATTCCTGTCTCTCTCTTCAATAGAGCTTGTTTTACATATACATGTATACACCTCAAACCCTTCCCTCAGAACTGGACATGAAGACATGAGGTAAGAAGGAAGTGGTTTGGTGGGTTTCCTTTTTTCCTTTTTGGTGCAGGAATCGTGAATGGCACCCAAGGTCTGTGTCTCCAAATGAGACTTCTTTGATTTGACTTGTGCAAAATACTCTTTCTTCACACTTCATTGGTGAGTCAAATGTCTTGACAAAAACCTGAGGACAGCCTGCCATCTAAATTGTCCAAACAGGCCAAGTTTGTGGGGAGCATCTTTAGGACAGCACAGTCTCCTTGCTGACATCCTCCATCCTGGAAGAAGGTGTACTTGTAAATTCATACACTGGCCAAGTGACCATAATTGAACACAACTTGCCCCTTGGCAAGAAGCTTGACACTTTTAAAGAAGACCACTGAGTGCTTCTTTGCATGAGAATGATGTATTGGCTTATTGCTGACTTGAAATGCTAATTTCTTTAATATTATTGAAATTCTGACCAGGGTAGTACTTAATGACATTCGCAACTACTATGTGATCTAGAGATACTAGAGAAGGTGCATAAACTTTCAGTCTTTCTGACAAACTGCAAATTAGTTTCATCAACATGGGAATTGCTTTGTCAAGCAAAATCTCTTTTTAAGGGATAGATCTTGATACATAATTTCACATTTTTAGAGAGTTGAATATCTTACAGAATGATTTAGTGACTACTTCTTGACTTGCACACTAAACAAACTTCCAACTAAACAGACTTCCATTCATTATTGAATACACTGGCAAAAATAGCTTCCAGTGAGTTCAGATACTGAAGCTGAGTAATCCTGTTATTCTCCATTTATGATCCTTGGAACAAGTTCTTGAAGAGCTTCTAAGTTATGCTGTTCAAAATTTAACTCTTGTATGAGCCTGACCTATAAAATTGGAACAGTTGGAAATTTTCCCCTCCACACAGATATTGGAATCCTATACCTTCTTCAATGCTGTCACCTACAGGAGGAATGCCTGCCCATGTCACAATGACAAGTGCAGGAAATGTGGTTGTCCTGCAAACACACTTCTGTAGAATCTATCTTTTGTAATCTGCTACCATAGCTTGTGCCCTTATTCACTGAAAGATAAGGGAGCTGGAGGGAATGCTACATTATTCAGTCCCGGTTACCCGGTGTACAGTATCTTATCTCTGAAGTGGTAGCTTTCAGTACCATATACTGTACAGTGTTTAATACAGAAAACATGGACCAATCTTTATTAACCGGTCTCTGTAAACTGACTGGATTTTTGTCATAATTATTTTAGTCTTCCATGAGACTTCAAGTTGCTTATTCCACTGACACAAAGTTCAACTAACAAAATATTATAGCCTCTTTCAGGTTTGGGAGGACTTTGGTGCAAGAGGCCTTTGCTAGTTTAGCTTAAATAACTGTTGTGGCTCCTCTGGACTTCAGGTGCTCTTCAGAAGTGAATGCTATAGTTAAATGAGTACCCCAACCCATATATTTTAAGACAAAGTCAAAATAACTATCCATTGTTATACTAAGCCAATTTTTAGTGTATTTTTGTCCAGCTGCCTAGACAGTAAGGCTTTTAACCTAGCCAGTTAATAGTGCAACTTTTTTGCAAGTTGGCTTGAGGGTTTTTTGTTTTTTTTTTTTTTTTTTAATATAGCAAAAAGTATACGTATGTTTTGTGATGCTGTCTAGGTCAAGATCATAGTACAGTGCTATTGTAACAAATAGGGAAGCTCCAAGCATCTTGAACTTGTCTTAAAAGAATTCTGCTTTACATTGTAAAGTAACCAAAACTTGAGTCACAGCTACAGTTTTGGTGCATCTTGTATTTGGGCAGCTGTCTTATTTGTGGTGTTTTTTGGCAGGGTTGGTTTGGTGGTTTGTTTTCTTTTTCCTTGGTAGTGGTTCATGAGACCATTGCTGCATACAGTTAAGAATGGACAGGTAACTTTTTTTTCCTCTAGGGCAGAAATGCATAGAAATGTATTCATTTGGGGTGACTTTTTTTCAATTGGCACAAAACTGTTGCTATATAGCTTGCTGCCAATTCAAGTTTTAACAGTATTCTAGATATTTTACAGCCCTTGCCAATTAAAATTAAAAGGAACAGTCCTCCTGAAAATGGTCAGTTACTAAATTTGGAATATCAGGTAAGCTTCAACATATATTTAGAGTTTTCATTGTGGCATGTGTCTTAATTTAAAAACATACTACTCAGATTCCTGATATTCTAAATTAATAGATTTGTTTTTTCTGTAGCACTTTGCAGAGTGTGTCGGTAAGGTACTGTGTCAAACAGTGTGCTTCAAGCCTGCTGGGCTGTTGCTTGTACCCAGGAGCAGATAAGCAGTAGTTAGGTGGACTGACAAGTTTGGTGAACTGACACTAGCTCAACAGGGCTAATAGCCACCCATTTAAACTGCCTGCTGAGATCATTGGTGTTCTTGAGGGTGCTGTTGTATTGCATCTGAAGCTGGCTCTAAGATTTGGAATAACTCTCCCCCTCTAGATGATTGGTATGAGGTAACTCCTAAAATTAATGGAACTAGTGTAGGTGACAATAGTAAAGCAGTAGTGATGAAAATAAAGGCTATTCCAGTCTTGGCAAAAAGCTGTCAATCTTCTGGAAAGAATTGCTTCATCTGAAAGTTTCTTCTAATTACCCCAAATTTTGAGGATTGATTATATAGTCTCTTGTCTGGAAGGATCACTTGTACCACCCTTACCAGTGCATAAGAGTTTGAGCATTGGTAAGGAGCTGTAGATAAATGCAACTCTTTATTTTGTCCAACCCAGTCACTAGGGGTGTGTGAAGTGGGCAGTATTTGACTTGGATTTGGCTCGATTTTTGGGGAGACTGTGATTTGATTTACTAATTTGGATCACCTTTGGTTTGTTTTGGCTTGAATCCAAATTGAACCTTCAGATTCAGGGGAATCGCTGATTCTTAGAAACAGATTTTATAGGGTTGTTTTTTTTGTTTTTTTTTTTTCTTATGTACCTTGAGGTACAGGTGTGGCTTGAAGGCTGAGGTGGAGTGTCCCATGGGAGTGTGGGGGATCCAGAACTGGATACTGGGGCATTTCATCTACCCCACCATCTGCTTTCACAAGCTGCACCTGGTGTGGCAAGGTACGTAATTGTTTTCTATGGCCAGTTTTGTTGAGTCTCTCTCTGAATTGGTTTTGAAGCCTCTGTTTTTGATTCAGAGAGATTTTTAATGGGTCTTCTGATTTCAATTTGGGGCAGGATGGGCCAGGAAGTGCCCTGTGCAGCCTTGGCCCTAGCCTACCTTGCCTCTACCCCACATGGATCTGGGACATGTGCCCTCGCCCGCCCTCCCTCCTTTTGAGTGGTGGGAGCTGTGCCTGCTGTGGCCCCCCCTCCCCCCAGTCCCAGGGAGGCAGCACTTGCCCCAGCCCCATTCCTTCTTCACTGTGGAAGGACTCTTTGATCTGCCTTCTCCCTCCCCTTCCACCACACCAGACTTACTAGCTGCATGCAGCTCTCCAAGCTGTTCTCCTCACCACTTGTGCTGTGGCTGTGCACATGAATGGGCCACTTATCAGCCACATTAGGCCTCCATGTGGTGGGATAGAATCCATCTGGCTTTTCTACTCTTGGCAGGGGAGAAGCTGCAGCCGGAGAAGGAGGCAGGCTTGGCCCCAAGCAGGGTACCACAAGATAGCTACAGGTTGGATCCAGTCAGTTCATGCGTTGATCTGACCCAAGGGCCATATTTTGCCCACCCCTGATTTAGGGCCTACTATATAATTATTAAAGCCTTTTTAATTATCTGTATACCCAGATGTATCTTGAATGAGTGGTGTTGGTACAATGACCTTTACTTTTAAACTGTTGCAGTGGCAGAATAAAGAGGTTGCAGAACTTCTGTCAATTCCATACTGAATCAAATGTGAACCAATAAATGCTTTTAACTAGTATTATAGAAATGTGTGGGGAGGGAGTGTTGACTGCCTAGAACTTGGATTCTCCCTACTTCTTCTAACTCTTGCATATTTAAGTATTTCCTATTCAATATGCAAGTGTTTAACTCTGTGTTGGGGTTAAATGAAAGCTTTTTCAAACCTAGGAAGATGTGTAAGGTAGTCTGAATTTGAGTGGGGGAATCATCAACTGGAAACTTAATGATCAAGTTAATGCATCCCAAATCAACTTTTAAAGTGATGCTGGTGGTGTCATGTCATGACCAGCAAGTTGCTGAACTGACATCTCCCTTAGCTGTAACACTATTTTCAGGTATTCTTAGACTGATGACACTAAAGTCCTATTAAGGACCAATGGGTACCTATACACAAGCAATGAGGCTGCTCCAATGTGCTGTATTTACTTGATTAATCAAGTTGTCTGAAGCATGGCAACTACTGTACTCCAGAGTCTTGTGTATGAGCATTCCTGCACTGAAAAATGGCAGCAGTGGTGCTTTATCTAAAGCTCGTTCAGTGATTTTCAGATAAAGCACCACTGCTGCCATTTTTTAAGCACAGACTCTTGTATGTGAAATGCTCTGGGTGCTTTCATTACAGTGGCGTCCATCCCCCACCCCGCTGCGGCAGCAAAATTTGCTTCTGACCTCTTTCTCTGCGTACATCTCTAACCTAAAATAGACCCAAGCCTTTATCCTTCAGTACGTTGTTTAGCTGAGGGAAGAATATACTGGGAACTGGTCTGTAGCAATGGTGTATCTTTGCAAATATATCAAGCAGATTAAATAAGCAGTTGAGTTCATGGTATGGAATGATTAAATACTGTATGGAAAAAATATCTAGAATCCTTGATGAGAACTGTAATGTATTCAACGTTGTGTTCTGACTATAAAAAAAAAAAAAATCTACATGGCATGGATTTCATATATTGATGTAACTTTTTAACTTATGTTGGGGGGAAGGCTAATCTTGAGCTCAACTGGAGGGGGAGAGTAGTTTCTAAATTTTAATAAAGCTTGGGTACATACAGTAGATTTTAACGCAACTAATTAAGTAAACATAACAGAGTATCAAGGTGGTGATGTATTATTTAACTAGACTGCAGTCTAATCTGACTTTTCTTGATGAGGAACCAATCCTAACTTTTGGTTACATTTAAAAAAAAAAAAATAAAAAAAAATGAGCAAAATTATTACTGCAAGGCTATGAAGACCTACTGACCATGTTAAAGAAATCTCAAAAAGCCAAACAAACAAAAGCAAAAAAACCCACAAACTGTTTGCAACTCTTAACGCAGTAGAATGAAGCCTACTGATCGTTCAGAAGTTGACAAAGGCATCTTCCATAATTTTTTTCAGGTCTAGCAATATAGACAGTTTTATTGCCGAGTTTATGCTGTACTCACTACAGTTTTATTTTACAACCCATGAGTACAGTGCAGCATAAATCATACATGACATTCTCTTAAAGCAAGGATATTATGGAAGTTTGCAGCACACAGTTCTTAACTGTTATTTTTTGGGTATAGAATAAGAAGAAAAACTTAAGTTGGGAACATGGTAAAGTGTGTGTGTGTGTGTGTGTG
>JAGPOW010001296.1:63020402-63039617 GCA_030014935.1 Caiman crocodilus
TTTTTTTTTTTTAAACCCTGGCCATATTGAGACTTGCAGATGAAAGTGGCATGTACATTTTACAAGTAAAACTGCTATAGCCATGTTAATTGGGCCACAGACTATGTTAATGGTGAGGATCAGAACTTGCTGACCTTCATAATATAGTTGGAGTCCTGCTTTGGCTCTAATCCTTCAGTTCAAGTTGGTTGCAAGCCTTCAATTCATAGAAAATTCCTACCACTACATTTCTAGGAAAGTCTAGCATGAAATGCATGCTGTTTTCATCATTGGGAACAAATGGAGGTCTTGCAGGCTTTTCATAAGTGAGATTTGTGTGTTTTATTATATTATCACAACCATTCTCCTCTTTCTCCAAGCAGTCTAAAGCTTTTCTTCCTATTTACAAGAATGAGTGCTGACTTTTGGTTCCCAATGCCTTTTTCCCACCAATGTTGGTAACCACGAACCTTTTAAAAAGTTATACTTGTTTAAAAGCACTCGACTCAAACTAATCATCAGCTTTTAATGCATGCATAGGGTGCCATACCTTTGGAGCTGTGATGTTATGATCTATGGTGTCACCTGAAGCTACCAAATTGTCAGCTAATCAACTTCAGCTACGGAACTTCTTTACACTTTTTCATGTTGCTGTGGGTGTCTTCTGCAACTGCCTTAAGTACTTCATCTCCTGTGTGAATGCCTGTGGAACCATATTTCTAAATATAACCAGTTTAACCCAAAATAGGTTGGAGGTAAGGAATGGGTACAGACTCTCTCTTGTAAGAGCTGTCTATCAATGCACTTCTCTCCAGCAGTGAATAGAAGGAGAAAAAACTTGTTAAAGAAAAATAGGATTGGTTTAGAGGGGCAGTACTAACACTGAACAATAAAATGGAAAAAACTAATTGACTTTCTGTCTTAAAGGTAAAATAATTATCTTAATTGATGAAACTGTAACAAGTCTAGGTATATTGTAGTTAACATCTAAACACTATCTTTGACTCTCCAGAATAACATACTTTAGGTAGCAGGAATAAAATTTGTGTGCTTGCTTTCCCTTCCACAATGGGGGAAGGGAGTAAGGCTGGAAATGGAGTCTCCAGCTAGTGTTCATTGACACACTGATAGAATGATGCCCACTTAACCCTTTATTGAGTAGGCCCCCACAAATTTGACAAAATGACCAAGGCTTGGTATACTAACCACTTGCATGCTCTGTCAGGTTTTGTAAGGGTAAGCTTCTAACTGTATTCTGAAATAGTAAGGATTTGGAAATTCAGTGTCTACACATAGCTGCAGATGTAAACAGCTGCATGGGACTGCAGAAGTGCACCGCGTCCTTTGTCTCGCAGTCACTTGATTACGTGGGACTGGAGCTTTGATACATTTTACTGGAAAAGTATCTTTTTGAAATGTCTGGTCTGTAACAGACTAACGTTTTCACAATCTATTAAGTGCATTGCAAATCATCCCTATATGAAAAAAGCCTGGCTTCTACTGTACAAATAGAATCTTGATAAGAAACTTCCTTCCTACCTGCAAACTGTTGATGCAGTATCAATTTATACTAGCGCACAGTTTCTAAGAACTATGACTCCATCTTGTGGCTTCTGGAGAGGACTTGTTCTATCTACTCTTTCCACTTGTGACTGCTGTAGTTGATTACATAAATAAGTAATTTTGGAAGTAATTTATTTGACTTGCTGGACTACCAGCTGTTAATTTTTAATACAAGGTATTTCTGGATCCTCATCGATCTTTAGTTTATAAAGCAATGTCCTTTTTATATTTAAAAAAAAACAAACAACAAAATGACTATAAAGTGCAATTTCTTGACTGAAGGATTTGGCTTAATCCCAGGAGTCTTGCAAGGATTTGGGCAAATAAACATAGATGATATTCCGATATCTAGCCTGTACTTGGGAATCTGGGGTTACTGGTGCTATTTTTTTTTTTTTCTATAGAAAAGTAGAGAGCTATGTGATGCTAATAAGCTAAATAAACACTTTCCCTAGATCATGGCTGAAATGAACCAACATAAAACAAACACACCAGAACAAAAGAGGGGTCTTTTGTTTTTTGGTAACTTAAAGGAAGTTCTTTGTCAGGTAAGCTGAACTTGTAAGGAAGGATGACTTTTTCAAAGTGAGGCTAGAAGAAAAATAGCAAGTTATTAACCATGCTCACTTTGTGTAGCTTGTGCAGAAGGCCAAGTCAGAATCTTATATTTTGGTTTTTAACTCTACATCTCCTTAACACTTATTAATAGATTAATGTTAAGTAGGCTAAGATTCTGGAAACTCAGTCGTGATTCTCCTGGCCTTTTGCCCAGTGTACTTACTATGGATGGGCTGTAGTTAACGGCAGTAACTTCAACTGTTTGGAGAAGATGAAAGCTGATTCAGTAGGAAACTTGTAGAAAAGTAAGACACTGTGCCTGTACTGACACTTTACAGGCAACCAAATGAGGAGTTTATAGACTAGTAGTTCTGGTTTTATCATTTAAAAAAAAAAAAAATGTGACTAATTTGTACTTGATCCTAAATTGAATTTAGGATTGCTGTTTAGTAGTCACAGAAGCTGCAAATGAACATGTTTCAAACAGAGTGCTTATTAAAAAGACTATGAACTTGTGCACAGTCCAGTTGCTAAATATTTTTACTAACTTCAGAATGGAACTTTAAACCAAGAATAAACTTGTCCTGGCCTAAGACTAAAATTCTGGTGGGCTTTTAAAACTGACTGTCTTGGTAGGGACAGTAGTCAGAAATTCCTACTGTTTATCTATGCAAACCTGAGATCAGAAACTTTGATCTGATGTGGTAAGTTCTTTCTGGAAAGGCTTAATATTAATGTGCTTTTCACAGCTGAAAGTCTGGGTGCAGCTGGCAGACAACAGTCATTCAACAGTCTCATGAAAGTGACTGCTTTTTTAATACCAAAAAAAAAAAAAGTGAGAACTGCTTCCTGTTTTCAATAAAACTGAAGACCAAGCTGAATTCAGTTAAGATGGCCACTTTCCTATAATGTTCAGGAGAGGATTAAGGCTACTGTAGGAAGAGATGAGGTACCTACCCGTTTCAATAGAAATGGAGATACTTTTCTGCACCTTAAGAGCAAAACTGCTATTTGATGGGAAGATATAGACCAACCAAAGGGGACCAGGGAAGGGGATGAGTAGGGAAGATGAGAGAGAGTTATTTTAAACAGTTGGCAGACACACAGACGTTTATTTTCATTTGCATTTTGGGCTGTAATAATAATTCCAGGCTTACCTTGCAGGTCCACATTTTTATTTTGACTTTCTTGCAATACTTCTTGGGCAAGAATATGAGAGGAAAGTAGCATTCACTCTGGGTGCATCTAGTGGTAGGGCAAGACCTTGGTTCAGAAGCAGTCTTGGGCGCTCAAACTTCTTGTAGAAGTATTCACTTTTTTTTTTTTTTTTTGTCTTGCCAAGATGCACATTAATATAACCCTACACTTCAGGGGGTGGGGGCTTCTGGAGAGGACTTGTTCTATCTACTCTTTCCACTTGTGACTGCTTATAAAGCTGACTTCCCACTTGTAAAGCTGACTCCTTTATTTTGGCCAGGCTGAGTTGAGGCTGCCAGGCAAGGGACAGGGCTGTGATGGTGGCAGGGGCCATGGGCAGATCTAGGAATTCAGAAGGATGCAAGAGATGCTACCTGTGCCTCAGGGGTAGCTGAAGCCCCTGGGCAAACAAACCTTGCCCTTGTCAGCAGCTGCTGGTGACTTAAACATGAGTTGTTGAAATAAGCCAAACTCCCTCCCCTTTTTCACCAGGGTTTGTTTCTGGTTACAGTGTGGGATTGGGAAGGAAGACTTGTCATCTGCTACTGCTCCTCCATCTTTCCCCATTGATAGTGGGGGAATTGGTGGAAGAAATGGAGGAAGGAACATTGTTTTCAGTTGATCAACATTGCCACACCTAAGTTTTTAGAATTGCAGCTTCATGATGGAAATAGAGATGAGTAACTTTTCCATTCTTTAAATTGACTTAAATATTATGAAAGCATTGCAGGCACTAAAGAATAAGAGGAAAGCCCTGTCCTGGACTTGAGCACATGAGAGGAAGATACAGTACATGGAGGCTGGAGACTGACAAGCCTAAGATTCCCCTCCCAAGTGAATGATTTATAGTGGTGAATATCTTGTACTTCTCCAAGAAATGAGACCTCTGTTTTTAGGCTTCCTTTAGCTTGAATTACTCAAATCCTACATCTTCCATTTAGTAGCACAGTGCTTTAATTGTTATGCTAATTAATGGGTAAGCTGTATTCATGTTTGAAGCTGGGCCACTATAGAGGGAGGAAAGCTTTGGGAGCCAGTAGGAAACCAAGCAAGAGGCTGACCTGACGTTGACCTATAGCTTGGTGATAGAGGGATACTCCTAGGTTTTGATTCCTACTTCTAATAGCTTCAATAAGACCTATTCCTTTACAGCCTACATTACTCTTTCTAAAATAGCGCTATATTAACTCTATACAGCTCTGTAACAAATCTTTAATGTGAAAAGGCTTGCCTCTATTTAAAAAAAAGGAGAGATTTTAAGAGTCTGCCTTTCTTGTATCCTTACAACTGAAAGTTGCAACCAGTACAGAACTGAGAAGAGTGAACTAAGATGTGAAATGGGAAGAAGGAAAACCACAGCTTATTGGATCTGTAACTTTTGGGGAAACATTCAGTAGGGCAAAATTTGAGAATTTTCACATTTCAACCCTGCACTTTCTTCTACTTTCTCTTGGAAAATAGGTTTTGAACTATCTACTATTTGTTTCCCTCTATTTCGGCCTTTTACTTCAAATGGCTCCATGTTGGTGGCCTCCAACAAAGTCACTTGAACTGTGTCATCAACCTAGGGGTATGATCTTACAAGTTTTGAATAAAAGGCTTCAATAATTACCTGAAAGAGCCAGTTTTCTGTCTTAACTAGTTGATTCAGTGTAAAGCATTAGTTCTGCTATTCTCGAGTCTTCAGTCTGCCATGCTGGTTGAACATGTTTTGCTTTCTTCATTCCAATGGCTTCCTTCAAGGAAGGAAGGGCATAGACTTTGCCTAGATGATGTGATAGACTTTATAGGTTCAGAGATGGTTTAGAAGAATCTTGCTATTTCTGTGTAGGCCTGGAAATTTTAGATTGAGGTCAGATGGTAAACAGATTGGATTAAGAAATGGATGGTACCTGGGATTTCCTGCTGAAAGTCTTTGTCTCTAGGAATCCTAGGCTTCCCTTCAAGTCTCTTGGCCTAGAGTATCACAAGCTTAGTTGTCCTAGGGTAGCACTGCAGATAATAGCTATGCTTTAATGATGCTGGTAAGGTCATGTGCTTCATCTAAATGTGACTCATGAACATCCGAGTAAACTTAAACAAGCTTCAAGCTCTTTGGGACAATTACTATAATGTGGTTTTGAAATGTCTCTCTCTAGTGATTTTTAAGAAGGTATTTTGGTGTGGTATAAAGATGTTCAAGTTTCCCACACCTTGAGGATTAGTCTTCCAAATCCTGAGGATCTTGCAGTGCTGTGCTGCAGTCAAGAAAACATACCGAATGCCTAAACAGGCATAACTGAAAAGGGGGGGGGTCTTCTCCCCCATTTTCCCCCTTCCTTCCCAACTGGATGGTGATTGGGACACTTCATTGTTCCTTCTTTCTGCCCCCTCACTTGTCCTCAGGAATACACACTTTATTCTTTGTTGGTTCCTGTTGGGAAGCTGTGGAGTCAAGGTCAAGTGGCAGTAAGATTAAATAGCCAACACTGGATAAGCCTTTTAAATGGCCTAGAATACTATGAGTGGGGAAGGGGAAGCAAAAAAGCTCCTAGATTTTCTGTGCTGTAACCTGAATTTATTTACTTTCCACTTTCAGTAAAAAAATAACCTAAGGTTGAAGGGGGAGTTTCTAGTAATTGAAACTAGAAAGGGGTTTTTATTTCTTCACCGGCCTTTCAAACAAACAAACTAGCTTGAATATAGGAAGGGGGGGTAGTGATAAATTTCTTATTACATCTCACTTTTTTGTGGAATTTTTATATGGTAGGCATGTTGGCCCCTCAGGGTTTTATTAGACTAGTGTAACAAAAATCTGTTCTGGGAAAGTGCACACATGCTTAGTTTGTGTGGATTTTTTGTTTTTCTTCACTTGGTAAGGGCAGTGGGCTTTACATTTTGGACTACAAAATGGAATGATCTAACTAAATTTTGCTCAGTTAAATAAATGCAACTAGGTGAAAATCTGGCTACAGGGCAAATCTGGAGTAACATTGATGTACGAGTATAAAGAATAGTCTTGACTAAATCCTATTGTTATAGTTATTGAGAGAAACTGAGCTTGATATGCTGCCTTTCTATGATACACTTATCTTTGGTTTAAGGATATAAGCCTCGAGCTACAACTCGGAAGGCACAGTACAGAACTATATTTTCTTGGCACTCTGCTTTGTCAGCCTAGTAAGCAAGTGTTTACATAGTTATTATGACTTGATATACTTATGTACAATCAGGAATTCAGAGTACCTCACTATGTCCAGTACAGTATGTTAGAGTCCCCTTTAGCCTTGTCTCTCTACCATTTGTTCTTGTGCATCTCTGCCTTGGCTCGTTGGGAGATTTCAGTTCCTTTTGCTTGGAGTTGGTAGAAATTTGCCAATTGCACAAGGCCTTGTGCTTGCAGTCTCTCAACTCTTAGATCTCCTGATCATTCTTATCAAATCAGTCTTGATGTTGACTGATAGAATCCAGGTCTCTCATCACAAGTGCTGTTGCCTGTGATCTTGAGGGCACCCCACATGCTGCTGACTTTCGTAGATTGTTAGGGTCTGGAAGGGATGTGTGTAGATCATCAGGTCCAGTCTCCTGCATTGGGCAAGAAAAGACAACAGGGGTCAAAAGACCCAAGCAAGTTGACTGTCCAGTCTCCTTTTGAAGATTTCCAGGGTAGGTGATTGTACCACCTCCTGGAGGGAATTTATTCCACAGTCTGGACACCCTGATTATATAGGAGTTCTTCATGGAATTTGAGCCTGAAGCGGCCTTCCAGGAGCTTGTATCTATTGCTTCTAGTCTTTTCCAGAGGTGCTCTGTTGGACAGCTGTCCAGAGTTTTGATGTACTTCCCTGATTTGTAGTGGTAAGCTGCTACAAAGTCTCCTCAGCCTTCTCTTCTGTGGACCCCTGCAGCCTAAGTCCCTTAGCCTCTCCTTGTATAGCTTGTCTTGCAAGTCCCTGATCATACAGGTGATTTCTCTCAAGCTTTTCCATGTCCTCGTTGAAGTGTGGTGCCCAGAACTGAACACAGTACTCCAGCTGCAGTTTCACCAGTGCAGAGTAGAGTGGGAGTATCACTTCCTTAGTCTTGCATGAGATGCAACAGTTAATGCATGCCAGTGTGGTGTTTACTGTGCTGGCCACAGCATCACACTGTCCCATCATGTAGTGATCGACCATGGCATGAACTGCTAAGTGCCTTTCAGCTGTGGTACAAGTCAAATTGTTGCCACTGAGCCTGTAGGCATGTTGGGTGTGGGGGGGGGGGGGGATTGTTTGCCTTCAGATGGAGCACCTTATACTTGTGAGTGGTGAACTTTTATCTGGTTCCAGTCTGCCCAACTCTCCAGCCTGCCCAGGTCTGTCTGTATCTGCAGCCTATTTTCTGGCGTGACCATGCTCCCCAATAACTTGGTGTCATCTGCAAACTTGGCCAGTGAGCTTTATCAATGATTTGGATATGGGGGGAGGGTGAAAAATGTTGAAAAGCACCAGTCCAAGCACAGACCCCTGAGGGACACCACTGACCACTTCTTGCCAGGATGACACGTCCATTCATGAGAAGTCTTGGTTTTCCACTTGCTGAACTGTTGAGCAGTTAAGCTCACAATTGTCCAGGGTGTTGTTTTTTGGTTTTTTTTTTTCCTCATTAGGATATCATGGGATACTAGATCAAAAGCCTTTTGAAAGTCTAGGTATATAATGTCAACCTTCTTTCCTGTGTCCAGGTGTTGAGAGACCTGTTTGTAGAAGGAGATGAGATGGGTAGGTCTCGTCTTACCAGTGGTGAAGCCATGCTGGCTGTCGCTCAGAATCTTACCGTCAATAAGCGTATTGCACATACATTTTTTTTAATGACTTTTTTCCCCCAGGATTTTCCCTGGAATGAAGGTTAGGCTGACTTCAGTTTCCCACTATATTAATTTGGAATTCACAAGGTTTTTTTGAGGCACTAGTGGAAGACATCTCACTTGAGTCCCTCAAAGTTGAACTTCTATAAGCATTGCTTCTACTGCAGCCACTGTTTGGGAGCCAGTTTTGAGTGACATAACTGAGCAGATGAGTCAGTGATCACTCCAGCAAACATCAGCTCCTGGTATACAGCAGGTAATAAGGACACTATTTTGTGATCGCCTAACATGGAGGATGACAGTTGATCAGGTGCCAATGCTTCGATATTGGGTATTGCCATGATACCTTGTGCCTTTTTATGGCGGAACAAATGGGTTGGTGATGGGGACTCCACTTTCCGCACGGTTCCTCAAGAAGAGGATGCCATTGGAGTTGACCTTTCCTACTCCTTCCTTGCTGATGGTTCCATTCCAGAGGTTGGAATCCTTTTTTAGCTCTAGCATTGACATCACTGAGAAGAATAAGTCTGTCTCCCTCTAGAACATTAGAAAGGACCTTGATAGGAATTCTTCCTAGGTTTCATCAGCAGCCTCAAGAGTTGGTGGCATGTGTGCTGGTAACAGAGGCATATTGGCTCCCTGTCAGTAAGATGGAGGTTCACGAGGCACTCCCATTAATTCCAATAGGGAGTTAGTTGAGTTGATTTGAGTTAACAGAGTTGGTTTTGCCATTAGCATTCCCTCATTGTGTCAACTTCATTCTTAGAGTACATTCAATGTTCTAGCTGTGAAGTTGGCTAGGGTGAATGCTAGAGTCCATCCAAGATGGCAGAACTAAAATCGGTCTAGATTTTTATGCTGCTATTTTCTCTTGACCAAGATCTGAAGATGGCTGACTCAGTCAGCCACCACATAAAGGACTCAATTTCCATGATGGTGCATAACTATAGGAAATGGTATACCATATTATATCCAGATTATGTAGTAAACATACCTTAATGGTCTCACTGAATAGGAGGCAACAAATAGTAGTATGAACAAGGACAGCCCACAATTGCACAACATGGTGTTAAGACTGAGAGCAGTAATTTATTTGGATAGAATGCAGTGAGGTTAAATCTGGTCTTAACTAACAGAATCTAGTACCAGGACAAAAGCATTTTAAAAACTAATGTTGTCAGTTTTCATAAAGCAGGCAGGCAGTAAACAACTTAAGTGGTCAAAGCTTCAGTTTTCATATAGACTTGCCTTCTCTACTAAAACCTATTCCATATATGAGAGCAGTAGCAATATATGAAGATGTCACCAAAGACTCAAAAGCAGAATATGGAATGTAGTACTGTACAGTTGGTCTCTAGGATACATGTGTGCAACCAAACGTTTGAAAGCAGTTCTGGAGAGTAGCAGTATCAACAGAAAAAATTGGTCTAATGTCTCAAGTCTGCCAAGTGTGGCATGGATGTCATTAACTGGAGCAACATCTCTAACAGTTTTAAGCTTGTACTGGTATCTCTCAAGCTGAGGTAGGGTGAATTTTTTTTTTAAGATATAGCTTTATATTCTAGTACAGGTACTTACTACAGCAGATATGTGGCTTTCCTGTAAGACCTAACACTGTGTGGGTGTTTCCCAATTGTAGAATTGCTCCAGGAGAGGAAGGGAGGGGGGGAGAGAGAGAGACATAAGTCACTTGCAGATATAGGGTGAAAAAAAGAGTACCTTTTTAAACTTGTCATGCTCCTGTGCTGTACCCAATGGATGCCTGGAAGAGGCAGCACATTTGTTGCACCTGGCTTTCCCAACATACCTATAGATCAGGTGCTGTAGTGAGGCTTTTTTGGCACTTTTTTTTTTTTTCTAAAACTGATTCAGTCAGCTATTGGATAAAGTGCCAAAAGCCCTGCTGAAGCACCTGGATCTCTATACAGATGTTGCAGAGCTGGTCTGAATGTGAGTGAGTGAGGTTGTTTTTGTGTGTTTCTTTTTTTTCTTGCTTCTGCTTTTCTTGAAGAGCTGTTAATGACCAGTAAATTTATTTTGGGCATCTTGTGGCACATGGGTGCTGCAGCACCCATGCAAGAACTAATTCACTGAAAATAACACCTCTGTAACAGTGTAAGCACATACAGCTGCTTGCTGCGGTTGCCCCTGTTGACCACCTTCTCTCTGCCTCCCCTCCCAACCTGTTCTATGCCGCTGCTTTTGTAACACACAAAGGTAGGGTTGAGGGTTAGGAGGATTAGGAAGAAATATTTGGATACTACCTTCCTCAAACCTTGTACATTTGTAGAGCTGGATTGAACACAAACAAAACATTAGTGTTTTCTAATATTTGCCTTTTTATCTGAGACTTACTTAAGGTAGGGAGGGGGAACAGGTGGTGTTTTGGTGTGTTTTGTTTTGTTTTGTTTTTTTACATATACCTATCATTGGAACCTCTTTCTATCATGATGGTAGGTGGAGGGTGGGGAGAAGTCCAATGAGACTTCTTTTCCTGCACACCTTGCTGGCTTGCTAAACAAGGAGCTAATGAATAAGGGTGCTTTTGTTTGAGGGGAGGGGAGAACTTTATACTATAACATTTTATTTTTAGCAAAGTAAATATTTAATGGAGAAATTTCCTTCTTTTAACTTGCATAAACTGCAGACCCTGAGCATATTGTCTGGGCCCCTCCAACTTGCTTGGTAACAGACTTCTGTCTAATGCATGAACTCTTTTTGAATGCATCTTTTTGGTTCTTGATGCACTAAAGGAGTCTCCATTCCAGGTAAAAATAATGGAGAAATATGCAACCTAACTGCATATATAACACAACTCTACCAATTTTTCCGTGTTTAATTAAAACAGCTTTTTTTGTAAACTACTGAAAATCGGCAACCACCTTTTCAGGCCTGAGAGATGCTCACTCGCACTTTAAAGTTATGTAGACCAGGCATCTTAGTTTCTCCTCTTCACTGGTTCCTCTTAAGCAAGTTCCTTCCAAAAGCAGTACCTAAAATAAGGCTGCAGCATTAGATTTTTTTTTTTTCCAAAATTTTTACCAAAACAAAATGTTGGTGACTTCAGTTGAGTGTGCTTCATATTACTTATGAATCTCCTTGCATGGTGTGCTAGTTTTAAGCTCCTGGTAAGCATACAGAAGCATTTTTGAGGACCCATAATAAACTCCAGCTTTTAAAATAAAATGGAGCATCTTTGATCTTGCTAGATTCCCCACCTCTGCCCCCATCACTCTACCCCACACATCCTTTTTTTACACTAATTTTTTTAAAATGTATATTTATGGACACTAAAGAACTAATATATAATATAATTTTAAATTGTGTATATATTATCCTTCAAGTCAAGTGTCCTCTTTTTAATATAGTAGAGTAACCCTTACTCGGAGTGCATTATGGAAGTATCTAGATGATCACTGAAACAAGTATATCAAAAGCATCCTGAAAACTGGTCCTGTTGGGAATACATACCTCATCTATTAGGTTAGTTTAGCTGTCTTCAGTAACTAGCATCCCTTTTTAACTGAATAGGCCTAGTATCTTTAGTCTCTCCTCATATGGAAACCCCCTGATACCATTAATCACCCTAGCTGCCCTTCTCTAACTTTTTCTAGTTCTTTTATATCTTTTCTGAGGTGTGTGGACCAGAATTGAGTACAGTATTCAAAGCAGCCTTCAAAACGAGTGGTGATGGCAAGTGAATTAATGTCTAGAAGCAATTGTTAGACTGCAACCTGTTGATTTGTAGATTTGTCCAGTCTTCATTGAACTAATTGGATTAAGCAGAGGCTTTCCTGCGGTAATCACTTTGGGAGCTTTTCCCCCCACATGTTGAAGCTTGTACTGCTGATAATGTGCAGTTGAAGGTCAAGTTCTTTTGCACAAAGCACGAGCCAAAGCTTAAAATCTAAGTAATTGAACTATTTCAGTCACTTTTTTTAATTTACAATTGCAAAGAAAACAAGCTCTACCTTCCTTTTATTTCAAGGTGCATGAGGTGATCCAGTGAACTTATCTGAAATTTGTCCTCTTCCTCGGTATGTATGTATTGACATTGAGCCTGACTTGTTGCTTTGAATCAAATGTGTGTGGATCTTTTTCTAAGCACACTGCAAATACTTTTGAGGGGCAAGAAAGATTGGTCCTCAGAGCATTATGGCGGATAAAATGCTAGCACTGTATCATGAAGACTACTTCTGTGTACTAGTTTACTTACATAATTTTGCAAGAGATACACTTATATCAAATGGTTGATCAGAGCAGCATGGCACTAAACTTGATAAATGTGGGACCGATTGTAGTTTTGCCTTCAAATATACGTATAGTTGTTAAACTTGTCTGGAAAGGAAGTTTTCTGATTTACTTTCAAAGTAGACCTACTCTTTTTCACAATGATATCTAGTAGCTACTCCCTATGGAGGCACATGTGACTGGCTTCAAAATGCTGTTTATAGGGAATCCTGTCTAGAGTGCTATACTTCAATTTGAAAAAGCAAATCTGAATTCTACCTTCCTGTCTCTTTAGGAATGTCCTTGCTATGTTGTTCCTTAATACAGAAATAATACTGTGGCTTCAGGGAACTCAGTTATATAACTGTGTTTTGGAACCCTTGGCTTTTAAGGTGAATGGTGGTGGGTTTTTTGCAACTTGGGCTGTGACAGATGACTGACTTTTGAGCTTTTGGCTTTTACCATGCTGTCGAATAAGCCCTCCTAATAATTATAGTGTTTCTAACATCTGATTTTGTTACATTCATTAATATAGTACCCATAGCCATAAGTTTGACTAGAATTAAGGGATGATTTTATATAAAATGTTCAAGTTGACAAAACTCCTTAAACCAATTTTTGTGTATAATTTATTCACTATTTATACTTTATTCCATGGTTGAAAAGTCAGTCAGATGATGTCAAAGATTAAATCCTGTATTTTTTTTTTTTTTTTTTTTAATCTTTCCTCACTTGTGCATGGTACTTCCACACAAGATTTTTCTCATTGAAGATTCCTCTTCATTTTCTCAATTACTGCTCATCTCTGAATCTTCAGAGGTTTAGGTTGTTTCGGAGAGTATCAAGATCTAGAAATGTATGCTAAATTATAATAGTCGAGCAGGAATGCTAACAATAACTAAAATATAGAATTAGCTGTACAATGGTAGTCATGGTTCAGTCAACTGACATGAAAATATTTCTACTTCAGTTTGGGTTAGGGTGCATTTTTACCTATGTATGGTGTTAAGATGCATAGCATAGTTCCAAACAAATCTGCAGATACTAGTTTGAGACACAACTGTTTTTAATAGTAACTTTGAGTTAAACTTGGGGAAGGTAATATTAGACTATCCCAAGAAAATGGCTGTGAACCCATTTTATCCTGCAAAAAAACTGAGGATTTAGGAGAAGGGGATGGTGGTCAAAGTCCAGGCCATGGGCTGGATCTGGCTGGCAGTGGACTCTGTTTCACAACAACCCTTGCCTGCATGGGTGGGGCCAGTTTCCATGGAGACTCTAGCAGCAGCTGCACTGTGATAGTGCAGGGCTTGGGTTTCCATAGAGACTGGCCCCAGCAGCTCTGGCAGGGCATGCGGCAGCATGGGGAGCTACTCTGGGGCCAGGCTGGCATCTTGCAGTGGTGACGGGTGTGATCTAGAGCTGAGGCAGAGCCATGATCTGTGGCCTGTGTGCTCCCAGGTAAGGGTATGCAGGCAGTAGATAGTGGTTCTTCCTTGGTTCTGGACCACACTGTCAGTCCTGCAAGATCCAAGCCTGGCCACAAAGTAGCACCCCACCCTGCCAGCACTGCTGAGGCCAGTCTCCATAGAAACCCCTGTGCTATCACAGTGCAGCTGATGGGGTCTCCATGGAAACCAGTTTGAGCCATGTGGGCAGGGGCTGCTGGGAAATGGAGTCCAGCTGCTGGCCAGATCCACCACTTTGCCCACCCTTGGCATAGGAAGATATTGTGGCTAAACTTGGCAAGGATTAGAGTCAGGATTTAATTGTCTAAAATCATCTTTGGAAGAGTGAAATGTCACAGAATGGAGCTTTTAATGCTTGGTTCTTCTCCCAGTCTGATGTGGGAACAGACTATGCCAAGTCTCCTACTTCAGAGTCCTGGGCTGTTCTCCATAACATCTGGTTAAACTATTTCATGTACTGGACTAAATGGTACTGATTCTGTATGGCAGTCTGTTCTAGTCTTTACACAGGTAAAACTTTGATCCTTTTTATAGACCTGTGTCTTTGAGTGTCCAAAATATGAATTTTAATTGGCTTACTACTTCTATTAACAAGTACTTTCTAAAGCAAGGCCTGGCAACCTGCAGTCTGGGCCAGATCCAGCTTGCAGAGGTTCTGTCTGAGCACAGGAGATTTGGCATGGATTGACACCATGCTGTCCATCTTCTCTGTCACAGAACCTGCTGTTCTTGAATATCTGCACTTACCCTTGCTGCAGAGGAGATGGATCAGTGGTGATAAGTACAGGCAGCTGGTTGGTCCAGGGGACAGGCACTTGTCACCTGCAGCAGGAGCTAGGTCATAGAGGTTGACCCACACTAGCAAAAGAATGCCGACCCCTATTTTAAATCATTACTTTTTACATAGATTTCAGTTCATAATTTTGCTTAATTTTTTTTTTTTTTTTTCTGCATAGCACTGTTGCCCCATATTTTTCTACTTGGAATCAAGGTGTTACCATAGAATTTGAACAGGGATAATCCTGTGTTGTCAGAAGGTAGTTTCTTATTGGTGAGACTCGGAGCACTTGTACATACAAACTAATTCTCCTACAGCAGACTGCAACAAATTTAACAACTGCTATTTTTAATGCATCAGAAAGACCTAATGCATCATAGACTATGGGATATTAGCTAAAAAAAAAAAAAAAAAAAAAAAAAGCACACTAGTTCAGAGCTCTGCCTGTACAGAGTCACTAAAAGTGGAGGCATCTTACCTCTGTTGGCCAACCAGGGCTAATTCTGCACTAAAGGCATAGTTGAGAAGACCAGTGCTGGACATAAACTGGCTACTTGGTGGAGGCTACCATGCCATATTAACACTGCTTGGGGGTGAGGGAAAGAGGGCATAACTTTGTCTAAACAGTAAGGGCAGTACCTGTAAAACGCAAGCATCCGACATCTTTCTGCCATTCTGAATTGGGACTACAGAGACTGAAACGTCTTGGTTTTTAAAAAAAAAAAAAAAAATTGTAATGTACTTCTGGATATTTCATAATCAGTGTCTTCTATTTTATTAGAGCACTTGATTTACAGCAAATGCCTTTTTACTTGTCTAGTTGCTTTTTCTGTGGGTGAATGTCAGGCTCATACATGGATAGTCACCAGCTGTTGCATAGCAACCCAACTGTGCAATGAAGATGTATGCATGGAGACTCCTATTCTAATAGCTGGTGTAGTTTGGGAGGCAAAGGGGATGCTTATAGGCAGGCATAGTGGGGAGCTATAACTTTAATATAGCTAATAGGGTTGTGCAAATCTTTAGGAGCTGATTTATTTGGAGGAGATTTGGCGGCCAAATCTGAATCGAATCAGGAGACCTATTAAAAGGTCCAGATCAAATTGGAAGCCTATGAATAGATTCTGTAGGCTTGTAGTAAACAAGCTGAGAAAAGGGAGGGGGTTGGGGTGATCTTCCATACATGGAAAAGGCTGCCCTTGGAAAGGGCTACCATCCCTGCTGTTGTTCCTCTGAACCTTGCAAAAAAATGACGGGGATTTTTTTTTTTGTAGGTATTTCATTAAAAATTTTTTTTTTTTTTTTTTTAGTCTATGGCCAAATCTCCAAATTGGCCAACTTGAATTGGAACAGTGATTTGAATTACTGTTGCTCCGTATTGGACGAATCCAAAGCAAATACTTGCTGCTTTGCACGGGCCTAATGGTTAATCATAGTGTCCACAGGTTACTAGAATCTCTCTAAAAATTTTCTGTATTATCAGTTCAGTTGTTTGTAAGGGGAAAACTCTCAACGCTGCCATGAATGCTACTCCAGATTGCAGAAACCATGTGCTTATCTTTTGTTTTCAGTTTTGTTCTCTAGCATCTAGAATCCTCCTAAAGAAAAAAGGACCCTTGAGTTATCTTTTGTTTTTAAAAAACAAAACAAACAGTGGTGGGAGTAGATCATTGTAATCCGTAAGGAGAACATGTAGACAGAAGTCCTTGGGTCTCCTACTTTAGAAAACACCAATGTCTGCTACTTTGGTCAAATTGCACAATTTTACTTTTCCCTCTGCAAATGGGAAACTAAAAACTTCAAAAGTTAAGTTAGGCAAGCACTAAAGTTGTTGTTTTCTTTTGGTTTTTGTTTTAAAGTGTGTGTGTGTGTAATGCCTGGGGTATATTACATTTGATTTCTGGAATGCATGATTTCATCTTTTTTTTTATCTAGTTGCCGTTCTGTTTTTATTCTCAAACAGGGGTTGGGTAGGTAAGGTAAAGGGCCTACATCTATTGAGACTATCCCTCGTGTCTAGATTGCTGTTGCTTAGCTTTAGTATATCTAATATTTTTTTTTACTGTAGAAAACTTTACCAAGGAAAACAGTATAGTCGTTCTAAAGTAATATAGTTGACCCCACTTTTAATTGGACAAATACAATATTTGTGCTTAGACTACCTTTATAGAAGGGAAAACAAGCCTTCAGTGCCTATGAGCTAGAAAATGGTCTTATAGATTTGATTTGGCTCTAGCTTGCTTATGCCAGAGATAGAAGTGTGTCTTAAGCACAGCACCAGGTTTTAATACCTACCCACCCTCTAAGCAAGCTGCGTTTTTAATCTTGCAAAATTTGATGGCCTTAAAAGAAATTACTGAATGTTGAAAGGACAAATGCATAGGGGTTTGTGATAGAGAAGAGTGCATATTTATCACTGGTGGGTCTTACTCTCAAATTAAAGCAGACGTTTTCTTTGATTTATTGACCAATCCTCGAATTTTAAGACTTGAACACTTCTCTTATGTGAAAGATGGCGGTTTTAGGGGTACCATGAAAACTTTTCATTATCCTTCTGGTTGGTCTGCATTCTCGTGTCTTTTATTGATGTCCTGGTAAAAGTGATTTGAGTGCTTTTATCTTCAAACAAAATAGAGTTTATCTTAATTTTTCTACCACCCTTATTTGTTACTTAAAATTCGGGCCAAGTTTATAAGACTTTCAGGGTGAGTACACAAATCTTTAAGTGCTGAAGAGGGAGCTAGTGACGACTTGGCCAGTTTGCTGCTCATTACTGATGACTATTTTTAAGAGATACCAAGTTGTAGTGTGACTTCTGAGCTAAAGGATCAAGTCAAAGCTGTGTACATTTGTGATGTTTGTGGGTACATCTACACATGTGCTTAACTGGGCAGTAGACTTATTTTGCTCCAGTATAACATATTACAGCTTATGCATGCAGTGCTATTAGACTGCAGCAGACTGATTTTTACCATTGTAAGCACAGCACTTTTATGGATGGTGCTATCTTACGGCAATGAACATTTAACTGTGCCTAAATGCACTTGTAAACACTGACCTGGGCATAAATTGCACCCAGCTAGCCAAGGCACCGGGGGCCAGACCTGTGCCTGCTACCTAGCTACACAACTCTGCTCTGTTGGGTACTCTAGTACCTCTGACACACTGGCCTGGGGCTGACCCTCTCTCCTTCCTCCAAGCCTGTTGCCAGCCCTGCCCTGGCTCAAACTTCTGCAGTCCCAGGTGCACATGTAGATACTGCATGCAGGAGCAGTTGACTCCAGTTCAGACTGCACCAAACTGAATTGCACTAATAGCACATGTAGATGTACCAAATAAAACCTGATCTTGAGCAACACTTTCCTTCCTGTATACTTTAACTTTTTAATAGTAAGTTTTTAATTAGGTTAAATGGATTAAAGTTATTAGAATAATAAATAGTTGATTTTTTTCTCCTACTTTTCCCAGACTGTACACCTTGTATCCTAAAGAGAAAAGGAGCTCACCATGGGACAACATTCAAGATACCTCTCTGAAAAGGATCTTCTCTTTGGGTGATATGCATTTACTCTGACTGTCTTTATATCTAAAGGATTATTTTCCTTTTTCCATTTGGAAATACTTCAAGTAGAAACTTTGTTCCTTATTGGAAACGGTCTCCTCACATTAAGGATTGAATACATAATGGGAGATATGGCTAACAACTCGGTTGCATATAGTGGTGTAAAAAATGCTGTAAAAGAGGCTAATCATGGAGATTTTGGAATCACACTTGCTGAACTTCGTGACCTTATGGAACTGCGAGCTACAGATGCATTGCATAAAATCCAAGAATGTTATGGAGATGTTTATGGTATCTGTACAAGATTGAAAACTTCCCCAAATGAAGGTAAGTGTGATTTGGACCAATGTTGGTCATAAAGATTAGATTTCTTCCACGTGGGAAAGAGGTAATTAAGTAGTAACTTCATTTTGTTGTTCATAATGCTCTCGGAGCAGGCCTACTGCCCAGCGTACAATGAATAGTAAGCTTGGTTAACTACATCAATTTCTGTATTAAATGCAACTGTTGCAAAACATAGCTTTTGAGAACTTTTTAGGAGGAATACTCCAGTCAAGGTTTTTGATGTTTCCACATTTACGGAATAGTTTTTTGTCAAACACCATGTGCTGAAGGTTCTTATTCAAAGTGCAAACCTATGCTTCTGCTTTTAGAGAAGTAACCAGCACTTCATAACTTGGTTCAGTCTTATGCAGTATAAATCACAAACACTACTTTTTGTTCTGATGCAGTGTTTACTAGTAATGTTCTCTGTATTGCCATCTAGTTGTTTTTTGGCTTACGGGCATGCACTGTGTTGTCTACACTTTTTTGAAAAAGGACCTCTTTATTTAAAGCATACTGAAGAGGTGTATTGATTCAAAACAAGATCAAACTCTTAATTAACAGATGTAGCTTTTTAAAGTCCACTTGCTATTGGCAACTCCTCAAACTGTAGTTTCAAACACTGTATCTGGTACTGACTTTAGCTAGTAAATATCTGTTTGTGCTTTTGTGAGATGATTTTAGAGTTGCTTAAAAATGGTGAGTCCAGATCTTTTACTTTTTTTTTTTT
>JAGPOW010001296.1:63047709-63058955 GCA_030014935.1 Caiman crocodilus
CAAAAACAAACCTTGTGCATGTGTGCAGCCACCACATAGCACATAGGTGTCAAGGAGCACATCCTGGCATCTTGGAGAGCTGCATGCAACTGGTAAGTCTGGGGTGGGGGAGGAGCATGGGGGGGCAGTGGGGGAGGACAGATCAAGGCTCCCTACAGTGAGGGAGGCTCTTCCTGGTGGGGGCTGCACTTGAGGTATGCAGCTGCAGTGCTGGTGGGGAGTGGGGGTCTAGGCAACTATAGCAAATTTTGGGGTAGCTACAGCCAGCCTGGCACAGTCCACCCTACCCTGCACAGATCTGGGGGGGCACATGCCCCCTGAGATGAGCCACTTGCCATTCTGTCCCATACCCCACACTACCCTGGCTGGCCAGTGCTAGCCCCACTCCCCCCTTTTACCATAGGACCCTTGATCTGCTCCCCAGAGGTATACCAATACATCGGTACTGATCTAATAATTGGACTATTTATTTAAAAAAAAAAAAAAAAAAAAAATTGGCTGTATTAAATATTGGCCTGATGGGACCAATAATTTGGCTGATTAAATGCCTCTGCTGCACACAACCTCGGTACAGCACTGAGCAGCATGGACAACTGCCTCCAGCTGATAAGTCTGGCATGGGGGTGGGCAATGCCCCCACACTGAGGTGTGGGGGCAGGTGTAGGCACTGCCCAAGGCAGGCAGAGGCATGGCTTGGAGGGGAGTGGGGGAGAGCTGCTGCTGCTTTCACCTGTGTGTGGGGGGGGTGGGAATGGGCCTCCTGGATCTGCACAGGGCAAGGTGGGCTGCAGCCAGGGCTGTGGAGCTTGAAGCCTTGCCCCCCGCCCTCCCCCGACTTACCAATTGGAAGCAGCTGTATCAGAAATCAGATCTGTATTAGCTGTCAGTATCAACCCCAAAAATCTCTTTTTGGTGCAACCCTAGCTGGTATCAAGTGGAGTGCCTCAGGGGTTGGTCCTGGGGCAGCTTTTTTTTTTTTTTTTTTTTTTAATATTTTCATTAACCATCTGCGTGATCGGATGGATTGCACCCTAAGCAAGTTTTGTGAGTGATGCCAAGCTGGGGGGAGTAGTGGATATGTTGGAGGGTAGGGCTAGGATTCAGAGTGACCTAGACAAACTAATGGATTGGACCAGAAGATCTCAGGAGATTCAACAAGGACAAGTACCAAGTCTTGTGCTTGAGATGGAACAATTCTATGTATTGGTACAGGCTTGGGACCTGCAGAGCTGCTGCTTAGCCAGTTGAAACAGACCTGGGAGTTATAGTAGATGGGACTGAATTGCAAGTTGATGTACCTTTTACTAAGATGGCTAACGGCATACTGGGTTGATGTGCTGGCACTGTTCCTTCTAATGCAAGGGAAGTGATTCTTTCCCTCCTATTCTGTACTGGTGAGGCCACATCTGCAGTACTGTGTTCAGTTTTGGGTCCCCCACTACAGAGGATGTGGACAAATTTGGAGGGAGCTTGGGGGAAGGCAATGGAAAGGGCAAGGGGGCTGAGGCACAGGACTTTTGAGGAGAGGCTGAGAGAACTAGGCTTATTTAGTCTTCAGAAGAGAGACTGAGAGGGATTTAATAGCAGCCTTTAACTGCCTCAAGGATGGTTCCAGAGGGGATGGAACTGGACTGTCCTCAGTGGTGGCAAATGGTAAAACAGTGAGCAATGGTCTCGAGTTGCAGCAAGGGAAGTTGGGTTGGATATTGGGGGGGGGGGGGACTCTTTCACTAGGAGGTTGGTGAAGCACTAGAATGAATTACCTAAAAAGATGGTGGCACCTCTGTCCTTGGAGGCTTTTAAGGCCTGGCCCAACAAAGCTCTGGCTGGGATTATCTAGTTGGGGATAGCCCTGCTTTGAGCAGGGTGGTAGACTAGATGAACTCCTGAGGTCCCTTTCAACCCTAATTTTCTATGACTGGAGGATAGATGTCTAAGTAACAGGGTGACTCCAATGCTAGAAAATGCTGGTTACCATGTGCCTAAGTGGTTGGACAAATTGGGTCCTATTGCTGATAGCTGTCAAATGTAGTTTACGTCTGTAGAAAGGCTAAGACCTCAATTGGAGGAACAGTTGCCAGTTTCTCAGACCCAAGCAGCTGAGAAGCGCATAACTTACCGGTTGTATCCCATCACACTGCACTTTCTTTTTTTTTTTTTAAATGTAGAGCAATAGATCATATTGTGATGCGCAATAAAATAAACTTTCTTTTTTCCTGTGGCAGGTTTCAAATTGGTCTCGACTTCCAAACCAGCTGTTCAATGATTATCCAAAGTTGCCACTGATCTGTATAAATGCTTGTGCTGTTTAGGTCTGCTTCTGCCTGGTATTTCTGAGAAGTTTAGCCCCTAAAGTGATCTTTAGGGGAAGAGCTCTGCAGATTATGTATATTTCTGCTCTTTGTTTTTACCAGATATTGACATCTATAGGTGGTGTTGCCCTCCAAGTATAACTGAGCTCCAGAAATTTCCTTGTTTTTTGTGACAGTTGTAATAAACTGTTTTGCACTTGAATGTTAATGAGTGCATATTTGGGTGAGTTGGGAGCAAATATCTTGGTTATAGTGGGATTTAAGGGATTGTCTCCACTTGCATCTGGGGTTATTTTGGTTCAGTTATAAATGAGCCCTGCTTGCATATGTGAATTTTTGCTACTTGGAGGTAAGTAATACGGTGTTGGCTTCATCTTACTTCATACTACCTGTGGGGCCATTGATTAACTTCTTTGACCCTAACGAATGGGAAGTTTCACTTCTGTAAAACTCAGGCAAATATTCATGTAGCATAACATCACTGATCCTTTCTTTCTAGGTTTAAGTGGAAATCCAGCAGATATTGAGAGGAGAGAAACAGTGTTTGGGAAGAACTTTATACCTCCTAAAAAGCCAAAAACATTTCTTCAGTTAGTATGGGAAGCACTACAGGATGTTACACTAATTATCCTAGAAATTGCAGCCATAGTATCGTTGGGCCTTTCTTTTTACCAACCTCCAGGAGGGAATGAAGCATGTAAGTAAAACTTGTATTATTGCATTGCCAGTTTTCAGAACTCAGTGGTATAAACTTAGTTTTTAACCAGCAGGTAGTGACATTCAGATCTGCCTCCAAATTGTATGGTTGTCTTATTTGTGTGTTCCTTCCCTACTCGGATGATATTGTTAGGATTGCATCCTAAATGGCAGCACCAGTTTTTTTTTTTTCCTAGAGTAGGTTGTCAAATTTTGGTACTTGATTGAAATACTGTATACAAAAATCTTGTGCTTCAGGTAAGTCAAAAGCAGCAGGAACTGCTGCTTTTTTATAAACAATGCAGTATACTTTCACATGAATCTAGCTCTGTTCAAAAACTTTATGTAAATAAATTGGGGTTCACCATGCCATTTTCAACTGAGATGTGGCATATTTAAGCTTCTTTCCTGTAAACACCTTAATTTTGCACTGATTCTCCTCTTTTTTTTACTAGTTGGTAGCAACTTGCACAGCCCTTCAGGGAACAGTTGAAATCCTCCATAAGCCAAGACATTATGCCTGTGTATAGGCATTTAACTTTTTAAATCTTATTTGTAACTTCTAGTTTCCCAGTCTGTCCTGAGTTTCCCTAGCTATGCTTCAAAATTGCTTTCTTGATCTTGTGCATTCTTACAACCTTTTTAAACATTTTGACCGGCTTCTAAATTTGAACCCTTTTTTTTTTTTTTAAGGAAATCTTTTTACACTTTTTTTTTTCAGCCTGAGATGCTGATCCCCGCCCCCCCCCTCTCCCCCCTGTTTTGGTTGGTTGGCTGGTTTTTATGAAGGTTAATAAGTTGATTTGAGCTCTAAATTTTGTCTTTTACAGTATGTGGAGTAGTGAATGTTGGTGAAGAAGAGGAAGAAGGTGAAACAGGTTGGATTGAAGGAGCTGCAATCCTTCTATCAGTAGTTTGTGTAGTTCTAGTAACAGCTTTCAATGACTGGAGTAAAGAAAAACAATTTAGGGGATTGCAAAGCCGCATTGAACAAGAACAGAAGTTCACTGTCATCAGGGGTGGCCAAGTCATCCAAATACCAGTAGCTGACATAATTGTTGGGGATATTGCACAAGTAAAATATGGTAAATATGTATTTTCAGCTTTCAAAATTCTTTGACTTTTATGAGTATCTGAGTTTACAGATTTTGATGTTCTTAATTTAGGTGATCTGCTGCCAGCTGATGGGGTACTTATTCAAGGAAATGACCTTAAAATTGATGAAAGCTCACTAACTGGAGAATCTGATCATGTTAAAAAGTCTTTGGATAAAGATCCTATGCTGCTGTCAGGTGTGTGGCTTAGTATTTCATAGAATGGACATTTTTTTTTTCAATGGTTATAATTGAAATACAGAAGTTGTAAACGTTTCTTACTGTAGCACAAGCTCTCAGGATAGTGTTGAGATGTGTGTGTATATACCACCTGAGGCAACATGTTGGCTATTTAGTGCTGTTTTACCTTCAGAATGACCTGTAAGAAACTTCTCTTTTCTTAAGTCTTGTTATCACTTGCAATAGAAAAGGCACCCTTTTGAACACTAGCTTGCTTTTGAGATGCCAGTAGTATCAAACTTGGTCTGACTTGGTTTTGTAGTCCACAGTGTTTGAGGCATAATATCCTAACAACATAGATATGGAAGCTTTGATGTCCTTCATCTGGAAAGGCTTCATTTGTTTCATAAGTTCACATGTTCACCTTTCTTACAGTTGCAAACATTTTACATTGTTACAGAATGGTAGTAATAACTAACTTTGATCATTTTAAATTGTAGTAGCATCATTCCAGGGTGGTCATCAGGAGAACAGAAATTATTTCACTCCAGACTATTGGAAAATGCCTGGATTTGCAAATCTGAGTTTGTTTTGCCAAATTACTCAACACTGGTCTCCCTTTACTATTGAAAATTAATTACTGAATTTCTTGGATTAAAGTCACTGAGTACAAATGATAGTTAGTGTGTGAGAAGTGTATATAAGTATAAGGAAGATGAGTTGGGATAGATCTCTTTAATTTCTATACATCCTCACTATTAATTTTCTGAACAATTAAGATATCTTGCTCAACTAACGTGCACTGTCTATTTCAGTTTCATTTTTAAGAGGACTCTTTGATTCCAGGATAGACTACACTTTTGCTTTCAAGAGTCTTCTGAACTGCTTGTGTGCTCCCCAGTAGTAGTGCAGCTACACCTATTAATCAAATTGCTGTAGACCAGTTTGGAGGAGAACACTTGTTTTAATTTACAGTATTTGAATAGTAGGAGGAAAAATTTCAGGAAAATCTAATCTCTTCAAACTTGTTCTAACTGAATATATGGGGATGAAATTAAACTTTCTTTTGTTAACTTTTTGTGAGCTGCCTCTAGTCAAACATTTCTAGTTTTTTGGGGGGAAAAAAGTAATCATAAGGTTTTGTGTTTTCCATGTGCTCTGTTCCCATTCTTTACTTTGTGCAATGAAAACTAGTCAACAGTTACTGCAATGGTGAACCCATGTTCCAAGAACCAGAGTGACTCAACTGCTTGGTTTTAGAGAAGGACCTAGTTTTAGAAACTTCCTCTGGTGGGCTAGTCTGTCTGTTAGCCACTTTGACACTTCTGAGAAGAAAACTAAAGTGCACTTTTTCCACCCCCATACCCTCACCCCAGGTACCCATGTGATGGAAGGCTCTGGAAGAATGGTAGTTACTGCTGTAGGTGTGAACTCTCAAACTGGAATCATCTTTACCTTACTTGGGGCTGGAGGAGAGGAAGAAGAGAAAGAAAAGGAAAAAGAGAAAAAGGACAAGAAAAGTAGGCATACAAACTTTTTAAGTTGCTCAACTACAATAATAAAGCCTTTTGGGAATTAAGTTCCATGTTTACAGAACTTTTTGGACCTCATGTTTCCTTGTTTTAAGACCTCTTAAGCCTTGTCCATGTTGGGGCACTAACTTGATGCTCTTTCAGAAGTAAGGCTATACATAGCACAATTTAATCTGATTGAACAACTCCTTCAATTTTATATAATAGATGTAAACTTCATTCTGCCAAGTAAAGTAGATTGATACAATTAAAGTTATAGCTGCAGATAATTTGAGCATTAGTGTTTTTTTTGTTGTTTTTCTCTTTAGTGCTTTTTTAGAATCTTCCCCTATGGGGTCTTCAGTCTTGAAGTAAGAACCGATCATAACACATTTTTCTACCTTTTCCTAGTTCAAGCTTACAACTTCTAGTTCCGCCCTGTTTGCAGTGAAATATTGTGCAGTGATTCACAGTTGCGTGCTTAGAAAGGAAAATCTCCTGATCTTCAGTCTTTAGCAGAGTGCTTCACTTAACATGGTGAGGGACAGCTTAATCTTCTTTTATTGGGTAACAACCCAAGTGCTGATCAAGATGAGGTGTTTTGGTTTTTTTTTTTTTTTTTTTTTTTTTCCCTAGTCTACCAGCTATCCTCAAATATCAGTTTTTATTATCCTATTAGTTCTGATTAAGTAAGGCATGCCATTGTCATGGCTTCTGCAAAACAGATAATATGTTGTAATGTTTCTGTGGACAAGTTGGTTTGAAAAATGGAGTCTCAAGACTCATGGCAAACTGAATACAGGATAACTTTGGAGGAAGCTGTCTTTTTTTTTTATGATTTTCCCAGAGCCATAGCTAGGTCTTGCACTACTACTTGATTCAGTTAACCAACTGCCAGATGTATAAATGTAAGGACTAAGCTAATAAATGTGATCCCAACCAGTTGAAAATGTGTGGAAAACCCAAATAGTCTTTCCAGAAATCTGTGGGAAGAATCTTTCAGTTGTTTTTTAATGTAAATACCACTTTTAGCCTGAAATCTCTGGCAGAAAGCATACTTGGTTTTGAATTCCATTTCTAATTTTTTTTTTTTGAGATGTGTTTCCATATTATTTATAGCAGGAAACTTCTCTTGACTTGTGTGTGGTTTTTTTTTCCTTTTGGTTCATATCCAAAATGACTTCAGCTACAGTGGATAGTTGAGTGCAAACTGTCAGAGACCCATAGTCTTTCTCTTCTGTCTTAATCCAGAAAAGCTTTTAATTTTAAATGGTGACCCATTAAAAGAGGGCGAGGAGACCTAGCTGAGAAGGGACACAGTACTGAGAGCAAACTAAGAGTTGCATTGTTGTAATAAAAGAAAGAGGGGAAAAGAAGCAAGTAAGAGCAGCTGGTACAAGAAGTGTACTCAAATCCTTGAAGATTTAAGTACAAACTTAACAAACCTTTGAAAAGGCAGCATGACTTGACAAAAAAAAAAAAAAAAAAAATGCTTTCCAAAAAGGCATCCAGTTGTTTGGACAGTCCTAGTTTAGATTTATACTTGTTGACAGGTAACTGAGGAAAGCTGACTCTCCTAGAGTTTTGGATGCTGCCAAGTTTTAAATTTTATAGTTTTTAATAAATTTTAATGATTGATTTTAATAGATGCCATCTTGAATCTGTGTAGACAAGTCCTGATTTTGCTGTTTTTGTTAGACTTTTTAAGGTAGGGTATAATTTTTAAAGAATGTGCCTTGCTTTAGGCCTGCACACTGGGATTCATTGCTCTAGAATAAGAATATATATATACAATTACTTTTGTCCCTTTATCTTGGTGTACAAGTCTAATCCCTACTCTTGCCACAAGTCAGAGTAAAAGAAAATTATCGAAGGAGTAGGCACCACAATCAAAGTTCTCAAGTAGGGTAGCATTTGACTTTTTTTCCCCTTGAATTTTAAAACAAACACTTTTCCAAGGGTACTTGCAGAGAAATGGTTTGAGGGATAAATTTACTTAGTAGATCTGGCCAACAGGTTTGCACCACTTGCTCAGTCAAACTTGGCTTCTCCTGGAACTTGGCAGAGTAAAGGCTAGTCAGTCTTTAAATTTCTGAAGTGGATCATCAAAGCTTTTGGGGAGGCAACAGTAGGAAGTACTTCATTTCATTCCTGGAGTCTGTGCTAGCTTGTCAAGTATAGTAAATGGGAGAATTCCATTTCTCCCTCTTCCAGTGCTTATACAAACCAACTTTTCCACCTCCTTTGTAACCATAATCACAGTGCTAGTGATAATGTTAAATCTTTACACGAAACATGGGTGAAACATGAGGAGTAACTCTAGTTTCTAAAACTGTCTTGTAACAGGATAACTTTGGTCATCACTTTCTGCATTTCTGAAGAACTGTGGTCATGAATTGGCAAGACTTGGTATATAAACTTGATAAGATTTGATAGCAGTATCCTAGAACCTTAAAATCTTAAGTGCATGCAGTCATCAGATTTACAACACAATTGGGTTCCTGAAAACCAAGTTTTAAGTTGAAACGTTGCAACTTGGAATAGATTTCTTCCCCTCCTGCCTTCCCCTCATAGGAAACAATGTTATAAATACAGGATTGGTTCCTGAACCAAGGCCTGATTACCCTATTTATACCAAAAATAATTCAGAATTTTTGTACTGTCAATTTTATAAATGAGTAGTAGCTACATTTTAATGCATTTATATTGTAAATAGCAATCATGGATTTGGAAGAACTACTTTGGGGTGACTTTGCTGGACTTTTTGAAGGGTTCTCGGCTGGATTCATCTTATTCTTGGGGCTGCAAGATTTGCTGGAGTTTTGTCTGCTTCTTAAAGTTGTCCAAGGAATTTTGGACAAGTTCTCCAGAGAGATGGGCAACAGTGAACTTGTTCAGTGGCATGGCATCAGATCAAGCCTTGTAAAGTTAAAACTGATGTCAAATTTTATAAACGTTGTAAGTGCAAAATTTAACTTGAAACGTTGTAAATTGAGGACTGCCTGTACATATGGCCAACAAAGTCAGCAATTTCTAATGATAGTTTATTTACAGCTGTTGCTAAAATGATTTATTTCAATTGTTAATACTAATACATTACCTAACTTGTGGCTATTGGTGAAAATCATAGTAAAATTGCATGGTCTACTACTTAAAACAGCAGTAAAATTGAACATGTTGTGTAATGGTGCATAAGGAAAAATAATATAAAATAGAATAAGAAATATAATAACAGGGAATTCAATTTGACTTTATTCTTTGTGCACATAGTACACACATCTACAGAGTATAGGACATGTTGCAAGTTAGAGCCAAATTGTCTTCTCTTCATTAGTGCATTACTTAAATTTTTCCATTAATGATGAGAACCACTTCCTCCTTACTGATTCAAAGAACAAACAAGACCACAAATAATTTAGTTAATCTTTTTCATTCTTCTGCAAGAATGTATCCTCATTAGAAGCTATTATTATACTTCCACTTAAGACTGGAGCTGACTTGTACATTACTTGCACATTACTGTAGCCTTTAACTTCTAGAAGCAATGGCTGTGCACTACTCAGATGAAAGGAACTACGTAAAGAACAGCAGTTAGGGAAAAGAGAATTGTAGACTGGTTAAAAACAGCTTAAGAATTGGAGTGATCAATTCTGTAAACACTTCAATTTGTAGTTGATGGCAGCATAAGTAAAAAAAACAAAAACAAAAAAACCCCCAAAAACCCAAAACCTTGCTGAACTGGATCTTCTGTCTTTGGGATGGAAGCTGCAATAAACATCTTTAATTAGGAGAGCAGATTTATTCTTTACTACTTGTATCTTGATGCCCACCTGTTTGAAAATGATAATGTATTTCCCATGACTAAAGAATGCCAAAGCCTTCTCTGAAAAAAGGGAGGGCATCCTTAAATCCTGAACTCTTGTGGCCTAACACTGGGGAGGGGGTAGAAATCCTTTTTTCCTTCTTGGGAATAAAAATATTTATCTAAGTTGCATGAAACTAGTTTTTGGCAAATAAACGAACTGTTGATTTTATGGGTAGGGTGACTACATAGGAAATCAAGGGATACTGCAACCCCTCCCCCCACCTTCGGTAGTGCTACTACAGGCAGAGGTAGAGACAGAAGCATATTGCAGCAGTGGTGCCTACCTGCTTGGCACATAGCATGCTGCTCTGTCTCCCTGTTGGAGTGTCCCCCACACTTCTGTTATTTCTACCTTTTTTCTTTCCCCCCAATCCCCAGTGCATGCATGCATGCACGCACCCTCTTGCCTGGCATGGACCTGTCCAGCATCTCTCTTGGTTCCTGACTGAAGTTTCTAGAAGGAGGTGAGAACTGGTACACAAGACCATCAGGCTTCATACAGACCTGCATGCATAACACCCCAACAAGCAACATGGTCAGGTGCACAGCTCTGCCCCCATGCCCATCTTGTGCAGGCAGTGCTTGCAAGTACCTGATGTGACAGCAGGTACAGCCAGTGAGGTGGTTGCTGCTATGGTAGCCACTGTCACTTGGCCCAGCTTGCAGTCCCAGGATAGAGTCCAGAGCCACCCACTCCCTGAAATGGGTACCATCCAGCAACCAGAGTAGGAAGGGATCCTTGCTGTCCTTGGAGCAGGGGTTCAAACATCCCTAACCACCACCTTCTCCACCCCTCCCCAGGATGACATGCACATGTAAGCTGCCCAAGCTCACAGCAGCATGCTCTCCCTACCTTGGCTAATCCTTACCAGTCTGGGACTTCTTTACTTCAATCCTTACCTGCTGGCTGGGGCACTGGGACAGTCTATGAAATTGGACTGTTCTGGCCGAATTGGGACATGTGGTCAGCCTATCTTTATGGCGGTTCTCAAAAGCTGGGGTTAAAAGTATTTCCAAGACTGGATTTCTCTCAATACATCTTGCTCTCCATAGATCTCACTGATCCCTTTGTCTCGAATGATTCAGAATCTTTCAGAGATCCTTAAATGTAGTAGTTCTCATAAAATTTTGATTTAGAGAAGTAGTAAATGCAAAACCTGTACAGTTTCATGGTCAGCTTTTACAGTAAGACCTGTTGGTTTTGGAAAAGAGTCCCGGGACTCGTCGGGCAACCTGGTGCTTGCAGCTGATTTGGTAAGGCTGAGATCTTCAATGGGTTCTTTGCCTCAGTCTTCCTGAGGCGGGGGACCAGGACATCCCTCGCACCGGAAGCTTGAATTCCCCCTCGGAAATCACTTCTAGGCCAAGGGTGAGGGTAGACCTGGTGGAAGGGCTAGATGTCTTTAAGTCGGCAGGTCCAGATGACCTGCACCCAAGGGTGTTGAGGGAGCTGTCGGGGGTGATTGCTGGGCTCTTGGCTCAGTTTATGCGAGCACTCTTGGAGCTCTGGACAAGTGCTGGAGGACTGGAAGGTGGCCAATGTGGTTCCCATCTTTAAGAAGGGGAGGAAAGAGGACCCGGAGAACTA
>JAGPOW010001296.1:63059055-63070507 GCA_030014935.1 Caiman crocodilus
GGGTAACTAGGACCAATGGTCACAAGTTACTGGAGACCAGGTTTAGGTTGGACATTAGGAAACACTACTTCACAGTTAGGGTGGCTAGGATGTGGAACTTGCTTCCTAGGGAAGTTGTTCTTGCTTCTACCTTGGGCACCTTGAAGAATAGATTGGATGGGTACTTCGTTGGGGTTCTGTGACCCTGGCACTCGTTCCTGCCATTGGCAGGGGTCTGACTAGATGGCCTGCTGTAGGCCCCTTCTGACCCTAGATACTACGATCTGCAGTCTAGCTATGCTGGCAGCTTTAACTTAAAAATGAAGTAAACGAAAGCTGCCCTTCCTCACTCGCTCTTCCCCCTGCCCTGCACATATATGAAGTTGTCTTGGCTTTTATTCTTTACTTCATTTGTGAAGACTTGGATATTTAACTTCTGATGTTTACTACTTTGACTAGGAACTGCCACATGCAAAACTAGCAATTTTTTTTGTAGATTTTTATTTTTACCTCCATGTTAAAACCATCCATAGGAGTATGGATAGCCATTATATTTTGTAGTGGAAAGACGGCCACTCTCCTGAAATGGAAAGTGTACAATGCTTATGCAGTTTCTCTTGCAGGAAATGTACTGAATCCTGGAGAAAAGTCTCAAATGACTCCTCCCAGGACGATGAGGGGATGCATGGGTAGCAGTGGTAGCTCATCCTTTCCCAGGAGGGGAGCTGAGTGGTAAAGAAAGGTTCCCAATAAGTTCTCCAACCTGGGATGATTCCATTCCAGGGTGGCAGGGTGGAAGAGGTGACGGCAGGCTGGAATGCCTACATTTCCCTTCTCAGGAAGACTTCTAGAAATCTCCCAAAGCTTGTAGCTTCGGTTTTTGACACTTTTGCCTTGCCAGCTTTTTGCAGCAATACTGCAAGAGAAAACTGGACTTCAAAAAGTTCACTGTAAATATAAATCTCTCCATTTAAGAACAACCTAATGCCCCTGTACTTAAGTAACATCTTTTTTTTAAGATTAAACTAGCTAGTCCTTGTCAATTTGTTAGGTTCCCTAATAAACTGAATTGTATGGGGAATGTATAAAGCTTGGGGGGGCATGAATAGTTTGATTCTTTTTATATGCATTTAGAGACTTTATTTTTTTTGTCTTGTAGGTAAAAAACAAGATGGCGCTTTAGAGAACCGTAACAAAGGTAAATGTAAGAATACAAAACAAAAAATAATAATTTGGGTGTCTAAAAATTATGACTTAAAGACCAAGTTGACACATGACACCTAAACAAAGGATTTCTAGGCAAATGTAGGCAGAACCCAGATGAATTCAAATAAGTACATGCATTTTAAAAACATGTCACATGGGTATTTACTGCATTCCAGTTGGCTACTGACTTTTGCCTTGTAATCTTGGTGAGACGGCTAATTTTAAACTTCCGTGTTCTGTATTTCTATACCTAGCAAAAGCTCAAGATGGTGCAGCCATGGAAATGCAGCCTTTGAAGAGTGAAGATGGTGGAGATGGAGATGAGAAAGACAAGAAGAGAGCTAATTTGCCAAAAAAAGAAAAATCAGTTCTACAAGGCAAACTTACTAAGCTGGCAGTTCAGATTGGCAAAGCAGGTATTACTTCATTCCTGTGCACTAGAGAAATTTGGTGTTTTATGCTCTAAAGTAACTTAAAGTACCTGAAAATACTACTTCAACAAATTGATACTAGTAAAGTACAGTAAAAGTTCTGTTTATTTGACACCTTTACAAGGTGGCATGCTCAATTAACCAACGTTCTGGCTTGTAATATAAAGTACAACTGAAAGTGTCCACTGTGGCACTTCCGGCTTCTCCAAGCCTTCATAGCCCAGAGGAATAACGGGCTGTGCAGGGCCTGCCTTCCTGTCCCACAGGACCCACGGGGCAGAGGGATGCTCCAGACTCCGCAGGAGAAGTGGCAGCCTGGGCCGCTCAACTAACCGGCATCTCCCATTCCTGAGGGATGCTGGATAACAGAGCTTTTACTGTACCACTGTTTTGAAAGTCAAACCCACAAAAAGCTTGTTCTTGGAGAAGAACATACTTTCCTGGTTGCTGGTTTTCTGAAATGTAGGGAAAGGAACTAGAATTCCTTTCTGTTCAGGGGTGTATACCATGGGTACATACAGAGATACTAGTGTTTCATGTTCTGGTATGTTTTTACCTGATCTTTCTGAGGCCGTCAGCTAGCCAGTTAGCCTCTTTGGCTCCTATACCTGCATGTTCCTTTCTTTAATTTTATTTTAGGACCTTCCTCTTCATAATTGCATGTCACCTCCACTAGTATTAGTCTCCTTCACACTTGAAACGCTAATCTTCCACACAATAGAAGGTTAAATTTGAGTGCATTTTGCTCCTAATGTCTAATCATTGCCATAATCCCTTATATTCTGGCTTCACTTGTCCACTGAAAGTGCTAACCAGTGTTTTTCAGCCACTCCCACATAAAGTTACCTGATCAATCTGCATTTGCCATTTAGTCTTTGATAGATTTAGGAACCGAAGAATAATTATGTTAAAATTATCTTGCTGTTCAGCATAATGGCCTTTAAATAAACTTTTTTTTATCGATGTGAAAAGCTAGCTCTTTGTTCCTGAATACATAAATGGTATTTTGAATCGCGTAGTTTAACTACATCAGCTACGAGCCTCTTCCTATTCAGTTTCTTAACCGTATAATTGTATTTCTTTATTTTTTTTTAAGCATTACCTCTTGCATGTTCTTTTGGAAATTGAGACTAGGATTTTAGGAAAATTTAACTTTTAAGCTTGTGTACTATAAACAAGAATGCTTTTTCTGTTTTTAAAAAATTGCTTCTCTTCTTCTTTTTTTTTTTTTAATAAAAGGTTTGTTGATGTCTGCAATCACGGTCATTATCCTTGTATTGTATTTTGTAATTGATACCTTCTGCATTAAGCAGCAACCTTGGCTTGCTGAATGCACACCAATTTATATTCAGTACTTTGTGAAGTTCTTCATTATTGGAGTTACAGTCCTGGTGGTGGCAGTACCAGAAGGTCTTCCACTTGCAGTCACTATATCCCTGGCTTACTCTGTAAAGGTAGGTGTGTGGTGGGGAACATGAGCATGAATAAAGAAAGGCATGTACAAATGCAACAGCTAAAAATGTACCCAGCAGGTAACTTTCTAATAAAATCCTCTTCTTGCTTGTTCAGAGAAGCATTGTAGACCTGGGCCATATCCACACAAGTTTGGATACTGTTTCCCTGTGGACAAGTTGCAATAGCAACTCGTCTTGTAATTTTGCTGCTTGTCCCCAGCGAATGTCCATGCCCCATGTGCTCTGGTGTGCAGCAGGTTATTCTGGGTGGGGTAGGAGAGGCTGGGGCTAGTAAGTGTTGGTCTCAGCACTCTTATATGGGGACCTTTTTTGGAACTGCATCTGCAGCAGGGATTCTGGCTTGCACCCAGAACATGGCCCCAACCAGCCAGGTTCTGATTTTGAGTTGTACATACTACTGCCACATGTGCCACCCTGCTTTTTTCTTTTTTTGGCATGGTGTGGGTTTTGACCCTGGAATCTGTATTGGGTCATCCCCTCTCCATATTACACCTGCATGTGCCATGTGTAGTGCTGCACACAGGTCTGTGGTGCCACATACCACACCTCTGCACTTCTCTGGACATGGCCCTGGTATCTAATTTGCTTGAAATTCCTGACCATATGAATGTCTTGGGCAGGGCAATGTAGACTTCAGCAGGCTCTAATACAATGTCTCTAATACATTCTCTTTTTTTGTACGAGATGGTAAAGTCATATTCAATGTGCAATACTTTAGTATGCTTACGTAATACTACAACTGTATTATTGGTAACTTAAATAACATAGCTTTACCCTATTAATTTTTTTTAGAAGTGTTGTGTAATGCAAGGTTTCTATAAGCTGAGCTAGGCAAGGTGTCCACCGAACTCTCCCATGACTAACACTTGTACAACCGCAGCTAAATTTAGGCAAACAGTTAGAGGATAATCCTTCAGTGTTTGAAGATGCATCTTATTTGAATCCTTTATTATCCAAGTTGATATTTCAGAATATCTAGACCCTACAGTTTTGGCATGGGGTGTCTTACTTCTGATCAATTTCAAACTTCTTGGCAGTTCCTTTGGATTTTTTGGACTGGACACTTTAATTTGAAATTTGGTTGCAGCAGTTAACAGCTTTTGTATGCTGCTTCCTTACACTTCTGCTAATACATAAGAGTAAGGCTGCTGCAAATTTTTTTGTGGGCTTGTTCAACTGTCACCTTGGAGGTTAGGATAATGTTCCAAGCTTTTTTTTTTTTTTTTTTTTTTAAACCATCTCTCAAATGACAGATTTTTACACTACACTACACTACCCAGGCACCCTTGGCCAGAAGTCAAATATTGCAGAATCTTTCAAGAACTGGAATTTACATTTTTAGGTGCCCAAAATAAGTATATCATGTCAGAAGTAAGGTCTTAAAATTAGAACATGCAATAAATGCCTGTTCTTTTGTCCAATGATGCAGTGCATGTAATATCAGCTAAAGCAAAATTTGGAGGTTAAGTAGTTGTACTAACATTTGTGGCATACAAGTAGGGTTTACAAAATTGGATGGGAAAATTTTTTAAGTGTTAACTGTAATGGGAATTTCTCCTCACAGTTGGAAACCATCGAAATATGGAGCAGACCATCCCTAGACTAGGCTAATCTAGTGGAGAGGTGGTTATTTAATTTAAAGCTGGGCAGAAGGTAGGGCAGGGTGGCAATAACTTAATTTTTCAGATGCTACAGAGTTCATGTCTCTGAACCACTTGGGCTAGGGTGGCACCTTTTTTTTTTTAGATGCTATCTTCAGCTGGTTAAGCACTGTCTGGACCTCTGTTTTAACATGTTTAGTAATCTGTTAATATATAGGCCGTTGACTTGTTTGTATACCTGCATGGTCTTGATGCACAGTTGCAGGAGACCTAACTGCATTTTGAAAACCTTCACTAACTAATCTGTGCACAGTGTATGCATGCATCACATTTGGAAACTGCCAGGTAGACCCCCAACATTTCATGATGTGGCTAAGGTGCCCAAAGATAAGCAGCCAAGTCTGCAAAGTTTTCCTGAAAATTTAAAGCCTGGGTAATAGCTAGTTCATATTTGCTTTTATCTTTTTAGAAAATGATGAAAGATAATAATTTGGTGAGGCATTTGGATGCTTGTGAAACGATGGGTAATGCAACAGCTATTTGCTCAGATAAAACTGGAACATTGACCATGAACAGAATGACAGTAGTCCAAGCTTACATCAATGAAAAACATTATAAAAAAATTCCAGAACCAGAAGCTATTCCTGAGAACACCATGGCTTATCTTGTAACAGGAATTTCTGTTAATTGTGCTTATACTTCCAAAATACTGGTAAGTAGACCTTCCTCACTTTTTTTTTTTATAAGTAATTTCTAGTTTATACAGTACAAAAAAAGCCTATGGTCATATGGCAGAAACTTGTCCCTTCATTTTATGAAAATAAAAAAAAGTGAAATTAGGGAACCTTGAGTCTACTGTAATGTTAATGCCCAATTTAAGTGTGTGAAGTCAGACTTTAAAATGCAAATATTAGTTTTGCAGTTAGCTTCCTGATGTTTCTGAATTGCCAAAATTATGCTTAAATTCTCTTAAAAAAAATAAATTTATAAAAAAAATATATATATATTTAATTAAAATATTTAAAAAAAATTATAAATAAAAAAATTTGTAAAAAAATAAATAGTCATGATTGTATCCAAGAATTAGCCAAAGGCTTTCTCTGTTTTGAAAAGAATTTAGTGCATTTTGAGTGCTACTGCAATATAAAAATGTGAGAGCAGTTTAGTGTTTACTAGAGTTTGATGAAAAAGTGCAAGTACAAATAGTGCCTCTTTTTTTTATTCCCAGCTGTTAATACTGTATTTCAAGGTTAATAGTTTTACTGTTTAATTGAAGCTTTTTATAGTGTGGGGCATAATTTATTACATAACTCATGAATAAATACTGTACTATATTTGCTTTGCCTAAAGTGTGCTTGTTCTGATGGATACAGATGTCTTGGACTCACTTTACACAATACTATATAGAATTTGTCCCTCAAGTCAACCAAGTGAAGTCTGATGGCACTTATAGCTTTTCTTGACTATTCTAATAATTACTTTAGTTGTATCAGTATTCCTATGTTAAACTCCACTTCTGCATTAAGCCCATCTAGAAGTGTGCTGCAAACTTTGTATGTGTAGGAAGAATTTCTAAAACATTTTTTAGAAGTAAATGATAACTGATATGAGAGAGCTAGTGAGCACATTTGGTCCTCAACTTGTACATTGTACAGCAATGTATATTGCTTCAAGTCTGTCTTGTATGAATGATTCTGGAGCGTATAATTAACATTTTCTACACTGATGTAGAAAACTAAATTATGGATAGTGTATATACCTCCCTTTTTAAATACACAATTTTAAGTGCTCTGAGAGACTTTATAGCCAGATGTCAAACTACAAGAAGTAAATGGTATTCTCTAACCTACTAGAAGTGTTGCCTTAATCTTTGAGAGCAGCTCTAAAATTTTTTTTAAACCAGTCTGTTACACTTCATTCTTTTTTTAAATGTTTTCCAGCTCAGACTTGAATGTTGTAAGAAATAACCTTAAGCAGAATTTAAATCTTTTTGCATTTAAGTGGTTACAGGGAGATGGTGTCTCTTTCTCAGCACAACTTAATGTTGATGTTGGTGAATAGCAGACATACAACTGGTTAAAAATTTGACATGTTGATGCAGATTTGGTTTCCTTCACTTACAAAGGAAGGCATGGTTTCTTTCCTAAAGGGGGGTTAGAATAATGTTCATGTCTTGAATACAAGACCTTGGGAACCAACAGAATGGAGCCAATTTACAGCCTAGACGTAAAGCAGTGATTCGAAGTATTTAAGGATCATGGCATAAAAGCTTATTCACAGTGCAGTGCTGAAGAGGGCAGACTAGTGCTTCTCCAGTATTCTTAATGTGAATGAAGGGCTATTGCTTATGCCCAAAGAGACTAGTAGAAGAATGCAACACTGAATCCACTTGAAATGTGAGTTCAAAAAATGCTAGAATAATAAAAAGGGTCTTTTAAAATACTAACTAGGTCAAGGTTTGGAAAACAGGTTTATGATGGGACTTCTAAGTACATTCTCCAAGAGAAGATTCGCAGATGATCATAGTCTAAAAGCACCCTTTTATGGGGAGGACACCTTGTTAGGAGTGGGCTTTAAGTTGGCACAAGAAAGGCACAGTAATATTGTGGTCAGGAAGAGGAAGGTAAGATGAATTTTGAAATAACTGGATAATAAATACTATTACAAATACTGAATCATAACTTTACTGAATAGTAAACTTGAAGTTCTTGACCCTGTGCCAAGGTGGTCAAACAGGACATACAGTCCTTGATGTTGGGTCACTGGCTTCTAGGGGTTTTTTTCTTCCTATGGAATATGACCTGCTCTCAGACTTATTCAAGAATATGTACCTGGATATTAAAGAAAAGATGGGGAGTAAGTTTTTAGTGCTGGCCCTTCTTTCAGTTTTTTGAATATTGGAAGACTACTTTGCAGACTGAAACAATTCCTAAAAGATATTTTTCTTTTTTATTTACAGCCTCCTGAGAGAGAAGGTGGCCTACCACGTCATGTTGGTAATAAAACTGAATGTGCCTTGTTGGGATGGCTTTTGGATTTAAAACGGGATTATCAGGATGTAAGAAATGAGATACCAGAAGAGGCACTGTACAAAGTATACACCTTCAACTCTGTTAGAAAATCAATGAGTACCGTATTAAAAAACTCTGATGGCAGCTTCCGGATATTCAGCAAGGGTGCCTCTGAGATAGTACTTAAAAAGTAAGAGTAATCCAAAATTTGTGTTCTTATTAGTCACAAGTTGCAGATGTATTAAACAGTCTCAATAAACAGCAAACTAATTAATTTAATGACAGTTTTTGCATTGCTTTTGGAGAAGACAAACTACTAGCTATACAGTGTAAAATGACTGACTCTTCTGTATTGGCTGCCACCAATGCAGATTGAGGGTTACACTTACTAATCAAGATGGTAACAAACTCCATATTCTCCTGAGAACTGAGATCTGTGGTAGGTGCATATTTGTTTCCTCCTTTCAGCAGAACTTTTTAAATAGGTTTTTTTTTTTCCTAAACTGGTTTCATGTCCAGGTACTTTGTGCATATAGCCTCAGGAAATACCTTTTTAAGTAGGAGGGTTTTTTTGGAACTTCTTAGCAGATACTGAGCTCTGTACTAGAAAAGGAAAATTTGAGTTGTTGCCAGGTTGTTTTGTTTGTTTCTCTTTAAAGGGAAAAACAAGTATGATTTTTAGCAGTTTTTTTATTCTGGTATTGGCTCTTTAATCTTGCTTATTCTGGGGACCCAGATAATATTCTCATTGTCATGTTGGTGCTAGATGAGCATAGTCTCAATGTTCAGACTAAGTTGTTTATTCACACAGCTACCCTGAGAAGACAACAGGTCAGCATGGTATTCCTGTAATTGGTCCAGATTTCTCATAGTGAAAGATAAAACCAAGATCTTTTTCTCCAGTTACTGCAGGGTCAGTAACATCAAAAACAGCTTTTTCTGTTTGACAGAATGGGGAAATTGTCAATTTACATGGCTTTGTTTGACACAAATGACTTGACTTAATTTTTCCATTTGAAGTATTGCAAACTCATAGCTACTTTGAATGCTAGCGTAGATGAAGTGTTTTGTGTTTTTTCAGATGTTTGCTTGCTTCTGACTCTTCCCTGTTAAACAACTGTAGTACTTTCTCTGCTAGTTTACCAGCATTTACATCTATCAAACTTTTTTTGGAATTGAGTAGTTTTGTCACTCCTCACCAAAATTTATTGTACTTGCTCGTTTTTCTTTAAATGCCAGACTGACAGGGCAGGGTTTTCTGGTAAGAGCGTCAAAACATGGATGTTGAAGTAGCTGAAAATGTAAAATTACCCCACTGTCTGGGCAGGTATAAAAAGTAACAAGCAAATGGGTAGGAAAAGCCATTGGCTGTGCTAGATGTGGCTCTATTTGCTCTATGTTGGTAATTGCCTACTCTGACATTTTTTCTTACAAACTTGATTCTCTGTCAGCACTTAGCCACTCAATCACAGAAGGAAAAAAAAATATTATCATAAATTCCACTGAGCTAAACTTTCTTATTTCTGGAGAAAAAGTTAAAATGGGATTCAACTGATTCACAGCTTTAATGCAAGTAAGAAAATGCATTCTGTACCTTTTTTAAAAAAGTTGTTGTATTTGAAGACTTAAGAGGAAGAGAAGAACAATTTAACTGAAGCTTAATTTTTTTTTACAATTTGTTGAGACCTGCAAATTTCTCCATGTTCAGTAGCAACTGTCAAGTTTTTAAATGAGGTGTTGACTACATTCCCAAAGAGTGTAGTTTGCAGTTTCCACATGCTTTTAAAAGAACATTTGAATTGGAATAATCCTGTATCTTTTTTTTTACCTTAATTCTGAGCAGACCATCTATTGAACTGACATGTAGTTGGGTTAACCTTATGGAAGTGAGAGCAAACCCAGATAACTTCATGAGTGGAAGGATAGGGGTGGGACTGAGGAATCTAAAACTCCAAAATGAGAGTTTAAGTGCTCCAGCTATTTGCTATGGCCTTTAAGGGCACTGATTTGGTTTTCTAACTAGTTGCTTGGCACTGCTGATGAATTTCAGATGAGTAGAAAAGTGGTGACCTCTTGAAGTAAAAGCTACTGCAAACAGCTGAGAGTCCTCCTTAATTTGGCCAGAGACTGCATGAAGCAGGTTGCAAATGACCCATGTATGAAAGAGCTGGGTTCTTTTGTATACCAAATATTGTATGTTGGCTTTTTAAGTAGACAATTTAAGCTTCAAGGCTTTGAAAGGATACCTTGCGTCTTGCAGTACAGGCAATACGTATTTGAGGTCATGTGTTAACTTTGTTTTCCCTGGTTAGGCTGAAAAAAGTTTCAGGCAGCAACATTTAACTAAAACAAACCAACAAAACTCCTTCAAAGGGATACTGGAAATATCATCTTATTGCTTTTCTGATGTAAAACTCTTAAACTATTTGTGACCTTATGACTGCATACTCTTATTTCAGGCTTCATGTAATCTAGTGATCTGCTCTGCCTGAAATGTTTTCTGTCAGACCAAGTTGATAAACACAGTTGACTGCTTGAATTTCTGTATCATCTGGTCTGACTTTTCTTAAACCAATCAGGCCAATCTAAATTGGGTTAAAGCAGGTTTTTCATATTTTGGTAATAGCTCAATTGTAGCAGAAGTTGGTGACACCCTTAGTCCTGCTGTTTGCCATGCCCTTGTGCCCCCCTTCCAATTCACTGCTGAGTGGCAGAGAGGTAATTAATACCATGGTTTTTGCATTTGACATGGAATGCAGGGGAGGGAGGGCATGTGTTTTTTTTTGTTTGTTTGTTTGTTTTTTGTTTTTTTTTTTGAGAAGAGCAAGGCATAAAAGCGCTGCTGCATCATTAACTTCTCCTCCGATCTCAGTAGGTCCTTTCCTGAAGTCAGTCATAATTAACTGGCATTTTTTGCTGTGTTCAGTAAGGGCAACAGGTGAGGCCTTCTCATTCTTCCTTAGAAACTAGGGCAGTGTTCTAGTGAACTATGGGCTCTCTGTGAATGCATGGAGCCTGGGAAATGATCAGGAAGCATTAAGTCCTCACACAGTCATGGAAGTGACTTGATTGAAATAGCAGACTTAATAGGACAGTTCACATGATAGATGCAAGCTGTTCAGGAAGAATAAGTAGGGGAGATCAGTTTTATTTTTATGTAAAAACCATATGATTGTTCAGAGTTCCAGTAGGAAACTTGAAATAGGCCTTTTGAAACTTTCTGGCTTAAGGTTGGAAGGGGGGGGAGTGAGAAGGGGGGGTTTATGGTAGGTACCTTCTATAGACTACCAGAACAGGATGAGAAGGTTGGTTGCTTATTTGTTCATTTTGTTTCCAAACAGCTAGCAGAAGTTTTTCTGGGTCATAAGCCCAAGTTCTCATGGGGGACTTGAGTCACCTTAACATCTAGTGGGAGGGTGTTACAGTAGTACACAGGCAATCCAGGAAGCTGTGTGTGTGTGTGTGTGTGTGTGTGTGTGTGTGTTGTGGACAAATACCTGGTACAAGTGTTGGAGAGGTCAACTGGGGGCAATGCTTTTTTCTTGACTTGGTACTCATAAATACAGAAGAACTGGTAGGGAATGTAGAAGGGGTTGGCAACTTGGGCAGCAGCAATGATGGGATGATTTGTATTCAGGATTCTGAGGGGAAGGAAGGAGAGCAGCGGAGTAAGGACCCTGGCCTTTAGACTAGCAGACTTTGACTCCCTCAGGGAACTGATAGGCATGATCCTCTGGGAGGCTTGTTTT
>JAGPOW010001296.1:63079702-63098429 GCA_030014935.1 Caiman crocodilus
AAAAAAAAAAAAATGTTCCAGTCTGTTAGACTGCACAAATAGTCATCTACGTACTTAATCTCTTGACCTAGAGTTTATCTAGGAAAAGTACAAATACAGGTCACTGAATGCTGATGCCAGAAATCCCATATGCTGTTATGGCATTCAAGTAGCTATGGTCTTTTCAATATAAACCTCTAGCTTTAAAATTTTTGCAAACTTCTGAGTTTGAGTAGCATGAATTTTAAAGATGACATTTTAATTAGGTTGCGTTAAACAATTTTGTTGCAGTAACACAAGCTTATTCCAAAGGATCCTGTTGTGGTTATGTGGAGTTAATGTCTTGTGACCCATATAAGCAGATTTGGAGCACAGTCTACATTGTGGTATTGCACCATCTGGTGGCTCTTAAATAGCTATTAAAATGCTGTTGCTGTATTTCTATAGCTAACCAACTAGCAAGTTGTTGAAACTGTACAGTATGTTGCACATTAATATTTTCTCAATAAGGAACATTGCTCTTAATATTGTGAAAAAAAATCACTATTTTCCATTCTTTAGAATCAAACAGTAGTGAAAGCCTGCTCTGAGTTTAATGTAACCATTTTACCCATTGATGCTTAGAAGGTGCTTCACTACAGTATTACACACAGGTGGATTATAGTGTACTTTAAGCTGCTAGCCCAGTAGTTCTTGACCTTTTAAGACCCAAGCATGCACCTCCCCATAATTCTTCTGATTAACTGTCTGGGGCAAAGAATGCATGAATAATCTTAAAATTAATGTAACATCTGACTGACAGTGCCCCAATTGAAAATAATTGGTCTGGACAGATACTGTTATGGTGTCTGAACACCCCATATCTGTAATGTATTTATCTGTGGAGCAGTACCCTGAGGTTAAGTAATAGTATGAGCAGAGACTAAGGATCACATTGATATTTAGAGTGAAATACAATCACAAGGCTGTGTGGTCTAAGAATCTTGATGAGTGTTTTTTTGTTTTTGTTTAATGCAACATGATTGTCTAGGAAAAAGGGCTTTATAAACAATCATGCTTTTAAGACTTGCTAAGATCACAGGCTTCCCCAGCTTGTTGGAAACTGCTCATTTTCAGCATATTGCCTGAAGAGGGAGAAGGGAAAGGTTGGGGGAGAGGGAGGGGGGGATGTGGTACCTTTGCAGAGTGACAGAATCTGTCTTGTGGGAAGGGTTGAGCTGGTGTGGTGTAGTGCCATGCTATCCAGCACAGTTTTGTCACAATCCTTTTTGAGAAGAACTTCCTTTGTAGCAGGACCCCCAGCCTTCCCTGGGGCACGGGAGAAGAAAGGCCAGGTTCCCTAGCTGAGAGCTCCTGCCATTTTTACTTTCACAGCCATAACTTTTTTTTTTTAACTTATTACAAGAAAGGAAGAGGACTCATGGGAAATGCTTGCCTAAAGTGACAATTCTGCCCACAAAATTGCAGCAGATTCCTACTCTAGCTTTGTTCCATGTCTTCATGGAATAGAGGTGCAGCAGGACAGTGTGATCTGGGAGTGGGAGCAGTGCAGCATCATAGTCTGGCAGGAACGTCCTGATTTTTGAGAATCACTGTGCTAAACTAGTTTGTAATGCCAGGCTTCAAAGGGATAACACAGTAGGAATGGGAGTGATGTAACTTACTACAAAACCTCAATAGCATCTGCCTGCTGATAAGTGCTGTAGGGTAAATCTAGAATTTGTAAAGATGCTTTGTGTTTAGTGTGTGAATTCATTGACAGTAAATTGAAGATGTAATGTTGGGGGGTTTTGTTTTGTTTTTTTAGTTGTTTTTTTTTTTAAATGTGAAGATTTTTCAGTAGTTCTAAACTGCTAACTGATCATCCCTGTTTGAAAACTTGTGCTGGCATACATGCTGAAGACTGACTTTTAAAAAAGTGTTTACTAAATCTTGAAGTAAAGTTTTTTGCTTTGTACTGAATCTTGGTAGAGAATTTTATTTCCTTTTTATTGCTTTAGCAGTTGGGGGAAGTAGACTTACAAAGTACTTTTTTTTTTTTTTTTTTTTCCCCCCTCCCCCCTAACCATGCATTAGTGCCATGTTACGCTATTTAATGACTGAGCACCTGAAGTTGCTTAAAATGGAGATTTACTTACAGACCTTACTCTGGCTGTAAGTCAGTTGATGATGATTGAGGTAGTCAACCTTTAAGTTCAAATTTATTTCCTTTTTAACATGATATGCTTTATGAAAACTAACAGTTTTCAGCTTTTCTGGATCTTGAATGTGTTGTAAAGAGAATCAGACTCATTTCTTGTATATGTAGTGCCTGCATGAATATATCATTCTTGTTAAATTGCAGTTTAATAATAATGCATGTAATCATGCTGATTGACAACACATGGAACAATGTTGTTCATCTTCTTCCTAACAGGGTATTGCTGGAACAGATGTAGCTAAAGAAGCTTCTGATATTATTCTTACGGATGACAACTTCACAAGCATTGTTAAAGCAGTTATGTGGGGACGAAATGTATATGACAGTATCTCCAAATTCCTTCAGTTCCAGCTTACTGTCAATGTAGTAGCAGTAATTGTTGCTTTCACAGGAGCATGTATAACACAAGTAGGTATTGATTGATGGTTTGAAATAATTTTAAAGATTATAACTAGGTAGCTAAGACTTTCCTACTGAAACTGCCTTTATTTTGAGTGTGGTACTGAAGAATTTTTTTCCTTCTAAAAGCAAACCACTAAACTTCTTCTCTCTAGTAAATGTACTTGATGCTTGCAACATGTTTGTTTTCAAGGTATTTATTATCTATTAGGAAACTTTTATATTTTTATAGGATTCTCCACTTAAAGCTGTGCAGATGTTGTGGGTAAATCTGATAATGGACACATTGGCTTCTCTTGCTTTGGCAACGGAACCACCCACTGAATCTCTCTTGCTCCGGAAACCTTATGGTAGAAATAAACCTCTGATTTCTCGTACGATGATGAAGAATATTTTGGGTCATGCATTCTATCAACTTGTGGTAGTCTTTACTCTCCTGTTTGCTGGTAAGAAAATATATATATAATTTTTTTTGTAAAGGTTTAACTTTCCATAGGTTAAAACTGTTAGATAATCTCAATACCTAAAAACTAGGTGTATAGCTCTTGTTCTGGAACCTCAGTTTTTTGGTAGTTACGTCCTAGTATTGTGTGTATACTTGTGCACCTGAATTCCAATACTGTTTTTATATAAACAGGTGAGAAAATGTTTGATATTGATAGTGGAAGAAATGCACCTCTTCATGCTCCTCCTTCAGAGCATTACACTATTGTGTTTAATACATTTGTGATGATGCAGCTTTTTAACGAAATTAATGCTCGAAAAATCCACGGTGAAAGAAATGTGTTTGAAGGAATTTTCAACAATGCTATCTTTTGTATTATTGTTCTCGGCACATTTATTGTACAGGTAGGTCATTTTAAAGAGTTTATTGCTAATGTTTCAATTTGATTGTTGTTTAAACGCATTAATATTTCCAAGGTAAACTGTTCAAGTTTATAGGTCTATTTTATGCAATATGCAATTTTATAGTACTTGAAAGAAAGCTAGTATCAAATGCTTCCTTGAATAAAGGACCCTGCCCCTTTTTTTTCTTGTGGAGTTAATTTTTGTCCAAAACCACTTTTTAATGAACTGTTGTAATCTCAGGCCTCAGTTTATGTTCTTGTAAATTGCAAGAATTTTACATATTGTAGATCCTTAATGGCAGCTTATGGCGATTTTTTTTGTCTTGTGTAGAAGAATGCTGAAATCCAACCTTTTTATGTGCAGTTTTTTTATTTACCACCTCTGATAAATGGTAACCAAATTACCCAGCCAAGACCAAAATTTGAGTTGGTGTCTTGCAGTTATAATTGTAAGTACTGTTAATTTAGTCTGGTCTTTATGATGACAGGCATTTTTTGAATGTGGAACAAATTTGTATGGAGAACTGGTCAGATTTTTAGCGTAGGTCATCTTAATACATTTTCATCCAAGTCTCGTGTGTTCTTTCCAAACTAATACATGTAACAGTAAACAAAGGCCAAAACTGGCTCTCTCTTCTCTTGATTCGTCATTCTATGATTTCATGGTTGTTGTTTTTTTCTTTACTGCATTTCAAAATCTTAAATTGCTAATTTTTTTAAATTCTAATTTGAGAATTAAGGGGGAAAATAAGGGTAAATAAGGAAAATTTGAGAGAACTAGATGCTGATACTCCAGTTGAGCAAATGTTGATCTTTGTCACTTTAGGGACTTATGGAAAATTTAGTTAAAGCAAAAACATTTGGCTGCCTTTACTAAACAGTGCATGAATAACTACCACAGTTCACATTTCTGGTTTGCCACTGCTTTTTTTGACCAACTCCTTAACCTTTTATACATGTGTAGTGACAGTAAGCTTTGAGTTTGAGATTCAGAAATGATGTTTGAGTGCTTGTACTTGCCTATGGGCTATGACTGGTGTTGTAAACTAGCCAGACCAGTTTCATTCTATGTAACAGTAACAAAGTCCACTCTATAGTCCATTTTATATAAAGAAGAGTCAACTTGTGTTCTGTGCTATAAATCTGTCACGTTTAGAAATGAAGAATAAAAACTGATCACAAGACTTTTGCTTGTCTAAAATCTGGTGGTGGTTGGTCACTAGCTGTTTCTAAATGCAGGACTGAAGAAAAATGCTTTTAATTTGAAATAGTAAAATAAATAAACTAACTAAAAGTACAAGTAACAGGAAGGAGAACTATTTTATTTTTTAGCTTGAGAAACTTAAGTTGTTTGTTTCGTTTGTTTGTTTTCATTTGAAGATGGTATTGGTGGTAAGATTCCAAATACTTTAACGTAAAAAAATTTTGGAGATTTGTTTAAAACACATGCATAGATTTACTGATTCCCAGTATTCTACAAATGGTTTCTTATTATGCCTTTTCCCCCCCACAGATAATCATTGTACAGTTTGGTGGGAAACCTTTTAGTTGCTCAGAACTTACAGTAGAACAGTGGCTGTGGTCCATTTTCCTGGGTATGGGAACACTACTCTGGGGCCAGGTAAACCTTTAGTACAAGCTAACTATCCTGGTAGAATAAAAGTCATTAAATTTTAACTTTTATAAACATGTTTAGGTTGTTATCCTGCATATAAACACTGCATCAAGGCATCTAAACAAAACTAAAGCTTGTTGCATGGAATGCAGTAGACTGTATGCATTTACATATACATAGCCTTGGAGCAAAGAAATGGCAATTTTTTAGTTACAGTTGAAGTATTAGGTTAAGGGTAATTTTACCAGTGCCAGATTAGAACAGTGTGCCTCTTGGTTGTAATGTTATTTGAGCAAGACACCTGAAGTTTACTAAAAATATTAGAACAGCTTTAACACATGTAGGAACCAAAGCTTCAAGGTATGTAAATGTAATTGATGGGTGTGCAAAACCAATGTCAATACCAGTTAACAGTGGGTGATATTAAAAACATGAATGGCATGGAAACACCTGAAAGCTTTCAGATGTTACTATCAGCAGTTTTTGGAAGAACAGAAAAATTTAACACCAGTATTCTGGATTAAGCAAACACCATCAAGATATGGAATATGTTCATATGGCACCAGTTCCATTAGACAGGACATGTCATATAAAGATGCTCCCAACTTGCCAATGGTCACTGCTCTGGAGGTGGGCAAAAGAGGATGCCTTGATAGTCGATATGAATTAATGTTGTGAGACTCGGCACCCCTGTGGTGCAGTAATGATCACTTCAAGCAAACTTCTTATCACTATATGGAGATACAAAGGGAAGGAATCTGCGGCCAGACTTTACCAGGTTCTATGCCTCTTCCAGAACTACTTGCCATGTGTACACTCCTAACATGCAGCTCTTGGATTACTCTCCCTAGTCCTCTATCAATTCAGACTACTCTTCTGTCTACTACAAGACCACCATCCTCTTGTATCAAAGCACTGTGCTGATATTAGGAATAGTTAAACTGAAAATATCAACACAATTTAGTTGACTTATAGCCAGATACTGTTTTTTCAAAATTTATTTCCTATGATTAACTAAAATCTTTCAGCACTTCAGGAACAGCTATAAGGACTGAAACCTATAAACAACATGAAGTACTTGGAAGCTTCTTGCATGAGCAAAATGTTTAATGAAGAGATGGCTTTCTTATGATATATACATATCCATAAATTCACTTGAGAGATGGAGGAAACTTGTCCTATCTAATTAATTATCCTCCCCTCGTACTGCAATTGTGACCTACACTTTAGACTTGGAAAATCTTTTTTACTTTTCACTACCTATATACTAGAAGTGAGAGGTTTTTGTGATCTCCCAAACTATACAGTTGGTTCAATAAAGAAGTGTCCAAAGGATTATTGTCTGACTTGCCCAACTATCTGGTTGGTGAAATTTAAAAAGCATCACAAATCTTGCCTCTTCTACATGTCCTAGACATCACAGCTACAACTCTAACCCCACTAGTCATGCAAGACATTCGTGTGTGTGTGTGTAAAATATATATATTAGTACATGAACAATCATGATGTGGAAATAAATGGCTTGCCCTTGTATTTAAAGCATAGAACTTAATTCCCATGCAGCAAAACAGGATCTTGTGTGTGAATGAGCTTGACAAGACCCATATAATAAACTGGCACTCCTGGGACTTGAATTGGTGGCTGTGGATGAATGATCTGGACGCTTCAGTCTTTTCTTGTCCTAGGTTTAGTGATCTGTATACCTTGCGTCTTGCAAGACTTTTGGCTTTGAACCCCATCACCCCCTGGGCTCTTCAAAGATCATGGGAGAACTACATTTATCCACTTCTGGAAGAAATGGCAATAGACGCTACTCAGCTGACACAGTGGGTGAAGATATGAAGGTTTGCTTCATGTAGCACAATTGCATCACTTTTTTTTTTCAGAAAGGGGCTAATGCGCCCAGAGTCTGAGCAGAAATAAAACATTATTTACCACTGATACTTGCAAACATGCATACAGCAAAAACTATTCAGCCAAATTGAACATGATTATCTTTTTATAAAATTGGCATACGCAAGCATTCTATCTGCTTGAAAGTAACTAGTACAACTTCTAAAGCCCTGTCCAGCCAAAGCCTTAAATTTCTTGATCAAATTGTGGCTTTTGAGTGACTTGTACTCAATTTACAAATGTGAATTTGTTCTCTTGAGTGCCTTGAAACACTTAACTGAAGCTTGAGTCACCTCTTCTTCCTATATCACTTTCCCACCAATATTCCTATGGAAAGGTAAGTGTATTACATTCCCAGCTATCACCCATTGTCCTCTTGCAGTTTTAGTGCGAGCTGGGAACATTCTGGTAGCTGTTGTCGCATCTTCTGGTGCAATATCTGAAGAGTTCAATGGCTAAGGAAAGGAGCATCTGGCTGCCTCATGCCTTTCTGAGCTTGGGAGCCTAAAGTAGAGCAGGCTGAATGTTTATCTGCCTCTTCCTAGATTTATAGCTGTCCAAGGAGGGAGTCTGGGGCAGGGAAAAGCCAAGAGCACCCTGTCAGTTTGTTTCCTGACTCTGTCCAATTCAGCCAGGATGCTAGCTGATACAAATCCTGCTGTGGACCATAGCATACCTGGGGACAGCCATTCTAGCAGTTTCATGCTTTTGGGCTCTGTCATGTCTTGCAAATTCTCAGTGGAACTTGTATATGCATCTTGCTTCCTCAGTACCTTCTGAACTGTTTACAAAGGAAACAATCTATTTTTTTTTTTAATTGTATGGTCCCTTTACTACCCCCTACTAGAACTTTCATGTTAAATGGGGGGAGGGGGAGCTTTCATGTTAAAAAAAAAAAAAAAAAGGGGGGGGGGAGCTACTGCTTGCCAGAAACTTATTATGGTCACTTTTTAAATGACCCCCCCCACCCCCAAACTAAATGAACCAACACATGCAATCTATAGAATCTAATATTTTAGCCTTTGATCACTTGCAGTAAAAACAGGGAATGCAGCTGTATGCTAAACTAATGTAGTAGTATGAGAAACTGAAATCAAATGCAGAGAAAGTCAGGGAAGATCTTGCGCACAAGCTAATTTGTGGCTTTCTCACATGCTTAACTCATTTTGTCATCAGCTTTGCAGCTCTCTGGAGGGTTTAAGCAATGTTGAATAAATAGTATTGGACTTTTAGTTTTTATATTATAACTAGCTGCATCTTTTCAAGCAAAGCCTTTAAAAGTGAAGTAATCTTCAATTTAGTTATAAAAAGTTGTTTCAAGTTTATACTGAAGGAAAAAATGTTTTACTACTTTTATTCATCTTTCCCTATTAAGTTGATTTCAACAATTCCAACCAGCCGGTTGAAATTCCTGAAAGAAGCTGGCCACGGAACACAGAAGGATGAGATTCCTGAAGAAGAGTTAGCAGAAGATGTAGAAGAGATTGATCATGCTGAAAGAGAATTGCGTCGTGGTCAGATCTTGTGGTTTAGGGGCCTGAACAGGATACAGACTCAGGTATGGTCCTGGAAAAAGGTAGGACCTGGGGGTTGAGGGACTTAAAAAAAAAAAAACCAAAAAAACCAAAAAAAAACAAATTGTCCCCTCCCTCCTTTTCACCCAGTAAGGTGACTTTTAAACCATGTGACTTTCTTTTTCTCCTCAAGATTGGGTATGGATGGCTCTGTAATCCCTCAAGCTCTCTTTTCACTTTCTTCAGCTCTAAATAAAACTCCTTGCCTGTATATCTACTCTGTAAAAAGTGCCTTTTCTCTTTTACTTTTTGTGTGTCATAGATGGGATGGTCCTTTCTCTTGTTCTCTCTCTTGCTGAGCAAGCTGTCACAATCTCTGATTCCTTGCAGATGGATGTAGTGAATGCTTTCCAGAGTGGAAGTACCATTCAGGGGGCTCTAAGGCGGCAACCCTCCATCGCCAGCCAGCATCATGATGTAACAAATATTTCTACCCCTACACATGTCTACTACTACTTCTACTACTGTGGGGTGTGAGTGTGTGTTCCTAAAGTGCATGAAATTAACATTTCCTAATTCACGCACCTAACGTTTCTCATTTTCTCCTTAGTGTTCATCGTTCAGGCTTTTCATAAAGCTTTCTTTTCACAAAGTGGAGTCCTCAAGATTCTTTTTCTTAGAGGGCTAGAGAACAGGTGGAACAGTTGCAACAAAAGACTTAAATATGAAAGCTGTGAGCCTGCATATACTGTGCCTTCATCCATTTGTGTACGGGGGATGTTTTAAAAACTGAAAGTAGGAAAACTGTTGTAAATTTTCGAGTATATGCCTTTAACGGTGTTTATTTTAAAATGTTTATACCTGATGGAACTTAACTGAGCCAACAAAAGTAAGCAATAACCTCTGTAACTAACATGAGAAAATATGCATACAATATTAACTTTTCCTACTTTTGCTATGATTTTAAATTTTGATTTGAAGCTTATAACACTACTATAGACAATATTTTAAAGAATTCTAAAAGAGCAAATTCTATTAAAATTGTTCCTGGACGGTGGCTTGCTTTTGTTGGGTGTGATTTTTTTTTTTTTTTTTTTTTTTTTTTTTTTTTCCTAACTAGATACAAACATTTTAAGAAATTCCAGGGCTTGGTTGGTGAAATGCCTGCTCTGCATGCTTAAAAACAGTAGTACAAATTATGAACTTGATGCAAAACTATGGATGTATAATGTACATTGGTATAATGTACTATGGATGTATAATGACATTTCAATAAGAAATGTCAAGCATTGCATGGTAAAACCTTCAGATTTTAGTGACTTCTTCTCAAGGGTCTTTCAGCAGCTGTGAGAAACAATGTTTGTCATAACTAAGTGGCACTGGTTTCACCCTTCCTCAGTTAAGACAAAGCTCATTAATTTTAATCTCTAATATCTAGAAGTTTGGGGAATTGAAGGTATACAGCTGTTACAATCTAACTTTTTTTTATGCCTTTAAAATAGTATAAAATGTTACACAATTGTGTGTATATTTAAAAAAAAAAAAAAAAAAAAAAAGTAGGGGGGCCAGGCAGAGGGTATAAGGAGGAATTGTTTCTATCCTAATGATTTAACCTTAATGTTTTTAAACAGTGTCACTTTTAAGGCAGTCTGGCTAAATGATCATTGTGGCTAGTTAGCTAAGTACCTTTCCATGAGTTTCACTATTAAATTGCTCCACTATAAAAGATATCTCTTTAAAGCAGTGATTCTCAGTGAGTGCCATGGCACCTTAGGGTGTCTTGATCCTTTCAAGGGTGCCACACACTATTTGCACTGTTAAGTGTGCAAACACAATTTATAAGATAAACCCAGATACTTCAAATAGGTTTTTATAGTATTAAAAATATTCTGATCTGACGTGGTCTTTCTGATTTCTTTGCAACAGAAGAATTGCTTTGGTTCTGTGGAAAAAAAAAAAGTGTAAAAAATTTTAAATGCTGGCATCTTTGAGGGGTACTTCAAGTCTGAAAAGGCTGAGAACCGCTGTTTTTAAAGGCTTTTAGGAGTTGTCTTGGAAGGTTGTTTATTCTGGCTTCGTTGGTTCAGCCACAGCCTTCCTATGTGAGCTTGGGTTATCTGCCATCTGTAAAATGAGGCTAATTCCCTACCTCACAGGGGTGTTGTGAGGCTTAAATCATGGATTTAGTGTTTCAAAGTGGTTTTTCACAAGGTTCTATATAAAATATAATCCTAACTTTTGTGGGGATTGGGATCTGCAGGTTTGCTCTTTGCTATTTAGAATGCTAGTGGATAACTATAATATTCTTTGATTCTAGTCTATTACCCAGGTAAAACCTCTTATTTCACATCATCACATACTCTAAAGTTACTTGATTTATGTGAGGAAGCTGACCTTTGCTTTGGTGGAGTAGTATTTTAGTTGATGAACACACCTTTTCTGTGTGTTCAGAAAAAAAAAAAAAATCCCTTTCTATCCCTTAAGGAGTATAGGTGCACTTCCTCCAGTAAGCTATTGATAGCTTTTGCATCTTAAAGGATGGAGAAGTCTGCATTCAACTACTTCCAACATGTCTGTGTCTCAGAAATCTGCCTGAGATGCATTTGGTTCCCTGAGAAACCCTTTGTGTTGAAATGCTTCTCAAGTAAGCTATACCTGCATAAGTAAACAACCTTTTATACCTGGGCAATTCGTACCTGTACAAAATTCCATTTTTTTTTCCTTAGGAAGGTGTTGACGACATCTCTGATTTGTACCATCACGCTTAAATTTATGATTTTCTGCTACTTCTCGGATCAATGTAAAAACGTTTACAATGTTGATATCTAGGCCAGAAGATTATTTTCACATTTATGGGTTTTACTGTGGCAAAGATATTGCCTTGTAAAGGTATCCCATTCACTTAAATATTGTTATTGTAACATCTAGGTCCAGTTACATTACATATATCCAAAAGTTTCTTTTATCTCCTTTTAGTGTGGCCTTATCAGCTGGTAAATAAAGGAGCAGCATATTTCTTTGGCCCTTCTTTGATTGTTACGCTGCAATCTGAAAAACCCATCTAGGCCCAGCAGCTGAAGGAAAAGGTCACTGTCGAAAGGACTTTTTTTTTGTTTGTTTTGTTTTGAAGCTGCATGAATCCTTAGCCTAAAACAGAGCATGTTCAGTATTTTTCATTTGTTTCAACACAGGCAGTTCACAACACTACTGTTGCTTCTATTCAAATGTATTCTCACGGTGTAAAAATGTTTGGGCTATTTTTGAGGTATACCATAGTGTATGCTTTTCTTTTTTAATTATCTAGGTTTCATTTTGGCATATCATTAGTGTGTTTTCCAGTCTTTGGCCTCTTGTTTTAAATACTCAGATTTTTTTTTTTCTTAAAGCTTTTGTAACAGGAATCCCAATTTAATGAAGGGCCCTAATACCTTAATTTTCAATAATAAAGCTTCACTGAATGGTGGAAAGTTTTACCTGAAGCTTTTACTGATACTGTCACTTGATGGTAAGCTGTCTGAAGATCTTTGTTCCAGTTAGGTAAAAATCCTTTTTTAGTATTAACTAGATGGAGCATAATATTGGGCAAGAAATGTCATTTTTTAAAGGACAAACACATGGGCAAGACTGACTTTTTTCATGCATGCATTTCTTCAGTGCCTCTCTCAAGCTAGTTCTATCCTACAGAAATGTTAAGTTTTTGAAAAGCTCCCTGAATTTAAAAAGGTCTTGCTTCAAACTTTTGGTAAGCTCAAAATCCAAAACCTTGTTTGGGTTAGTAAAATTTTTGGTTTTGAACTTTAATCTTTTTACTGAACTAATATAAAGTCACTTTGACACAGGCAAAACAATCTAGTTTAGAAGTAGTCAGTATTGCATTTTGACACTTCTTCCAAACTTTCTCCCTCTGAGCATTTCAATTAGATACTGGTTTAAAAATCTATTTTCAGATTCAGTTTTAAAAAAAAATGATTTGGGCAAAAGTTCTTAAATTTAGCCAAGTTCACTAGTTGTGTCTTGGGTTCTACAGGTGTAATTTTACTTGTACAGCTGGAGTAGTGGTTGTTTGTTTGGGTTCATTACATTAAAACAAGCCAAATGGAGGGGATAGTAGTAATTCAACAATAAATTTTAACATCAAAAAAAAAAAAAGAATAGAATATGCTTAAGTGGAATTTTTGTTTGTGTGCAAAGTTACAGATGCTGAAGTCTTTAAACTTGGGTGGGGGAGGGGGAGACTTCAAAGTTCATAACACCAATTCAGTTGTTTTGCTATAAATCCTTGGACAGTACTGGTGGATTCAGTGAACTTGGGGTTGGGCAGGTGCTTGGTCTTCAAAGATCTACATGTTACTGTGTAGTCTTAAACAGATTGCTTAACTGATATTCCTCCAGGTTTTTTGGGGTTTTTGGCCAATAAAGTGAGGTTAATACCCGCTCTTATTACAGTGTTTAGAAAGCCTCAATAAACAATTCAAGTGTGGAGATTTCCTAATACTTTTTTAGTACATACCTGCCTTCTATCTCTGTGATTTTAGCATTTGATCTTAAGGAGAATCTTATTGTACTTTTTCAATTACTAGCTAAGGTTACCAGTTTTGCACTAACCTTGCAATAAGTTGTTATACTCAATGTTAAAGCAATTTCAAACTCTATTTCTGAATGCAAGGGCTAACTTCTGGAATTTTAACATGGGTTACCCATCATCGTTGAAACCTATTAAGAAAATGTGCATATAATGTGTTCAGGTTTTTCAATTTGTCAAATGATTGGTGGAAATGACTTTCACCATGTTTTTATGGCGAAATGCAATTTTGATTCACTTCAGCGTAACACAACTGATAAGTTGTTGTATGTTCTCACTTTGTGATGCTTTTTGGACTTGTGTACATCTCTCGCAGACTGACTTCTGAGGAAAAGACTGTGTCCATGTATAGACATACTTTCTTAGCCAGGATTGCTTGGACATTTTTCCCTGTTTTTTTTCCTTTGTATCTTTGCTTTGTATATCTGTTTCTTATGGTAGCTTTAATAGTGTATGCAGTAATCCATGTGGATGAATTCTTGAGAGATGAAAAATCCTCAAGAAGGAAATGTATGCTGCCTGGTTTCTGTGGAGGCCTCCATTCAGATGTGACATGACTTTCCAGAAAGCATCAAGGAAAAACTTCTGTGCATAAGGGAAAATGCTTACATTGTCCATTGTGTAACCCTCAAGCTAAATATTTGTTAAACAGTAGACTATATTGCTAATCAATATTGAAAGTCTCTTGTGGTAAATAGGTATATACTCGAATATTTACAACTGTTGTAGAATTGCTTGCATGACACTTGAGTAAATGTCCAATCATTGTGACATTCAGCTTACACTTGCTTGGCTTTTTTTCATAGTTGGTGATGTGATTCCTAGCATGAGAAATAGCAACCCTGTGTGCTCTAACTTATTTTAGCTCCCCCCTCCCTAATGTTCAGTAATGTTTTTAAAGCTTGTTGAATTTGTGAATAAGTACCAAAACAAACAAACAAACAAAAAAATTGGAGAATTTGAGTAATTTAAAAAAAAAAAAAAAAGTCTTGGCCCATATCAAGTAATGCAGCAATTGTAGTGCTAATTTGAATTTTTAGATACTTTAATTTTTTACAGTACACTTACACAATTTTTATTCCTGTAGTAGACTGGCAGTGCTCTACTGAAACGCTCTTCATTTTTTACAGTTTATTGCAAGTTCCACTGCATCACATACAAATTCGATTCACTCATGTCTAGCTGTTTGTGGATTCAAACTCATAAGAACCCTGCTCTTTGCTAGCAAACCTGCAGACTGCTAATAGAGTTTTCCTGTCTTTGCAGATCCGAGTGGTGAATGCATTTCGTAGTTCCCTATATGAAGGTTTAGAAAAGCCTGAGACACGAAGTTCAATTCACAATTTTATGACACATCCTGAGTTTAGAATAGAAGATTCCGAGCCTCATATTCCCCTCATTGATGATACTGATGCTGAAGATGATGCTCCAACGAAACGCAACTCTACTCCCCCACCCTCTCCCAATAAAAATAACAATGCGGTTGACAGTGGAATTCACCTTACAACAGACATGAACAAGTCTGCTACCTCTTCATCCCCAGGGAGCCCGCTACATAGTTTGGAAACATCACTCTGATTGTAAGCTGAATGTTAACACACTAGCTGCATTGTAAAGAAATTGAAACTGGGTCTTTTCACACATTGTGATGGACAAGATTGTATTCTTGTCCTGGACTTCAACAGAAGACACACTTGTATGAATGTAGATTTATTTTTTTAAAGAAGCTTTCTGCCAGACTGGAGGGTGCTTTTTTGGGGGTGGGAGTAATAATGAACTTTTGACAGAAACAGTAACTTGGCATAAGTGACCTGCGGATCATCAGTTGTACTTAAATATGGTCCTGAACAGTGTGTTTAACAGGGCTTTAGTTTATCTTGATCCTTTTGAAGGGTGGTGGAGGGCTGGGAAGGGCAAGGAGGCCCTGGATCATTGAATTAATACTTTAATTTCTGCTGTTGGCTGTTAATAATTTGGATTATTTATGTTTATAAATGATGCAGATCTGTTTACAAGGTTTGTAGATACTTTTTTGTTCCTGTTCATAGATGGGAAGCTTCCTTATAAATGATGCAGAGAAAAGAAAAAAAAATAGTCCTTCAAATACTGCTGTATTTTCAGGAAAAGGGTGTTTCTATTGAAACTGTACTAAATTTTGCCTGCAATTTACCTTGTTAAACATTGTAGATAAATTGCTGATACTAATAGCCAAATAGATGACACTAATGCTTTGTAAAAACATGAGCAGTGGTGTTCTAATGAAGTTATGGCCTCTGTCCTAATTAGTTTCTTAAATACATTTACTACTTAATGGTTTTGAAACAACAACTGCTTAATTTTTAAAAATTTTGAGAAACTTACTGAATAACTTTTGTTTCAGACTTAGTAGGATTGTTTAATGCAGGACATCAGTGTGATTGGAACTTGCTTGAAATACTTTTGTTATCTCAGGCAAAATGGATTAAATCAAAATACATCAGAAACTTAGTCCTTTTTGTTTTTGTCTAAACGTGTTAGCTTAGTGCTGTCATTTGAACTATGAGTGGAACTGTGGTTTTTTTTTTTTCTAATCCTCTAGAACCTTTCATATCGCATGAGGGCTGTTGGCATTTTGAAAGGCTATTAGTAGATAGCTTACATAGGGGTGTTTTTTTTTTGTTTTGTTTTTGAACTGTTTGTAAACATGAATAAATCTGCCCTTTTATTAAAATAAATATGCAGCAATGGTTTCTAACAGATTTTTCTGAGCTCCTTCACTGGAATTTCTTGAAAGACTACTTTTTTTTATACTACTGGGTAAATTGAATTTCAAGATGGTAACAGCCCCATCAAAAGTAGTACTTGAAAACTGGCATGCTGGTGGCTGCCCTACAGGATGGAAGTAAATTTAAGATGTTCCAAAAATCTTCTTTTGAACTAAAAGGATACTTCTGGTGAATAGTTCTGGCTGAAAAAATGTATCTAGAGACTTAATGCATTGTTGTGTATTGCACTCCTCAATATCAGATGAACTGGGTTAACTAATGTGACTGCAGCTATCTGACTAGTATTTTTGCATGTTTAGTTGATCAGTAACCTTGACACCAAAACCTGGTTTGATCTCAGTAGCACTACAGTTGTCATTGTCTGCACCAATTGGATATTTGAATAATCTTATTTCTTCCTAGCTTTTTCTGTCTGTAACAGTTACCTTGTACTCTAGGCTTGTTTTTGTTGGGGAAACTAATCAGTCTGAATTCTAGTGATATTCATTAGCTCAGATAATTGTCAATTTTTGACTTGATGTGGCCAAGTGGAAGAGAACCTTTTTTTGAGTTTTACCTCTTCATCTCCTCCCCCACCTCTCTCCTCTTTCATTTGCAGATCCATGGAAACAGGTACAATAAGAGTTCACACTTGATTCAACTTTGTCAACCATTGTAGACTTCTGTAGTAGCTAAACTAGCCGCACAAAGGACATCTTTTGCCCAAGCCATGAAGATAGCCTTGAATGATTTAACTCAATTATTGGGGGAAGAAAAAAAACTTAACATGCTGCAGAAGCCATTTTAGTAGGCTTTAAACTTAAGAGTGAGAAGACAATTGCTCCTATGGGTGATGTGTATAAGCTTGGGTTTGGAGACCTTGAGTGGGCAATTTTGCATTCATCCTGGGGCTTCAGCCACTGTATCCCACTGTCAACCACTCCTTCAACTTACTTTAAGTCAACTAAATGCATCTGACTTGGAAAGAGAGCCTTCCTTTCCAGGCATGGGATTTGTACTCTTTTTATCTGGCAATGTCTTCTGAGCCTTTCAAAAATTCCCCCTGAAGTAATGAACTTAAACTGGAAAAAAGCTGTTTTGACCTCTCAAATATCTTGTCATTTGAACATGACTGCTTAATAGTATTGCTAAGTAACTTCTCCCTGTTTAATAGTCATGGTTGTTAAACACTGTTTAAGACTGGATTGTACACATATGCCTTTTGAGGAAAATACAGCTGTGTAGGCCTTGTACACAGTGATCCTGTCTGAGTCTGTTTAACATGCAGGACATGAACACTAGCAAGTATAAGTGAAACCTAAAACTGGGAATACTTGCTTAAAAGGGAGTCTGATTCCTTTTTTTACTGCTGTGATTTCAACAAACCATAACATGTTATTTAAGGTTATTTTAAAAGAAAAAATAGTTATCACTTGACTGCTGAGCCCTTTATTACCTTTCTGATTGTAAGGTTTACTTGTCTTGCTCATTTGTAAATAAAATAAATGTGCTGTTCATCTCAGTCTGAATGGGGACTGGAATATCTGAATGTCAAATATGGTACTGTGTAATATTTTTTTGAAATGCATAGTTTTACTAAAAGTATCTGAAATGTTAACTTAAATTTGGCTATTCTGTAAAATGTGAATTGTACCATGATCAAGCAACAGTGACTGTATATTGTACTGTATTCGCATTTTATAAGACTTACTTTAATGTTTATATCTTTGTTCACTGAAGAGTGGTTACTAACCTAAATAATTGTAAATAGGATGCAAAGAATTATATAAAGACAGCAAGCTGCATTTGATCTAAAATTTGGTATTTAACTGGGGCAAAAGTAGAGTTGGTGACTGCATGAGACCTCCTGGCTTTTTGTGTACATTTGCCCTGACGTTAAGATCTAAGTTATGGAATAGCCTCTCCGGAGAAATTGGGGATACTGGGGAGTGTTTGAAGTCCACCAAAACAGAAATAAATACTTGTGGAACAATTTTTTCCCCCTCTAGAACTAAGCATGTTTGAAACGATTCGGTGAATTTAATGCCAAACTACTGATACTTGTCAGTTATCACCTCAAGTTTACTGTTCAAAAGTCTCTGCAGACTCAAGACCATGTTAGAGATTTACAGTTAGAAGCTTGTCTGAAGGGTCATAACACTAAGTGTTACCTGTTTAGTTCTGGAAAAACTGGAGCCATTGGCAAGGAAGTTTCTGACTAGAATGTCAAGTGCAGTGTTTTGTTTTTTTTTTTAATGTAATTTCTGATGCACCTCCCTTTTTTTGAGGGGTATGTCTGCTGATCCTCCTGTTGCAGCTTGGAAGTCCCTTCTAAGATTGGTCTGAATAGTTAGTTAGCTCTTGAGTGATCCTGATGAGCAAGGAGCACTAATTGTTTCTCTTCAGCCTTCTAGTCAACTGCTGCAAAGAATTCTTAGCACGTCTTCCTGTCTTTTATTTTGTCTTCCATGTTGTGTAGGAAGTAAAGGGGTGTTTTTTGGTCTTTTTTCTTTGTTTTAACTTTAGTTTGCTCCAGCAACTCTCAAGAATATGGCTTTATCTCTTGTAGCTAAAGCATACTGCTTATGTAAAGGCCTCGTCCACTCATATGGTCCTTTTCTAAGCCAGGCATTATTTTTTCCTTCAGCTCAAGCTAACTGGGATGGATTTGAAAACCAGGCAGAGTCTGACAACACCCATACTTGACTCATATTACAGGAGCTGTGGCAACACTACTCTAGAGAGTGAAATGAGGACAGTGAAACCTAGCAGAAAAGGTAAAGCGCGTTCCTCAGTGTGACCTGGGTTCTCATGCACGGCTTTCCTAGTACTCGTGCCGTCCTCTCCCCCTTCCCGCTCTGTGCTCAAGTGCCATAATGGAAAAATGACTACTAGAAGATATAAACATCTCTCTCCTGCTCTCCCCCTCTCCTTCTCTCAGAAAAGCCATTTT
>JAGPOW010001296.1:63098529-63132362 GCA_030014935.1 Caiman crocodilus
TTTTGATCTGTGTCCAAAGAGTCACTGCATAGCTACTTCCAGAAACAATGTATGGTGCATAGTGAGGGTTCCAGGAACCCCTTCTGCTTTTGGGCTTATTACCCTAGCATCTCTTGCTGTCAGCCAAAGAAAGTAAAAGAGGAATGTTAATCACTTGATTCCTTTTATTTCCCCTTCCCCTTCAAATTATGGATTTCTAGATTGCAAAGGGAGCAGCCCTCTTTATTTCTCTAATTCCCCCTAATGAAAGAAATAGGGATATTTTTCCCCCCCCTGGATTAAGGTAGATGGTAATCAACTTTCTTCTAGAATCTCTAAAGGAATATTTTATCCTAGTTCAAATGATAACCTAGTATTGCAGCTTTGAACAACTAATATTTCAGCCTGATTTAGTACATCTTCACATAGTGAAACAATGTGGTCACTGTAAGAGCATGTACTCTGTTTGTAGAAACCTTCCATAGTTTTGTTCCTTCCTAATGCTTTCAAGTTGACTACAACCTTTTTTTGTGGCAACTGCTACATTGAGAAGGGATCTATAGCTATTTGCTTGAAAGCCAACCAGGAGCAGGGAGGTCCCTACTTCTGTCCTTTTTTTAAGATGGAGATGTTCTGAAATTTTGCTTGGCACAAGCAGTGACAGAACACTGAAGAATTCCAATCTCATCCAAAACCAGGACAGGAGGCCCTCAATGAACAAATGTTTCCTTACATCAACAGGATCTGTAGATTCATGTACATGCTGTGGGTTGGGGGGAATTAAACATGCCCCTTAGCAAACTGCTCCCTAATGTCCTGTAATGTCTGATGCAACTTCTAGAAACCTTGTATGTGACCTTGCTGATTTTTAGGAGATCTGGCAACAAAGTACTCTTTCCTTCTAAGCATCTGGTATGAATGATTTCTAAAATTATTTTTTACTCCCTCTTCCATTGTGAAATGAGAAATTACAAGTGTCAGTATTTTTGTGGTGACAAATTGTTCCCCTCCTAAACTCCCTTTCTTTCCCAGTGTTGTATATCTATTCCCAAGCTCTAAAAACCACCAAGCTAAAATCTCATTGGGTTCAAATAACTTCTCAGAAAATTCCATTTCTTTAGCTTTTGCTCACTTTCTGACCACAAGAAACTAATAGAGCAGTTCTCTTGAAAACAACTTGGAAACCACGGTAGGTTAAAGCTTTTGACACTGAATTTACTATTCACAAGTGAAAATCAGATTCAAATGTGCAGGTGTTCACACACCAAATGGTGCTAAGAGTGAGTGGCACCCTTGAAAGAATCTCATGGGACCTGTGCTGCAGTAGCTTGGTTGAGGTTTATTGCCTTAGCACTCAAGTTAGTTATTGCAAAGCTACTGATTTTTCTCTTTTTTTAAAGGTATTTTTTTTTTGCTTTTGTTTTGGTGCCTCTTTTGGTTCCTTTGGGGGAGGCAGGGAGATTTAGGTTTTAATAAATCTAAGTTGTCTTTTTTTTTTTTTTTTTTTTCTCTGAGCATCCCTAATGAGTACTGCCATTAATAGAGGTGAGTGTGCTTAGAATTGTGTAGCTGACAATTCAGTGCCTATTGTGTTAAGACCTAGATTTTGTTTATGGTGAAGTTCTACCCTTGAAGAAATCCAAATACTGGGACTCCTTTTTGCTGGGAAATGATGCCCTCCTTTTGAAGGGTTTTGTTGATAGGACAGGAGACGGCTAATTGTATGATCTTTTAACACCCTCAAAGTTACATTTGGTATACAAACTAACTTCCCCAAGCTATCAAACTACTGGTAGCCCTGGACATACTGAATGCAGCCTGGATGAGAGAAGGGTTTAATTCTCTAGGATCCCTGAAAGGGATCCCTCAAGGAAGGTTGCCCAGAAACTATATGATTCTGCTTCCGAGATGAGGCTTATTTTCAAGAAAGGAAAGCAAAACCTCTTTTGGATATGAGCAGCCATTGTTGCTTCTGAAGCTTTTAGCTTTGTATTTCAGATGGTGGTCCCTTCCCACCCCTCCCCAACACCAAAACAACCTTTAGTCTAATGAACTAGACTACACAGGAAAGTAATGTGGTCTTGTTTTTATTGCAGCAGGCCAATCACAATCCCAGAATTGCCAGATGTCTAAAGTAACAGTGCAGTGACACTTAAACGGAAATGTTGTTTTTACACCCTAAGAAACGCATTTGCTGCATTCTATAATGTTGTAACAGATCCCATAAGAAATGGATCAGCTTTTCCTAAATTTTATCTGCCAACAAACAAATCTGTAGCTTTTGTTTTTTCACAGAAGTCAACAAGCTTGCACATTGCTCAAGCTTGCTGCCTTACGGAGGATGTCACTGATTTGCTTTAACATCTATTGCACTGATTACAGTGAAATCAGGTGATCAGTGAAGATCTAATTTGGATTAAGCTACAGTGACCTAAGACTGCCTGGTTTTGAAGTTTTTAGTCATCTCTTCTGCCTTGTACTTCAGAAATGTGTTTTAAATTTAACTCCTGATGGGTCAAAGTACAAAAATAGATACCTTGCTTTGGAGAAGCAATGAAGTATGACTAATTGTGCAGGCCTCTCATTGGTCACTTTGGTTTTGCTTCTATGGTCTCTCTTCTGGTGTACAAAGATTAAGTCATCATAAGACTAGATTAATTCCTCAACTGTCCTTATGAAGGACTTTAATGTTTGTCTCTTGTAACTCTTGTATGGACCTCTACTGGACACTGTCTGCTGTTTTTAAGGCCAAGTAAAGCTCTAATCGCACCCACCTATGTCATGTGGAATGTAACTTGTACAAATAATTCAGATGTGCACTTGAGAGAATGACAAGGAAGAAGTTTTATGTTGCTGCGATTATCTTTTGTCACAAAGTCTTCCATGTCACTTTCATATTTAAAAGTACCTCTTAACCTACCAGTTTCCAAGAAATGCAACTCTAGCTATAAAAAGAACAAATACACCAAAAAAGCACCCAAATGATGGGCACAACCAAGTGCAAGAAGTTTTTTTAAACTAATTAGAATGGCTTTGCTACATTTTATATAGTCTTAGCAATGCAGCTTTATAAGGCTAACATTGCCATAATGACTAGGAATCCTGGTCGGAGACTGTGGCTCAACTGCTATGCATTTTATATACTAGAATGTGTATCTACCAAAACTTACAATTCTTTTATGAAAAAACATATGGAAAAGGGTGTGGGGGGAGGGGAGGGGAGGGTGAAGGACAATGTGTTAACATTATTAGGCATGTAACTGGTAGTTCTTGAACATCAGAAGTTTAACTACTAATAAATAAAGGAGGAATTTAGACAAACTATGAGGCTGCTATAAAAAGAACAGTTGTCCTAGTCTCCCATTAACACTCCTAGTCATTATGGTCTGCATTGCTAATGAAGTTTGTATTACTATAGAATGGCTTTGCTAAAGAAAGAGACTTGCAAATTGGTTTGGAAAAAAAAAACAAACTACTTGCGCTCAATTGTGCCAATCACTTGTGTGTTTTTGTTCTTATTATAGTTGCAATGAGGCAGCTGTTATAAGGGTTATCCTGCCAGAGTAGAAGATACTTTAGAAAAAATGTAAATGGACAATGGGTGGATCAAAGATGATGGGTTACCTACTAATACTGAGGATGGATGGATTGGAGAAACAGTGAATGGCTTTTTAATTTTTAAATTCAGACAAACAACTTGTTTGTGATGAAGTAGATGGAAGGAGAAGCAAAAAGAATGTGTGTGAGCAACATGTCTATAGGGTGAGTGGATTTTTTTTTTTCTCATACTAGGAAAACTAATATTTCCCTATTTTGTAGAATGTCTCCTTTTGAAAAACAAAGTAGGGAAGCAGTTATGACCTAATCCTTCTAGTAGAAAATAACTATCTTGGCTGCCTGGTTTTGATTTTTAATTTAAAACTACCCAAAGTTCTAGGTGCTCTGATGGAGAACTACAGTTTTCTTTTATGCAAATTTGTTTCTTGATTGGCATGTGGCTAAAATTATACTTTTCTAGAGCCAAATATGATTTGACCTTGTAATGCAAGGATGATCTTCAGCCATGGTATCGTCTACTTGTATATGTCTACATCTAAATACCAAGCAATGGTGCTATAATTGAAAGTTGATTTCTTTTAAAGTGTCACTTCATATTCCATAGCTAGGCTTGGCAGAATATGATTTTTATCATTAAACATCAATTTCAACTGACTGCCCTACCACTTGCAGACTAGCCAAAAAATATTTCAGTCAAAAAGAGGGGAATATCAGAAGGGAGTTGCAAGCTAGAAAATGGTGGGGGGTGGGGTGGTCTTTTTAAAGAAGAAAACAGAGGGCAGCCTAATAATGCATTAAGTAATTGGGTATTTGTTCACAGATATGGAAAGCAGGCTGGAAAGAAGAAATGGGTTACTTACACCCCTGCCTGAAGCCCCAGGAGGGCAAGGGGGGGGAGAGGAGTTCTGTTTTGTGTGGGGTTTTTTTTTTGGAGGGGGGGGCTTTGAGCCAAACTAGAAGCAGCAGTGGGGGCATTCTGGACATGAGTGGGACAATTCAACTGCAGAGAAGCAGGGAGACTAAAAGAAGGCAAATCAGTCTACTGGTGGGATGCGATTCTCTCTGTCTCTCAGGATACAAGTTTTAGTGTTCATTTAGTTAGGGTTTTTTTTCTTGGCTGCCTTTTTGCCACGCCAGGGGCAGAAGATCTTTTTGTTGAGAATTTTTTTTAAATTGCTAAAATCAAAATAAATGCTGGAAAATTAATACTATTTGTCAATTACAAAAATAAATCTAATTCTGCCAAACCTGTCCATAGTGCTTAACTTGCTTTGAAATGATTATACTCTTCAAACGTCAAATACTTACTCTCAACTCTTTAACACTTTTATCTGGAAGAAACTTAAGTATTTCCCTTTGTTCCTTTTAAGTGGCAGTATGTGTCTATACATGCTATTAACATGTATCAGTAAACTGGGTTGGAGCAGCCACAGCTGGCAGTGGATCCAGGGGGTCAACCTGCTAGCCTGTGGCTGGCTTGGGCATGAGGATGCTGCAGTGCTTGCAAGCAGGCAGCCCCCACACTGAAGTAGCCTCATCTCAGCTAGCTGTGTTGGAAGTGCAGCACTGCAGAGTTAAAAACGAAACAAAAACAACTTCTCAGCAGGATAGTATTTACAAGTACTACTTTGCTGCTGAGTTGATTAGTTTCCTGTGGCCCAGTAAGGCTGCACATATAGACACAAGATGTCTACTGTCGAGCTAATTGGTAGCCTACTCTGCAGTAAATGTCTCATATAGATGCCCTTAGTAAGAAGAAACCAAAAACTTCAATACACTGGATTGTCTTCTAGGCACTATTCATCTAAAGGATTGCTTATAGAAGGATAGGATTGTTTCAATTGTTATTAAGTAATTCAGAGATCTTATGAAGACTGCTAAATTAGGCAACAAATTGACCCTCACTCGTATTTCTTTCTCTAGTGAAACATTGGTGGATCAGGTTTTTTTTTGTTTTTTTTTCTGTTAACTTTTCTCATTTACCTTGTTTGTGTGGCCTTAATGCATATAATACAAAATTGAAGCACAGAGTATAAAATGGACCTTGGAAGCTTCATGTCCCTGACAAGGATTGACTTTATTTTGATAAATGCGGAATATAGTATCAGTGCTAAGTATTTTTATTGGATCACAGTATCTGTCCTCACCAACATCAAGCTCTGTTTCATTTCTTCTCTTCTGAAGTGTAAACTGCAAGGGCTAATCAAGTACCACATGAGAGAATGCCGAAGTCTGAGATCGACAGGGAAGCACTGAAGAGAGAGTTACCAAGAACTCAATACTGAAGAGCAGCTAAGAAAAAGTCAAGTAAGCCTTGTATTTGGCTAGCTTTGATATGTTGCAGAGCAGGAAGGAAGATGTAAAGGCCTAGATATCAAGATGCCCTTTACCTGGCTAACGAAAAGCAGAAGTCTAAATGCAAGAGGATTAAACGCTCATGCTTAGGATATGAGGTCTGTGGAAAGGTCAACATTGCAGTTGAGGTTGTATTGAGGACGGTCTTTAGCTATGTTGTGGTATCTAACTTCTTGCAGACCATCTTTTATTTTTCTCCAGGAAGTATCAGCCTAGACTATAGCAAAAAGAAACTCTCACTATTAAATATATGTTAAACTGTCAGGAGGCGGGCTGAATGTTTACAGGACCTTTGAGCCATCTTCCATGCAAAAAGACCAGGAGCTGGTCAAAGATCTAGAAATCAAAGCTCCAGCATAGCTGGAAAGTGTTTTTTCTCTTGATAGAAGATGGACTGGTCAGAAGGATGAAGGAAAATAAATTCCAGAATGGGTGGCAGAGCTTATTGTGATACTCACTTTATCAAGCAGATACGATATGCAAAAGATACCTAGAAGAAAGTGAAAAATACCTGAATGTTGAAATTTTAAATCTTAATGGCAGTACACAAAAACGTATGCAACTCCATCAACTACACTATCTTGCTGATCACCTGTCAAAGTAAAGTCCACCTTGGGGTCTTCATCAATAAAAAGTTGTTATTTGAATTTAAAAATAAATGAACAAAAACTTGTCAGCAGGCCAGTTTCTAAAAAGATGCAAGTTTTGCCAAGCCATTACTATATTTTAGAGGCTTGTCAGATGAGTATAAACTTACAGAAAAGCCCATGGTTCCACACAATACATTTTAACTGCTTTTGAGGGTGAAAAATATGGGCTGTTCTGAAGTGGTCAAAAAGCTGCTAGCTCTGCTGAAAACCATTTTACAAAGAGAGGGCATTGGCAGTCCTGGTCAATTGTGAGCTAAGCAACTAGGTTGCGATTAATGACTCATAGGAGATGGGACAACCAGTTATCTTCCACCTGCCTAATTTTCCTTGAAAACTGAATTGTAATTAGCCTAAGATGTTTGGGGTAGACGAGCATTATAGTCTATTGCAAGGAGATATACAGTCTGTAATTTTACCAATGACCTCTCTGAACATAGAGACAGGTCAGTTTTCCATAGGACCAAACAGCAATTTAGTTTGATAAGCAGCCCGTGGCCTTCTGAGGTGGGGGGGGGAACACTTTCAAGTGTCAGAATGTGGGGCTAATTAGGCATCTGTCTAGCTGAGAATCTAGTCAGTTTCTCAGATGTTGAAGAGGACACATCTGCTACAACCCAAAAACAACACAGAAGTGAATCTTCCTTGACAGTCTACAGAGCAGGAATTAAAACTCATTTGTGTGGGAGATTGTTCACCTTCAAAAGTCCAATGCACAAAGACTGCTGACTTTATTTTATAAATGAAATATATGAAAATTGTTTGTGGCCAGTTGACAAAACTGTCATTAAGATGATGGGGAGAGTGTTGGGGGGGAAGCATGGAAAAATATTGTTGGTCTGGCAATGAGAGAGAAGCGCTGGCTGCCTGAATTTGAAATGTAGCAGACAAAAGATGCCTAGTAATACCTGATTTTAAGAATGGCAGACCATGGAGGAATACATTCATAGTCAGGAATATGGTTAGATAAAACAATGGTGCAGCAGATCTCAAGCTGCTTTAGGCTGAAATGCAAAACCTCACAATGGAAAGTTTAAGGGGCAGTTATCCACTGTACACTATGATAATTAGACTGAGACAGGAAGAAAAGATTTTACTGTATATAATTATAAATTTTGCTTTTGTACCAGAGCAACTTATTTTCTCTCTTCCCAGTAAGCTGGGTGGTATTTTTTTTGTGGATCTGCTATTACAGTGCTGCCTCTTGAACTTGACTCCCTTTCAGTCATGACAAAGTTGTTCTGCAGCCACTGGGATAAATAAGTGGTAGTCCCAGATGAGAGAACATTTACACACCCAAGAGAAGATCAATTATTTACTGCTGGACAGAGGGTGATTTATCTTGCAAGCATCACAACCCAGTGTCTTAAATTAACCTGAGGATCCTCTCCTCATTCCTGAGATGTGGCTCTAATACAGAAAAACCTGATCACCAGCTTCTGCCTATTTCAGGGTCATTTTGAGTATAAGGATGGCATTGTGCCTGCCTTGTTATAGAGGAAAACTTCCAACCTGCTCTGGACCTCTCCAAAAAGCCTATTGAACTTTGGGCAGATCTCTCTCAACATCAAGACTAAAGTGTTCTACCAGCCTGCTCTGAGCCATGACCTGTCCTTTCCCAAATTTACCTTTTGAGGGGATAGACCCTGGAAGTAGCCAAGCAATTTCCCTAACTTGATAGCTACCTATAAGTGAACTTTGAGGAGATCCAGCATAGGATTGGGTGTACAAATGCCTCCTCTGATTTCTTTGGCACATCTTTATTCATTGCGATCTCCAGAAAGAGACTCTCAGATCCAGGTTTATAATGCAGTAGCCATCTCTACTCCTTTACAGATGTGAAATGTGGGTGACCTATCATCTCCTCAGGAGCCAGGAAAGGAATTGCCAGCATTGCCTCTAAAATCCTTCCTATTCAAATAAGATTGCCACAGGCATGTCAGCATCTTTGAAGCCAATGTTACAATGTGAAGTTTGTTACTCCTCAGTTACCACCATTGCTGGACTGGACATTGTGTGTCGGTGCCTGACAACTCCCAAAACAAGCATTTTATATGCAGCTTAACAATGGCCTGAGATCTTGAAGTGCCCAGAAGAAATGCTACAAGATTGCTTTGAAGCATACATCAAGAACATTGATTGTGAAATCAAGAATTAGGGAGGAGCTGTTTGGAAGTAGTGTCTCAGCCTTGAAACAGAGACGAGTGGAGTTAGGAAAAAGAGGAATCCTGACCTGCAGCCTACTCTTCCTTGCAAAAACTTGCAACTTCTGTGGATAGATCTGTGGCTCAAGGATTGGATTCTGAATCACCTCAAGACTGATCAATGAGCTGTAGTAGACATCCTCAAACCAAGGGATTGCTGCTACCAGTAAGTCCAAAGTCCAACAAATCCAACTAGCCCTGAAGTAGGCATGAGTCAGAGGAATTGCTGAAAGGGTCCATAGTTTCCTCCCACAAAGGATACCAAACTGGGGGCTTGGCATCTTAAAGAAAATAAGGCTTCCCTTCTCTGGATCAAGGTATTTATTCTCTTGGTACTTAGGCTTTTAACACAGACTCTAAGTCCCAATAAAGGCAAGAGTATGCATTCATGCCACAAGATGGTAGCTGATGATGATGAGCAAACAATGTAAAGAGCTCTTTGGTTTTCTTCTCCCTGTTCCTGAAAGAGGAGATGGCTGGAACTTTTGTCCCTACAGAAGTTCCCAGTGTGTTTTTGAATCTGGCTCATCCATGTCCATACCCATGTGTTGGCCAAAAAAAAAAAATGTCTGCTGGACTGTAGAATACAATGTTAGTTGCTTGTAGGGACCAAAATTGCTACGCAGGAATATGGCTTGGTACAGACATTCATTTCTTGGGAGTAGAAAATTGGACCAAAAGCTGGAGCATACATGTTCCAGTCCGAGTAGAGAGCAATTTGTCCAGCCAGGGAGCACTAGAGGGCTTCTGCCTGGGTCACCCCTACCTTTTAAGGGAGCCCATTATTTGAAAGCTTGTTCTGTCCCCTGCTTCGGAAGGAGACCAGGCAGGCAATAAGCAGCCCTCCTGCTTTTTAAACTGCCTTGTGTGCAGTCCAGATGGGCTGCACACTGGGTAATTCCCAACCTGGAGGTATGGGGAACTGGTTAAGGACAGCCAACCAAACCATGGGTCCTTGACTTCTAAAGTTTCCCCAAGCCTGATCTCTGGGAAGCTCCTGCAGTTCCAGAGCTGTCTGAGCCTGGGCAACTTTTGCAGCAGTGGCATAGCTGTCTCCCATGTCTAGCATGCCTCTGGGACTGGAGGCATCTCTAGGTCAGGGATCTTCTCCCTCAGTGCAAATTCTAATGTGGTAGGAACCATCCCAAGGCCCTGAGAGAATTGTCTTGCTAATTAACGGATTGGTAGGACAGGGAGCAGGCCTGCACAGGCATCTCTGACAGCTGTCAGGGAGCCAGTGCTCTCCCTCCTTCCCTCTTGGATGAAGGTAAGGAGAACAGTGGACTGCGAGAGGGTATTGCTGTGTCTCCCAAGAGGAGACATACAGGTATTCAAGTTGGATCAGGGAGGAGGAAAATCTTCCTTGGAAGTCACCAGTCTAGACAGAAGATTCAGTTCAGTTCTTTTTTTGGAAGAAAGCTATTGAGTATTTATACATCTCTGTTCTGGGGGAGAAGCCTTTCTCCTAGCACAAACCATGTCTGTGTATGACCTATGAAGAAAACTGGTAACTTTCAAAAAAAAAAAAAAAAAAAAAACCCAAAAAACAAAAAAACGGTCACTGTAGCTAGTTTTAGAAGGGAATACTTGAAAAGAAGACTCTGATAACTTTTTATACAAACGTCAGCCTTTTAACTACTAGCAAATCAGCCAAAAAAAGCCCCACCCCGTAAAACTATCTAGTAAAAAAAAAAAAACCCTGGATGAAAAGCCACTTCTTACTACCAAATAACTTGTGTTGCTTTAAAATGAGCTGGGTTTTGGTGTACTTAAAATAGTGTGACTTGTGATGTCTAGTATCCTAGCTCTGACTACAAGGAAACAATAAAGTGTAGTCAATATCCTTCATAATTGGCAATCATTGGACTTCACAAATAATGAACCATTCATGGAATGCTGAATTGAATAGGTGAGATTACAGCAGGGTCTGTAGCAATCCACTGACTATGAATGTATTCAAGAAGGGACCATCCTTTAATGGGAGGAAGAAGGTACAAACTTGCAAGGAAAGCTAGAAAAGTCTCTTGAGCAAAGAAACAAAATCCTCAAAATATCAAAAAAGAGTGGAATTATTTTACTTTATATGCCTAAAAGATTAGTTTTAGTTTTGTTGGGGGAGGGTTAACTACATGTATATAACATTTTAGATACTTATGCATAGGTTATAATTTTATAACTCCTCCTGCAGTGCACTTAGATAAGTGTGTTCATGTAGACTTTGTATGCATACTTGTACCTCTTTGCTCAATGTCTAATGTTGTATTTGATAGTTTTAAAAAGTGTTTTGTTGAAATGGGTTTTGTCTGACATCAGGTCACAGGGGAAGGCCAATTTACAGTTACCCAAATTGTGTTTCTTTGCAGAATCTTAGCACTCCTAGTATTGGGGAATTTCTTCTGTTCTTATTTGGTAAGTTGATCAGTGGGCCAGATAAGATTTTAGGTTATCTGGGCTTGCAGATTTTTGAAAAGGTTTACTGCTAATAACTTTTAACATCCTCTGTGATTAAGGGCCCTACAGAAATACTGTCGCTAGATATAATATTAGGAATGGTAATTACAGCAGTACAGAGAAGCTGTGATAAACAGCCCATCCACAAGGCCATCCCTCTGGGGTGTGAACTGGGGAGGACTGCTCCGGGTGCCTTGTGCTTTGGAGGGGCCCTGTGCACAGTGCTGTACAGGCCCTGCTGCAGCTGGCTTGTGCAGACTGTTGCCACCCCCTGGCCCTGCACAGGCTGATATGCCCTAGGCTGTACAAACCCCTAGGGATAGTTCTGCCCATCCCAGAGCTTTATATTGATGTACCCAGGCTATCTTTAGTACTAAAGATACTGTACCCAGACTATATGTTGCAATGTGCAGTATAGACCAACAAGCACAATCATCCTGCTTCTGGGATACAGAAAAGAAACATTCTTCAGAGACTTTTTTTTTCCCCTTGTCTATAGGTAGATTGCAAATTGTTAGTTCTAAAATTGGAACTATACTTTTGCTAGAACATTTTTTTTTTTTTTCTCTTGCTTACTGGACTTGCTCAACAGTCATAGCTTTTTCCCAGAGCTTTTTAGTTCTACTTCCCATCTTACCCTTTTTTTTTTTCTTGTATCATTTGCTGTTTATGGTCTTCCTTTTGTTTTTTTACATCCAGTTGCTGACTTGGTTATCACTGACCCAGCCTGCTAGATAGTTTATGGTTGTCCTTTTTTCTCACTTGTGGAATTTTGGCTTTTCCTCCAGCCGGTAGTGACTGAGTTCAATAAGTGAACTGAATTCAGTTCAATAAATTCATGAATGAAAAGAACAAACCAAAACCAAAAATTTTGGAGCATGCTACTTCTGCAGATCCTTTGTTTATAACTAGCTAGCTTAACTGAGGGACTAAGTAAGGAAGTGTCTCCTAAACTATAGATTTTTATCCCTAAAAATTCCCTTTTAACAGTAACTAAAGAATCAATTAACATGCAGCAGTTTACACCCACATACTGAGAACAGATTACTAGCATTTCACCCTGAAGTGAGACTTTACTGTTCACTTCCCTATGTTCCCTTTTCTATGACACTCCTAGCAGGTATCTGAGGCTTCACTTTCTTAAACTGATTAAGTGCAAGAATCACTCCCTTAGTTTTAATGGGATTTTTCACCCCCAGTCCTTGCATTTGCATATATTTGTGTCCATAGGTCCATTTCTTCCTGTAAGAACTTTGTGTTCCGGAACACATGGTTTCTTCTTTAAAAAATAGGTTGTTCACAGTTGGGCTGTCATGGCCGAGAGGATCATCAGGAAGCACAAATGTTGTTTTGGACTTCAAGCACACACTTAAGATTCAGTTTCTCACAAGCTGCCAGACTCAATTTGGTGTCCTCTCCCCAGGTACCACAATGAATAGAAGTTTTTATAGTTCTACTGTATAATACTAGTGGAAAGGATGTGCATTATGTTAGTTTGTGAATAGCCAGGTATTTTGTTGTTTATTTAGACTCTCACTTTTGGTCTCCATTTTAATTTTCTATATTCATATTCTAATAAAATAAACTGGACACAGGAGCTCTGGTTTAAAAAAAAAAAACCTAATTCTTCTCCTTAAGTTGTCTTGATTCTACCATAGCTATGTAAAATGCTTCTAGTATCCTCTCAACTAGTATGTACCTGTATTGTGCTTGGGTCTGCAGCACCTGGCAAAATCGTTCCTCTTGGTACAAGTAAAACAGAACTTTCCAAATGCAGCATGTTTGGGGCCATATTATTGTCCACACTTGAATAAAACAAGCAGTTAACCACTTTCCTTTAGCATTCTTCTTGCCAATAGGAAAACTTGAGGTGGCTTCTTCTAGTCGTGTTCTTTCATGACAACTGTATTCAGTCTGGGGTTTCACAGTTTCTGCTGCCCTGTACTCTTGCATAGTCTTTCCTAGGGAAAAATCTCCTGAATACAATACTGTCTTGAAATGCAGGGTTAACAATGCTACACAATTCTAGTTGGAGATTTGTTAGGTTTCCAAAGGCACAGTTCTCTTTTGTTTTGGTAACATACTGATCTATGCTTTCTTCTGCGGTTTGCACTTTAAATCTGGGTCTTTCAAGGGGTCCTCTGGTATGCAGTACTCCTCAAATTTGGACAGTATTTAATTTAAGTTCATACTTCTAGCTGTTTATAACACTTACTGCTCAAAGCGGTTGGTCTCCCTCTATCTCCTCTCTTCTCCTGCTCCTCTCCCTCCCCCAAAGATGCTAGATGATTGAGGGACTTGCTGTTTTCTTATACACCTGTGGCTACTAAGTGCATTTTACAGTCAGTAGTTAACCACCAGTCTATTTTTTCTTGTTTAAGGGATCTTGGGGAAAAGATCAGCTGGGCTTTTCAAGGTTAAGTGCTCTCAAGTCTTCCACAATACCTTTATTCCCCTGATGAAATATGCAGAGCAACGAGTGGTGTCAAGTGACTTGTTTTTACAGTTGTAAGGAAACAGTAAGTTGTCCTATTCTTGTTCTTTGAATTCTCTCCATTCTTAATGCTGGGTTACTAGCATTTGTTTGCTACCTTAAGATGGATAATCTCTTCTCTTGATATCTTGTTTCGTGCCACAAGATGCATTTCGTACAACTTCCTGTTCTGTTACTTGGTAATTCTCTTCTCCTATTGATCACTAATTCATCAGTTTCTCTCAAGTTCCAGTATTGCTTTTCCTTCCCTTCCAACCATTAGTGGCAATGATTTCTGATTTGTCCAAGAAATCTACCCCTCAAATGCTGTAGAATCTGCACTTCCAGGTTTGCCTGTTCCAGTATGTCTGCCAGCTTCTACTGCACATCAAAAATCTTTCTTTCATGAGAAAATATACTGCATCTGAAGCAGGCTACAACAGCTGTTTCCTCTTTCATATCTCGTATGTTCTGTAGAACCATGCCTAAGCTCAAGAAAATAGCATTCCTACAAATTTGCATTAGCTGCATCTGTTTCCCTTCCTGGGAGCTTGCATGGCAACTGACTTTGTATACAAAGTCTCTCACAGCTTAGGTGCCTACTTTTTGCTAATGGTAAAGATTTAAGCTCTCAGACTTGACTTTGAACACTAAGTATGATTTAAAGACCAGTGGATTCAAGTAAAGTTATTCAGACACTAAGGGCCTTGTCACATGGTAATTTTGGGTGGCTTGTGGAGCTCTTAACTCCTGGGTTGTCTGCATGTTAGCATCGTAAAGGCCTTGAGTGCTTAAAACCACTTTATATGCACCACAAATTGGCTTTTTAAAGCAGCTTAAATGCCCTTTTGCACTGCTTTATTGTATTGCTGTTTGCATGTTCAGTGGCAGATAATGACTTGATATGTAGCAAGATGAAATACTTCCAGGGTGTTTTAGTTTGCTACTTAAATTGCAACAGTGTATGGGGCGCTGGAACCTGACGTGCTCAGGACTTGACAGGCCCTGCGCAGCTTGAGGGTTGTGGGACCCAGTGGCAGCCTGTGCAGGCAGGCTTCACTGAAAAGGACCGCCCCCCCCCCCCCAGCTTTTTTCCTCCCCAGAGCCTGCCTGCGTGTCTGCCTCCTGGCCTGAGCTGTGCAGTAGGGGCCCCAGTGCTTCCCTGTGTGGCTGTGGGTTGGGGACAGCTGTGTGGGATAGATTGAGAACTGCTCAGCCCACTGGCAGCTCGCCCTCCCTCCCTGCTGCCAAAGAGGCAGGTAAGGATTGGGCCCCTACCTCTTGTGTAGATGCCACAGGGGTTTAGTTTAGTTTAATCCTCCCTAAATTGAAGTGGTGGTTTTAAAAACTACCACTGGCTTCTCAACTTCATTGTGCAACTTAGTTGTATTACAGGACAGTGTGATCTCTGGTCTGCAGTACCCAGCTCCTGTTCCATTAAGGTGTACCTACTCTCCACAAATACGCCACGCAAGTTAAAATTCCCCAGTATTCAAGGATTTTGCACCCCTCCTTGTAGAGCAGGGATAGAAGCCTGTCCTGGCTCACCAGCCCTCCAGTGGCAACTCACAGCTATAGCTCCTAGTCCTGCCTTTTGCTCACAAGGACTATATATAGTGGCAGGTCACAACTCTGCAGATGGAGATGGGCAGATAAGGCTTCTGGGTAAAGGTGCAACTGCACCACACTCCAAGCTAACATTAACATTAATCAACATTTGTGCAACTCGCAGTATAAGATGTGACAAAGCCCTAATAAACAGCTGCTTTTTCTGACCCAGTATTCAAAGCTGTCTTCTGAAATTCAAAACTGGGTTTTGAAAGAGAACTAATTCAGGAGGAATTCTCTGGCCTCTGAAGTCATCTTAATATCCATTTAGAACTTTGTGAAAGGAATTCTCAGGGTCTTGCATGTTTGTACAGTATTTAGCACAAAGAACGGGGTTTCTACATGTTGTGGTAGTAATAACAGTAATCAAAGTTCTGGTGAGCTCAGTTAGACTAGTGTTTCTCCAGGAAGATTGCCTGGAGCTCTGTAACCTAAGATATGTGGATGCCAACACTCAGGCAGGTACAGTGTGTTTCATTGGGTGTTAAAAATGAAAGATATTAAACAAGCCTGTAGGTGACCTTTCTACTTGCTCCAGAATCAGAAAAAGAAAAAAATTCTGAAGCCCATTTAAGTCATGCTGCTGATGCTATTCTGAAAGTTTATTCACATACCTGCGCATATTTTCAGTTGAAATCAAGTTATTTCCTTAAGAATTATGAAAAGAGAAGCTCTTATCAGTTGCTGAACTTGAATGATCCTTTGGAAGACTGCAGCATCTCTAGAAATACGCACTAGAAATATACACGTCAAGCATATGAAGTGTAAGTTGTACCCAGCTCACCTGATTCCATCCAGAATATCAAAGCTAGGGCCTCAAGTCCACAATAGGAAAGTGATAAAAACATGGGTGACTAGGGGAACTGTTACAAGGAAAGAATCCAGATTTACCTACAAGGTGTTTAGTGATATCAGCAGAGTGAGAAGAAATGAACAAACCTCAATCTATAGAGTGTATTTCCATGCCTACAAATACGCATTTTTGGACAGAAAGGTACTAAAGAAGTGATTCTGTTAACTTGTAAGTTTAAATAAGTTCTGCCTTTAGGACCTCTCTCCCTTTCTCCTGTTTCCTTGCATTTACTACAGCATTTTCCCCTTCCTGTACTACTTTTGTGATCACTAATTCCCTACTTCCCACTTGTTCTGGGGAACTATTTTGTTTAATACCAATTTGATTACCTTTCTGTTAACAGCTTCTCTCCTTTTTCACCACACCCTGGAAATTTGTTTGCTATTGTGTGGTTTTGGGGAGGGGGGAGTCTTGTGGTTTTTGTTTTTTATTTTTAGTGCATGCCTGCAGCTCCTCAAACACAAAAACAAAATGTATCTTGAACCTACTTTGATTATCTTAGAAAAATATTTGACAAATTTTAGAATTCAGGTAACTTAATACCAAATCTTCAAGAAGAGCTATAAGAAACTTTTTCAATAATGTTGCATCCATGGTACCTCTGTTCACTGTTTTAGGGCGAAGGTGCAGAATGCAGGACTTAGAGCAAAGGGTATTTTATTAGATACAACTTTTATAAAAGAAATTCAATGCATTGCATTAAAGTTCTTCAAAGATTCTACTGTTGCTGAAAAAGTAGGAAATACAATTAGTGGTTTCTTTCTTTTCCCCATAAAGCATTTGGCAAAGATTCCATATCAAATACCATGACAAGGTAAGGAGTTGTGGTGGTTTTAAAATGAACACATATTGTCAGATGGTCCTTGACAACTACTTGCATCTAAAGGATGTGATTCTTGGGATTAGTTCAATACAGTCACGCCAGTGTGAATATTGCTATAGTTTTGAAGCCCTTCACAGCTATGTACAGAGCTTGATTATTCTAAGAGTCTTCTGCAATCATGTGAAATGTATGAAGTGCATAAAATCTATTGCATGTAATAGCCACGCTACACTGTTCAGAAATATACGGTGCCTCAACAAATGTCAGGAAGACTATAATGAAACTGGGCGGAGAAGCAACTTTTCTTTTGAAGGCTTCAGGGTGGTCACTACAATTTAATAGAACACTTATATCAAAGCAGGGTTGTTGGCTGTTTCTTTTCACTGTTTCAAGCAGTAGAAATACCTTGTAGAACAGTAGTCCGTCATTCTAAGCCACAGGTGCAAAATTTCTTGGCAGGATCAGGTACATACTTGGTTAAAATCGTATACGCTCCTACTCTAATAGAACTTCCAGACGGTAAATTAGGTAGAGTCCATCCTTGTGAAGCTGTTATTCCATCCTTAAAAATGTTGCAACGTTAAGATTCTGGTGTACATCCTGTCACTTCCTAAATATTCAGTCATTTCATAATTGTCATCTATCCTAGGCATTTGAACTATGATCTAAAATGACTAGGTGAGATGATGAGCATTACTGGATAGGGAAAAGACAAAGTAATATGTGATATGCATCATACTTGTTTGCATCCTGAAAAACATAAGAACAGAATACCTGGGAAATAGTTGTCATAGTGATTTATTTATAGAAAGCTTTTTTCAACTGAGAAACTCAATTCTACTAGGTTTGAAAATGGGGTGAATTCCTACACAACAAAATAACTGATTTACTGTGTCCTGGCTACATACCAATTCTGGATCATTCAGTCTGCCCAAAGGTACCAATATCACCAATCTTTAAATCTAAATTTCATGTGTTGTCAGAGTACTGTTCTATGTTTCATTCACTTTTTAAAGGTGTCAGGATTTCTTTAAAGAATCCAGTAAATATTAAAGAAATCTTAATGCTTTAGAATGCTTTTCATCATGAAAGATCTCATGCATGTTAGTAACTGCCATGCCTATAAGTACTTGTAGCTTTGCTGAAATATGACCTGATGTATGAGTGTGGGTGCCTTTCATTTACTTTTTGCATGGATTTTCAACTGAGTTTCTCTCCCCAAATCTGATTAGCAACTAAGTTATTGCATGAAAGCTTGATGCTCATGAATGCAGTTGATAACTTTTCATGCTTGAAGATGATAGGTCTACTAGTTTTTCATTTTCCTTGGTCAAGGATAAGAAGCCACTTGCATTAGATTTGTATACGATTTCTTAAGGTTGCAGTAGCCTCTTCTGTTCTTGTTTATAAAGGGTTCATATTTTTCCACTTTCCAACCAGCATAATAGATCTTCAGTAAGGCTGGAAAATGTATAAACTGCTACTGGATGTGTTCATAAATTGTAATGTTAAAGTACTGTACTTCAGCTGTCAAATAACCATAAATTAAATGGTTAGGCCAGAGGAGTTGCTTCTGAACTGTCAATCTGGCATATTGCTAGAAATAAGGTAAATATTCTTATGGCTTCCTTATCTTACTTCAATATCAGCCAGATGCAAAATTTTGATTTTTGATCTGTAGAATAAAATCATACAAACTGGAAAGATGGTCAAGTTGATTTTGTGCCATATGTTTATGCAACTATTGGCAACCTGCTCAAAAGCTTGACTGACTTTTTCCCTTTCAAAAAGGAAATGGGCTTTTTTGCTGTTCAGGGCATTCTCCTTTTCTTTAGGGAAAGGAATATATTGGGGGTTATTCTATTTATCTCTTTGGAAAGGACCTTAAATACTCAGAACTTCTGAGAATAATACTTCCTGTTTTAAGATGCATGCAAGAGTAATTATTTTGTCGTCTGTGTACTAGGAAAATACCTTGGTGCAGGCTGGTTATTCAAGGCTTTCAATAGTTGGGTTGTGGTGTTAAGGTGTATAGTGGAAGGACTCCAGCAGTTGGACCCAGGACGAAACACCATGGAGTTAAATCAGACTAATGGGAAATTTCCTGCTGTTTAAAAGCACTTGGACTGATGGTTTCTGTAACTAAGCTGCAGTTATTCTTAATAAGGGAGTTTCTGACAATTCTCCACACTACTCTGCAGTTATAATATGCACAAAATAACACTGGTTCCATACTTTGTATGGACTATTAATGTCATGGGCATGTTAATGTAGGTGTTAAAGTATACCTGGCAAAGAGGTAAATCAAAACTGTTTCAGAACTGTATTGGCTTGTATCCTTTTTTTAATGTGCCAACTGCAGTAGTAGTAAGGTCCTCTTGGCCAGTGCTACTGTCTCTGGGTACAACAAATGTTTAGTTTCTCCTGACAGAATCACCATTTTCCTGGTAGAAACCAAAAGTTTACAAATAGTAGTGTGAGACAAAAATAAGCAGACTACGAGCAGGGAGAAGCTAATCCTGGCAGAGTTATTCCCAGGAGAACCAATATTTGTACACTTTTTTTTTTTTTTTTTTTTTTTCTGGCTTAATTCCTCCTGGGGGCCAAGGGAAAGGCTCCCATGTCTTCTGCAGCCCAAGATTACCCTGCTTTCAAGAAAGCATGAGGGCTTAGATTGAGAGGGGAGGAGGAAAAGAGCAGCCATTAGCTGTTTCTTGCCAGCTCTTCACTCTGGGGACTCCAGTGTGAGAAACAGGCAAAGGGCTTGCTTGTGCTTGGGCACTGGTAGCCAAGCAGAGGCAGCAGCACTAAGCCCCTTGCCTGCTTCTCACAACAGAGACTGAGAAGTGAGAAGTAAATTGAGGCCCTGCCCCACTGCTCCCCTCTCCTTCCTTCCCACCTGGTCCAGTAGACAACAGTCACTGCTTCCTCCAGTTTTGGAAAGAGATGGGGAGCTCTGCCAGCCCTACAGACTTCCCTTTTGCTTCTGGTGCTTCCCAGCTGGGCAGTAGAGGCAGTCTTTAAAGCCTGGTTCCCAGCCCCCCTGGCTTTTAGGATAGTCTCAAGGGGAAGTGAGCAGGAACAGGGACCAGGCTTGGGAAGGATCTTCTGTGGTAGTAGGGCAAACCATCTGCACACTCCTCACACTAGGGTCTCAAGTATATAGACCAGATGGAAACTTTGTGGCAGGGTTTGGTCCACTCAGCTGTGTGTCTGTAATCTGAAGGGAGGGAAAAGCACCACCCCTACCTTCTTCTCTTGCCAGCATCCTTTGCACCAGGGTCTTAGGGAAGGAGCAGAGGACTCTGCCATTCCCTCCCAGACCAGTCCAGGAGGTGAGAGGAAAACAATAAGGCAAAGCCCCCAGTTCCCTTTCTCAAGTTCAACAGTTCCTGGTTCAAGGAAAAGGCAAGCAGTGGTGCTTCCTCTCCCCACTCCCTGCCTCTCCCAAACTGGGCACAACCTGGCTAGGGACCTGAGCTGGGGGCTTGGTCCCAGTGCTGCCTCCTTTCTGTCTGCTGTGTTCCCTGAAGCTGGGAACAGAGTGGAGGAGGCTGCTTTTTGCTCATTTTCCCTGGGCCATAACCTAGGGCAGTGGTTCTCATCCATTTGAAAAGAACTATGGCCTGTCCTGCCCCCACCCTGCCCCCAGCTACGCTGGTGTGCCTCACTCCTGAACCACAGCCCTGTGCCCCTCCAGCCCTGTTGAAAGGGGCCCTCTGCTGCCTGTGTTTTGCTTGGGCTAGAGTGCGGTTGCTGTGGTGGCTCTGGCTCATGCAGATGGCAGCGGAGCCAGACTACCCCCAACATGGGCTGATGGAAGGAGACCTATGGCACCCCCCTGCGGCCCCTGCTCTGTGTTGGTGCTGCTGTGAAGTGTCAAAGCCATGGCCTCCTCTTCCATCCCCCCCCTGCCAGTATTGTCTCCTGGCTGCTCTGCCCCCATGAGCATGGGCACTGGCCCCAATGCCACCAGCTCTCCCCCTTTCCTACTGGAAAGGGCAGGTACCCTCCCTCTGCCCTGCTGCAGCTCATGACTTTGAAATATTCTTGCAAACCACTTTTGGGTCGTGACTCATGGGTTGAGAAATGCTGATCTAGGGGATGTATGGGGGTATTTCTCTGCTCAGTTGAGGAACCCTGGTTTGGCAAAGGTAGGGGGTGGAGGGGAAAGAAGGCAGCTGCATGCTGAACATTCGTATGCTTTCCCCTGGCAAGATGTCTGAAGTTTCCACCAGGAAAAAGGAATATCTGTAATCACTAGCTATTAAGGATTTGGGATTATCAGCGTTCAGAGGTTTCAGTGTTGGTGCTCTGCTTTTAGCTATAATGCAGTTAGTTTTCAGGTAACGCGATTCAGCCATTTCCAAGAAATGAGAAGGTGAGAATACATTGTCTGTCTTACAGTGAAGAAGCCCTACCATTTGGTTGAAGCTCTAGTATCCATCTGCTTTGGAACAGGACTTGAGGATTTTTCTAGCTCTGCCTCCAAAAAAAGTTTTCCAAAGCTGGCTGGCTAAGTTCCAAATACTTGAAAAACTACCAGTTTCAATGCCTGTGGTTCCCAAAGGTTATATTGTAAGTGTAACAGAAATATGCTGCAAGATTCCCTGGGCTGGGGAGGCGAATGCTTTCTTGTACCTACTCCAACTCCTCCTGCAGCTGCTTCACTGGAAACTGCTTCTACTGGCCCCTACCAACAAACTCCTAACAGCACTCTGCTGCAGGTGGATTTATAGTTCATAACCCATGCTTTGCAGCCTGGCTTATTCCCTCCACCCCTGTGTCCCTGGTGCCACAGAGGTTGTCAGCATGCAGTGCCCTGCAGGCACAGCCTCAGTACCTGGGGCTGCCCTTGCTCTTTGAGGTGAAGGCTGCCTCCTGAACTCTGGTTTGTAAGTGGTACCAGCTAGGTCAATAAATCTTAATTTTTCTTTTAGCCTTGAAGACACCCCTCCAGAAAAGTTTGAGAGCCATTGGTATAGAAACCAATCCTTTGCTGAAAAAGAATTGCATTTAGTGTGGACTTTAACAGAACGTCTCAGCTCTGGTACAAATTCCATTCCCCTGCAAAAGAAAAATGATTTTTTTTGCAAAACAAAATACCTACCTACTTTCCTTTTCAGGTCTAAGAGTGAATTGTGCTGACAACTATGATATAGAAAAGAGTACTGTGGGGGCTGAGAAACGCTGGCGGAATGGGGCTGCTTATGGAGTGCAGAATTAGAGAGCTAGACACGCAGGTTGTTGGAGGCACAGTTTTTCTGCTTACAGCCTAAGGACTGTAAGTACATTCCTTGAAGTTACAAAACTCAAAACAGGAACTCAGGCACACCGAAGCTCACACTCACACAGGGTATGGGGCATCAGATGAATCCAGCAGGGAGTCGTCGGCTGATCAGGCCTTGTGTGTGGCTTGAAAATGCATGCGGATGCCTCCTCATGCGTGTCCCAGCTCTCCTCCTCCGCATCATCCAAGCCTCTTATTCAGTCAGCGGACCAATATGCATATGTGTTGGTCAGCAAACTTAACGTGAACCAATCGCAAGCGTGCACTCGCTGGTGCAGCTGCAAGGTTTTGGCAGGCTCTGATCTTGCACTGAAACTTTCCTGCGCTACAGGGGTAACTCCCTGCTCATGTGCTCAACACAAGCTGTGCCTAGGTATCTCTTAACCATTATGCACAGACAAGTACATCAAAGGTTGGGGCAACATCTTGTAACTGCATCATAGTCTCATTATGGTTTGGTGGCTAAACTCTGTGCCTCCATCTGTGCTAAGCAAGCCCCTTCCAAGAGATGCAGGGAAGTTGTAACATCTCCCCAGAGGCTAGTTATGACAAATACAAAATCCAAGAGCAAGAAAGTTCTCCCTTTGCTCTAGTGCTCTTGCTGGTCCCCAAACAACAAAGAAAATGAAGCAGACTGTCTAAAACAGAAGAATGGTGGGGAAGAAGTAAAGAAAAAACTACTAGGGCTATTGTACAGGGGCTCTAAAGACTGAGTGGGCTCCTGCACATAAGGGAGACGAGATGAAGGGTTGGGTAGGGGCAAAGGGGGTGGGGATGTAGGTAGAAAGGACCAAGTGCTAGAGCACACTACCTCCAGAACTGGAATAGAGTCCAAGTCCTCAGTCTCTACCCTCCGCTATCAATTTCTGGTGTCACAGTAAAGATGCTAATGAGAGCTGAACCTGTTGCAGCTGGGAGACTTGAACACCTTGCTATGAATCTTTTGAGAAGAAGCCTTTGTGAAATGTAAAATAAAACATTGACTTTTACCAACAATCCTAATGGGATGGAAGTAATAACTGGCACAACCCAAACACAAATCTGATTTAAATAAAGCAATTTTAAGTATACTTTTATCCACTACTTGCTAATACTGACTCTCAGCCAGGTTCTTCTGCTTATTTTATTCTTAAGTTTTCTTAAGATGTGGACATCTGACAAGTAGTACTTACGTGAAAGAGCTCTTTGTACCATGTTATCAGCTACCATATCACTAATTTTAGGATCTCTTGGCTTTGCAGTTTCATTTGGAGACTTGGTGACAGGGTTGAGCCCTGTGAAACTTCTGTGGCTTAGAGGAGGGATATCAAACAAGGCCCATGTGGCTGGATCTGTGCACCTGCACTGTTCTATCCAGCTTGCTGAGCTACTTGAAGGGCATGGCTATTGGGGGGAGTGACCTGCTGCAGAATCTTAAGTCCTGGGGCTATGGTGGACATTGTTGTTGATGGAAGGAAGAATAAGGACTACAGCACCTGGCCTGTCACCACTTGTTGCTTGCCCTACTGCTTCTGTCACCCTTTGACTTTGGACATATCTGACCTGCAAGGAGCCCTACAGTCTAGATCCAGTTCAGGGCACAAGTTGAGTTCAACATCCCTAGTTCAGAGTTGTCATAGGCTCATAGAAAAATAGATCTGGGAGGGATTTCTTACAGTCATCTTGTCCAACCCCCTGCTCGAGGCAGAATCATCACTAACTAAACCATCCTGGCTGAGTGTCTGTCTAACCTAGTTGAAAATTTTCAAGAATGGACACTGCATAACTTTAGTTAGCACATTACAATGCTTGCCCACTTTTTATAGTTGAACTTCCTCCTGATTTTCCCCCTGCTGAAGCTTGAGGCAATGTTTCCTGGTCCTGTCCACTTCAGCCATAGAAAAAAGCACATCTCCCTTCTCTATCTAATCACCCTTCATTTCATTTAATTGAAGACTGTTACCAAATCTCTCCATCTTCTCTTCTCCAAACTAAATAACCCTTGTTCTTTCAGCTGTTCTTCATGAGTCTTACCTCCCAGGCCCCCAATCTCTTTGTCTCTCTTCTGGACTTTTTTGCAATCTCTCCACATCTTTCTTGAAATGTAGCCTCAAAATTGGACACCGTATTTCAGGTAATGGCTCACCAGCACTGAGGAAAGTGGAAGAATCACTTCCCTTGATCTGCAAGTCTCCTATTGATAGAACATAATGTGCCATTGGCTTTTGTTATTTCTTGCAACAAGTTACCTATGCTGTTGGCTCAAGTTTAGCTTATGATCTACTGTAACTCCTAGGTCATTCTCAGCAGGAGAAAGAGAATCCTAACCAGCCATTCCCCAGACTATATTTGTATATGGTTCCATCCCAAGGGCAGGACCCTTTTTCTTGTCTGTTTGAGTATCAGTTGATGGATTGTGGACATTACCTCCAGTTTATTCAGGTCATTCTGGACCTCTAGCATTACCCTTCAAAAGTAGTGTTATCCACAAATTTGCTAAGCATACGCTCAATCACATCATCCAAAGTCTTAATGAAAATAATAACAGACTAGGGCTGGGCAAAGCTTTGGTCACTGATTCAATTTGGAGGAGATTTGGTGGCTGAATCTCCATTGAATCAGGAGACCCATTAATCTCTCTAAATTGAACTGGAAGCCTCCGATTTTTTTAGATTTGGAAAGATTCAATGATTTGGCCATAAACACAGCTCTATGTAGTGTTTTTGTGTGTTGGAATGTGGTTTCCCCTTCCCTTCCCCCCCACCATACCTCAAGGTGCCAGGCATGGCTCGTAAACACTGAGATGGTGGGACAGATGGAGTGTCCCGTGGGAAGGGGGCAGGGGTCCACCACACATTTGGCAGTGAACCTGGAAGTGGACGAGAAGTACTTCGGGAAATGCAGAGCATAGGAGGGACCCCTTCCTGCCCCCCAGCTCAGTACCTAGTGCCTCCTGGGTCTGGGGGGGGCACCTGGAGTCCCCCTGTGGCCAATTTGCCAAACCAGGGGAATGAGAAGGGTGGCTGCACCATATGCCACCCTAGTGTATTTCTGGTCCATTTCCAGGTCTACTGCCGAGCATATGGGGAAGGGACCCTATGCTCCTCTGGGGCACTCCATTCACCCCACCATCTCAGTGTTCACAAGCTGTGTGTGCCTGGTATCTTGAGGTATGTAGAAAAAACATTTAAAGCTGCACCTGGGAGAATTGCTGATTCTCTGAATCGGAATTGAATTCAGATTCAGCTGAATTGAATCAGGACAGTGATTCAAAATCAGCAAATTGAATTGTCCCCCAAATTGGGCCACATCTGCATCTAATACTGCCTGCTTTGCACATCCCTATAACAGACCCAGTAGAGATCCCACTTGATACCTTCTCCCAGTAAGAATTGAGCCATTGACTTAATATTCTTTGAGCAGAATGATCCAACCAGCTAATGATCAACCTTAATGGTACTTCTATCTACTTCGTGTTTCCTTGGTCTCCCATACCATTCTCATTAATAAGCTATGTCAAACCTTACTAAGTGAAAATTGAGTAAAGCGGAGGTGCTTTGGCAAAATGATGCTATTTCTACAACCACAATTTTTTAAAGTCAGCTGCTGCTTCCATTTGCTCACTTTTTATAATAAAGCCAAAAATTGATTTCACAAAGACCTGAGCACTGAACAAGGACAAATCAATTTTTTTTCCTTCCTGATTTAATCTTTCTTCATCCTTTTACCTTGCCTCTCCTTTCTCTACTGCCTTCTATATTATTCAAAGTATAACTTCCTATATATTCAAATGGTAAAATAGTAATATATAGATACCCAATCTAGTCTCCCTGGCTTTTCAAATTAGAGCTGCCTTTCTTGGGCATTGAATGTACTAGTGCCTAAGAAAAGTAGTGCATATAGCTTGGTTATCCCTATGAAGTCCTGTATTGTGCAGTGTAGATATACCCTGTCACTTTGTTTCTTGTTTCATAGATTGACACTTTACTACAGTATAACAGTAGTATCAACCTGTGCTGACATGAATATTGATTTAAAGATCAAAGTCCAAAAAATCAAGGCTATTGTCTTTTATCTGTTACAACATGAGTAGGTTTGCTCTAACACTTGGCTTTCTTGTGCCTATATGTAAGAGGCATCTAAAACCAGAATTCTGCTAATTCCAATGTATAAATTCCACATGTACAATTCTGTAATAAGCATGCCTAATCAACTAAATAAAAGCTGTGTTTCTTGGGTATCATATGCAATAGGAAATAGCTACAAAATCCGCACAGCACAGAATTAAAAAATAACAGACCATTCAGTTACTTAAGTACACAAAAATAAAGTTCCTGATTTGAAGAGTAAGAGCTAAAATTGTTGAAATAAGAATTGATTTATTGATGAATAGTGCACAAGGCATATGTATCTTACTGTAGATATTACTGTTTATTGTTTCCTAGATACACAGGTCCTTGTGTTTTTTTTTTCTAATGGAAGGGAGCAAGAGGCTTTTACATTTAGTAGAATTACATGTGGACACAGTTGTGGGGTGATGTCACTGCTATAAAACATCATAATAGGATTATCCATGGAAAACTCCATTAGTCAAACCAAAATCCCATTATCAGAAAATAATCAGTTGGTAGTAAATATTCTAACAAGTTTAGAAAGTGCATGTACAGTGTGCAGACTTTAAATCTTAGTCTGGTATTCATGCTAACATAAGTTTATTTATAGACTTTTGTATGCATTTGATTATATGTTGGTATACAGGACATTTCTAAGTCTAGTCTAGTTTCTTTAGTTGCTGTTTTGCCACTAACTAATATGATCCGTGAAGGCCCCAAGAAGATGCTCAAGACTTGCAAGATGTCTGATTTAAAAAAAAAAAAAAAAAAAATCAAATTTGGATATGATCCATTTATTTCTACTACACAAATTTAAATACTTTAAAATATATTGTTTGAGAGTATAATGGGTGCTGTCAGTTTCTAACTTTTTTTTCAAAGCTGCTTTTGGAGGATAGTTCTGACTTCCAACTAATGCATTTTGTCTTGTTTGTACTTGGCTTGAGGCATTGTGAAGACTTCTTCTGTTTTACATTGATGAGAAATAGTATACTACTTTTATAGGAAAAAATCAAAATATCCCTCAGCTATAAGCTTAATTTGCCATATAAGCTACAGTTGAATTTCTATATTGCTGCATCACACTTCAGCAGATTTATTGTATTTTTTTTTTTTTTTTTTTTTTTTTTTGCTCATCAATTTTTATATGAAGGATCCCTGACTTGTGTGAGCTCAGATGACTAAAGAGAAATTTGCCAGCTTTTGCAAATGTTTTTCAGAAGAAAATTGATATTTAAGGAAGCAAAGCTTCTTACCTACTGTATCCAAGGCACATCTTGAGACTTTATATAAGGTTTAGTTCTGAATCACTCACTGCACAGAGTAATCTGCCTTATTTAACAGTCAGACAAAATTATTAGATAAGTCCTAATGCTATTTTGAGGAAGTAGAATGGAGCTATAATAAATCAAGATGAAACTTTAAAAAAACCAACTTACCAAAATTGGTGTGGAAGGTTCTGTTCTTTCATTTTAAAAGTACACTACACAGTGATACATCATTTTGTATCCATGCCATTTATTTTAAGAACATATAGTTCTTAAGTAGGTTTAAATTCACTAACACTATTTCTAAATCTCACTGTGGCTAAAACCAGATTTCAAAACTGGTCCTTTAATGATCAGATATCAACTAGTAATGATGAAATTGTGATCAGTCTTTCATATGCTAAATAAATCAGTGACTTCTGTATTCCTCAGTGATGTCTAATATTGCAATTTTTTTACCGCATGGTCAACCTACAAAATACTACTGAACTCCACAGCCTATGAATATCAAGGAAGGAGGGTGTCTTGTACTGAAAGCTTGTCTAAATCTCTTCCCACTCTGTAGCTGGTCCAAAAAATTATCACCCACACAAATCCTTGCCTCTCATGTTTCTTGGACCTACTTGGCTACATTTGTCACTTAGATGTTGCTGTAAAAGTAATTTGGCCCTTCCACAGCTTTTCTCCTCTTTTTGTCTAAACTCCAGAAACAGTTTTAACACAATGATATCCTTGGTGCTAGTTGGTTTTGCTCATAAATATGTGTTTAAATCAAAAAGCAAAATCATGGACTATATTTACTATGGAGAATACAAAGTCTGCAACTGAGGGAGGGAGGGAGGGGTGGAAAACAAATTACCCTATGATTACATTTCCAGTGGCATTGTAACATGCTTCTTAAAAAACTTCACCTATATCCTGACTGAAAGGCCTTTTTCTAACTGGTAGCTAATCTATATTCAACCTCACCTTTTCATATCACCCCAGGCAACTTTAAGAAAGTGATTTATAAGAGAAAATAACTTTCTTTACAAGAGCTGACTGTTAGACCCTCTCTCTCATCTGTGCTCTTGATATCATAGTGCTTAGGGTAGGAAGGGACCTAAACAGATTATCAGATCTGACCTACCCCTTCCTCCTTTTTATACTGGTATTTGTCACTTCACGGGGATTAGTACAAGAATGGGTGCCTTCAGTGGCTCAGCTCTTGTCTCGGATTAAACTAAACTGATTTGAAATAAGGTTGAAGAACAATGTAATATAACCATTTTTATGTAGGAGGGGGACAGACTGTTGCCTAAATCCAGGATTTCCTACTGAAAATGCTTAAGCCAAAACTTAAAATTCAATGGGTGTATAACAATGTGGTGATATTGTTACTATAAAACATCAAACAGGATTATCTACTTGGTCGTTAACAATGTAAACCTCCAAAAATTCAATCTTTTACAAAAGCTTCTCTTAAGTAGTACGTGCTGACCTTAAATTTTATTCTTCCTCTTCTTGATAAGTATTCAGAAGGGAGTCCTTCAGGCAGACCTAAGAACACCATGGAAAAACCTTCAAAATCTTCCCTATACTTCATTTTTGCACACACCTACGTGCTGTTTCTTAGCCTTCGTACTGTTTTTTGCTAGCATGGCCTTTTGCAAGGGGTGACAGATCATACACTAACCTCCACAGCAGCAACTATCCATCAACAAAAGTAATCTGCAATTTTAACACTTGCTTCCACACCTCTTTTCAAGTACAGGTAAGAAGCCGTATAGGGAGCTGAATAAAAGCTATAACTCTAAGAGAACACTTTTCCAAAACTTGGCAATGAATTCAGGAGACTTGATCTATGTTCTGCTGCTGCCAAATAAGCATATTGGCTAAGTGGATATCAGGTTGTCCTTCCAGTGTCTGATCTGCTACTACCCCCCATGGGCTTCATTAACTTAAGTAATAGAGGTCAGGACTGTGATCTAAAAATCTGAACCTTGCTGATGACTTAAATGTGGAGCCTATCTGGTTCCTCATAAAAAAAAAAAAAAATTGCAAGCAGTCCTATAATTTGACTGTTTTATAACACACATGCACAATAAAGTAAACTAAAGCTTTTTGTGCAGTGTTCATTTCTGTTCTATCTTCATCTGAGTCCTTGCCTGTGCAATGCTGTTGTTCGTTTTAGCAGAAAATTTTGATTCTCTTTAAGCTGTTGGGCAATAAAGTAATCAATTTGGGAAAACAAACTTGCTGACTTTTTTCATGTGCATTATTGAGGATTTTCATGTTACATTAAACTTCTAGCAAACAAGTGTCATTTTTGCTCAATACTTAAGGAAAAAACCTCAGTTATTGAAGCAACTATATAGTACTTTGCTATGTTCTGATTAATCGTTTCTCACTATCAACACAATGCATAACTTGATACAGTAGATGGCACTTTTGAGTCACAGAACAGCTATTGTAAACTTTTAAAGGAAAATATCAATTCAAGTTGTGTTTGGCTTATTACAATAACTGGGTTATTTGTAACATTTCTTTCCATGCACTTAACCTGCAAAAACCTTTGTATTGGTCTAGTGGGCAGTGACTTGGCCCAGGATTTTTGAAAGGGCAAAAGATGATTGGAGGACTTTGGATTCACCAACCAGGTCCCAGAGACTCACCCTCTGTCCCCCCTGATTGGCCCCTTGGGTCAGCGGGAGGGGGACAATAGGGGTAGCATGGCTGATCCTGGGGAGACCAGCGAGGGACCACAAGGAAGGAGCTTCAAAGAGCTGGCAAGAGCTGGGTCCATGGGGTGGAAGCAGTTGCCCCAGAAGCACCTGAAGGAGTGCCTTTTTATATTTCACCAACCAGTATTGTTTGTTCTGCTGTTTTGTGTTTTATATTTTGTTAACTCTGTCTTTTGTCAGTGATTGTAAATGTCTAACCTTTGTTGAATCCTGCCCTCTTGCGGCATTATAGTGTCCCCTATGCCCCCTGTTTTATGCCTGTTATGTTCCCAGTACTGTTCTCTCATTAAAAGGTATGTAGTTAAGGCCCCACTGGTGGTCCGGCTCTGCTGTATAGGGAGAAGAGAGTCCTTACACCTCCCACAGCACTTGTGCACCTGCTTTGTTCCCTTCAAATGGAGAGGGGGGGTACCTCTTGGAGTACCAGCTGGGTTATACCTTTGTTACTCTCTTTTCATGATGTGTATTTGCCTGCTTTTTCCAGTCCTGTTCAGTCCTACCTAGAAGATAATTTATGACCAAATATCTTTACGAATTGAACTGTTCTTTTCCAATGAACAGTCCTTTATCAGATCAGGTGGTGCAGAGACTCATGCTTGGATTTTCTTTGTACCAGATGACTGCCCTGACCACCAAGATACTAACTACATCTGTCTCCTATTTTGAAAAGTCTCAGTCTTTCAAAGGATGAGAACTGGTTCCTGTCTATCTAAACGTTTACCTACCTTTCTTATGCATAATCTGCCCTAGAACTTTTCAGAAGATGTTTCCCACTAGAAGACAGGGCTCTTTACTGAGTCTGAGTTGTGGGCCCGCTGTGTCTCTTCTTTCTTGGACGTTAATGCAAGAGTGTATAGACTGGACTGGGCAATTATTTGGGTCAACGGGCCACACAGACTTTTGGGGAGCTGTCACAGGCTGGGTCGGCACTCCATCATTCCCCACCACCACCACCACTCCAATCATCACAGCAGCTCATCAAGCCTCCCTTTGTGGAATCAGGCCACAGGCACCTGCGGAGCTGGCATGCATGCAAGCAGCAGGTTCAGCAAGGGCAGCTGGCCAGGACCCTCTGCCACCAATGCTATCTCCTGGCTGCCTTTCTACCCTGAAGAGGGGCTCAGGTGGATGCCCCAGTCTTCAGTGGTAACCTGTTGGCAGCATCCACAGCTGGTGTTGATGTATGCCTGGTGCTACTTCTGGTACATGGATGGGGCTGATGTAAAATGTGGACAGGGCTGGGATGTGCCCACCCATTGGGCATGATGCAGCAGCCAGAGCCAGTGGTTCCGTGTGGGTTGGATTCTATGACTTTGTGAGGACCTACCTGCAGACTGGATACAATCAGTTGATGGGCTAGATGTAGCCCATGGGCCATATTTTTCCCACCCTGGTGTAAACTTTAGTAGTCCCAAGTTTTCTAGTGATCCTATGCTATAGCATTTGCTTGCATCCACTTGACTAGAGTTTAGGTAAGGAAGGAGGAAAAGGAAATTAGCAAGTGAAAGAATGTCAGAAGAGAGAAGAGTATAGTAGGTGTGACAAATGCAGATCAAAAGTCAGCTAAAGGTTGTGAGTTCGTTTAGTGGCTATTATGCCACTTAGATCTGGTCTAGGATGTGGCATACTATATACAAGGGATAAAAAGGATAAGCCTATTATATTAATCAAGATATCAACTATTAGGTACATTACTGTATTTGATAAACAAAGCTGTAAATCTTTAGAAACTGAGCTTGGTTCACCTCTGAACCTTTGTTCTTCAGCCCTGAACTACCGTTCTTGCTGAATAACCTATCTGCAGATGAACTGAGATGAACGCTGCTTTAAAACTTATTTTTTTAAACTTGAATAAGAAGTTGTTTAACCCTTAGCCACTTTAGAGGTTCTTAAATTTTAGGACTTAGTATATTTAAAAATAATCTTTTATTTCAAATATTTAAAATGCTGTCAATAATATATATTTAATAGTTGGTTTGAAATGCTAACATTTTCTGATCATCCATATGCCATATATTTCAATATTTATTCCACTAACATTTATTTAAACTTATTCTCTTGAGTATTGAATTTTGGTGGGACAAACTCCCTGAACCAGCCTTGGTCCCAAGAACATCTCTGGTTGTCAGGTAAGTGGGGAGCTAAGAAGGAGGGAACCACTTACATCCCAAGACATCTATACTAGTGGTTCCTGACCTTTTTCATACCTTGGACCAGCAGGAGCAGAATGGGACTCGCAGAGCTGCCTTCCTCCCTCCTGGGGCTACCCTGCCGCCCAGCTTTAACCCCAGAAACCACTCACCCAGGCAGACAGATGGGGGTCCGAGCGGGGGGGGGGGAGGGTTATGTCGCAACCTGGCAGCCAGCCTGTCGTGTCCTGTTGGTTGGGGAAACTGATGTATACTATGATGCTACTGAGAGTGCAACAGAAATTCTGCTTCTCTCTCTGTTCTGGGCAGTAAGCTGTGAAGTTTTTTCTTCCATTCCACTTTCATTTGCATTTGGAGGCTGAGAGAATCCAGTTCTAACCAAGCAAAATATGTTCCTTTCCATATCTCACTTCATTTCTGGCTTTAAACAACCTCAAAGAAAGAAGGAATGGGTTGCCTCTGTTGAGCATGAACTAAAATTGGGCACTATTTGTGGACTATCTGCCACTTAAGTGATTTCACACCTTTAAAAAAAGGGGGGAGGAATTATTTTTACTTTGGAGTAAGTGAAATAAATGAGCTATCCCAAGGAAAAATGCAATAAAGATAAGGTACTGGGGCTATAAACTTAAAGATTTTTGCTTCCTCTCGCTGCCTGCAGGACCATCACTTCTACATATCCCTCCTCTAATTAATTAGTTAACCCTGCCGCACTAGGAGCCTTGTTCCGGCAGGCCCCGTACACGAATCGGGTTGGACGCTAGCTTATCCCGTGCTAGCTTCGGGTTTCCCCTTATCTGGCTGCTAGATCAATTAGATTTCGCGAGATCTCTTGAATGAAGGTACTTACGAGTTATAGCTGATAGTGGTTGTTTTTATTGAGATCGCATTACAGCAGACAGTCAGTCACTGAAGGGAGGGGGAAGGTTCCGGGGGTGGCAGGTGTTGCTGTGACCTCTTACTATGGTTTAGCGAGCGATTTCTAGCAAAACACCTGTGTCCGGCCTCTGCAAACGGCCTCTGTCCATGGACCGTGAGAGGGAAAGCTCCGCCCAGGGTGAGCACGGGCAGGGTTTTATAGCTGGCTTGGGACGCTACAAGGGGTTTGGCTTGTTAGGTGGTGTCATGGGTCACTGCTTGCAACGTGGCTTGCACATGCCCCCTTGACCATGGCGCCACCTAAACAGGACTACTGTTGTGAAGGATGACTTGGTTATTGGGGTCATCGCAGTCAGGGAGCTGGGTGTATACAAAGGCAAACTTGTTCGATCTTCTTTTGGACACAGGTGATGGCACCGCATACTACGCAAAGCAGGATGAGGAAGGGGAGAACAAGGGTGAGGATAGGGGTAAGGATCTC
>JAGPOW010001296.1:63132462-63169443 GCA_030014935.1 Caiman crocodilus
TAGGTCAACCCTCACCCTCGGCCCAGCAGCGATTCCCGAGGGGGAATACAGTCCTCCAACGGGAGGGATGTCCCGGTCCCCCCTCAGGAAGACCAAGGCGAAGAACCCATTGAAGATCTCCGCCTTTCCTTCGGCCGCGAGCACCAGGTTACCCGACGAGTCCCTCAAGGGCCTGATGTTTCCCGGGGCGCTCTTTTAGCTCCCCACATACTTGAAAAAGGACTTCCTGTTGTCCTTGATCCTAGTCACCAGGCGAAGCTCTACTCCCGCCTGGGTCTTCCTAACAGCCTTCCTACACGCCTGAGCACAAGAAGAGTACTCTTCTTTGGAGGCTGCTCCCTTCTTCCAAAGATCGTATGCCTCCTGCTTTGCCCTCAGGGTCCCCTGAATGTCTCTATTAAGCCACGGGGGCTTCCGGGCACCTTTGCCTATCTTGCATCGGGTGGGAACGGTCACCCCTTGGGCTCGGAGGATCGTCTCCTTAAGGAGCACCCATCCTTCATGAACGCTCATGTCCTCAACCCTACAGTCCCTCGGTGCCTCGTCGACTAGCCTCCTGAGCTCTCTGAAATTAGCCCTTTTGAAGTCTGGGATCCTAGTCCTAGTGTGGGCCCTATCTACACTACGCCGGACAGCAAATGCTATCAGGCGATGGTCGCTGTCATCCAGGGAGTCCCGTACCCGGAGCCCTGCAACCAGACTGTCCCCCGAGACCAGGACCAGATCCAGCAGTGCACCCCCCCTGGTGGGGCCATGCACCTCCTGGACCAAGTGGAGGTTCTGCAGGTCCGCCAGGAACCTCCAGGACCTCTCAGACTTGGTCGACTGCTCCTCCCAACAGATGTCCGGGTAATTGAAATCCCCCATGACAATGACATCCCTCGTCCTAACCGCCTCCTTAAGCTGGCCAGCGAATTGGAGGTCCAGCTCCTCCTTCAGGTAGGGTGGTCTATAGCAGACACCCACCATTAAGTCCCTTTCCCCTCGTCCTCCTTGCAGCCTGACGCAAATTGCTTCCACCTGGTCCTCAGTCGCCCCCAAGTTAATGATCACTGCAGAGAAGTGTTCTTTGACATAGAGCGCAACCCCACCGCCTCTGAACACTGAACATGACAAGTGACTTTTTGCAAGAACAGATGAAGTCAAAGAGAATGGCTCAAAATAATCATCTCTGTGGAAAAGCTCAAGATGCTAAAGGGCGGTGCTGGGACTATAAACTCTGAAGATATTTGCTTTCTTCTCTCTAGTTTGGATAAAGGCATGAAAAGGCACTCAAGCTCAAGCATGAACAACTGGTGCCTCCAGAGACTAAGGGGAGCACCATTTGTAGTGGCAGCATTGGCGGTGAGCAGGGACCACCAGCAGATGCCGGTGGCTGTGTTGGTGATGAGTGGGAACAGCCCGCAGACATTGGCGGGAGGGGAGGCAAGTGGTGACTGCCTGCAGAAGCCAGCAGCAGTTTTAGTGGCAGCCAATCTCAGGTGGGCACATGCCCCCCTTTGTGTTGCCTATGAGCTCAAGAGATCATGAGGTCTCTAGGTTTTGAAAGAGAACCAAGCTGAGACATATACTACCAGTTTTGGGTTCCTGAAGAAGATAAGCCTAGCTAATTCTTGGAGGATGACAAGCCTTTTGGTAAGACACATACATGCAGACTACTGTTAAAGACTAAGGACAGACATTCAAAAACCCTGAGCCTGAATTGATTAAATCTTTTGCAAGTTCGTTTAACCTGGCTGGGCTGAACTGGTTTGTAAGCATGCAGACATTCCCTCTGGACTGAAGAAATGTAGGCATATGCCTGTAGTGGTTCAGGCTAGAAGGAGGCGGGTGCTAATGCAGCCCTTCCTTCCCTTCTACCGTGCTAAGCTGAGGGTGGGTGTGGCCAGGCCCCATCAGGATGCTTTGATTAGGAAGGGGTTCCCCACCTCCCTCACTGTTCCTGACCAGCAAGGAAGCCCGGGGGGGGGGGAGTTGATAACTGAATATTTATCAGTCCATCAAGAAAACAAAAGCCTCTCTTATTAGTTAAAACTCTTCTTAAACAACTTTTTCCAAGAAGGGAATGGAGGGACATTATCAGCTGGAAGTCAGCAGGGATCATAGGATCCCAGCAAGATAAACATCCAAATGTCTCTTGAAGGCATTCAAAGTAGGTGCTTGAACCACCTCTGGCAGCAGTGCATTCCAAACTTTGGGGGCTCAGACAGTAATGAAGTTCTTCCTTATGTCCAGTGTGAAATGGTCCTGGAGGAGTTTGTGACTGTTTGTTTGATCTTGTCATTCCTTGGGGTGCTCTGGTGAGCACCCTTGATAAACTTACAGGTGGCCACCAGGTCAGTCTTGAGCCTGTGTTTTCACAGGCTGAAGAGTCCCATGGCTCTCAGCCTCTCTTTATAAGATCTGTTTTCCTGACCTCTGATAATGCTTTTTGAATTGTGGAGCCCAAAACAGGACCCCGTACTCCATCTGTGCCCTCACCAAGGCCAAGTACAACAGGAGAATGACATCCTGGGATTTGCTTGAGAGGCATCTATGGATGCAGGCCAGCATTTTGTTTGCTTTACTAGCTGCAGCATCACATTGAAGGCTCATGTTCATCTTGTGGTCCCCCAAGTCCCTTTCATCTGTAGTGCTAGCCAGTGTAGCACTGCCGAGCCTATAAACATGCTGCAGGTTTTTCTTCTCAAGTTGGAGAACCTTGCATTTTTTGGTGTCAAAACACCATACAAGTTCTCGTCCACTCATTTTTTCTGAGCCTGTCAAGGTCCGCCTGGATCACCTTCCTGTCCTCAGGTGTGGACACTTTACCCCAGAGTTTGGTGTCATCAGCTAACTTGGCCAGTCTGCTTCTGATACCAATGTCCACACCATTAATAAAGATGTTGAACAATATGAGTCCCAGGACAGAGCCTTGAAAGGGACCCCACTGGTCACAGCGCACCACGCTGATTGACTTCCATCAACCGCTGCCCTCTGGGTCCTATGACGGAGCCAGTTCCCCAACCAGCAGATTCTGGTGAGGCTGAGGCTGCAGTTAGCCAGTTTTGCCAAGAGGTGCTCATAGGATACCAGACTTTAAAAAAGTCAAGATATATGACATAAATCTCTTCCCCACCCCATGTCCAGGGGATAGGTCACCTGGTCATAAAAGGAAATGAGATTGGTCAAGCAAGACCACCTGCAACAAACCATGCTGGCTATCCCTCAGGATGTTGCCATCAGCCAGTCTGCTAAGAATGGCCTCTTTGATATTCTTTTCTAAGACCTTTCCTGGGATAGAGGTCAGGCTGATGGGCCTGTAGTTTGCTGGATCCAATTTCCTCCCTTTCTTGAAGATAGGCACTTCATTGGTCTTCCTCCAATCTTCGGGCACTTCACCAGAGTGCCAGAAGTTCTTGAAGATCTGTGCCAGGGGCTGAGCTATGATACTTGCCAGCTTCTTGAGTACCCTGGGGTGTAAACTGTCAGGACTGGCTGACTTGAAGGTATCCAGCCTCTCAAGGTGTTCCTTCACAAGGTCAGCATTGATGGAGAGTAAGGAATCTCCCTTACCTGGGCCTCCCTATCCCTTAATGGGTAGGGGCGTCCCATGGGACTGGTGAAAGACTGACACAAAGTGCCTATTTAGCAAGTTGACTTTTTCCTGGGCATTGGTTGTCAGTTGTCTCATCTGGTTTAGCAAGGGCCCAGTGTTGCCTTTGCTTTTCCTCTGGCTCCCCACATACCTAAAAACACACTTTTTATTGTCCTTGATGCTTGTAGGTAGTTGGAGTTCCGTTGCGGCCTTGGCTTTCCTAGCTTGCTTCCTGCCGGTCCAGACCAGTGCAGAGTATTCTTCCTTGGAGGTGGATCCATTCCTCCATCCTTTGTAGGTCTTTCTTTTTAGGCATGGGTCCCTGTTCATGTACAGTTTCCTGGAGCGCCAAGGGGGCTGCTGTGCCCTTTTCCTCTGAGATGGGATACTTTGCTTGTGCATCCAGGATCACTCCTTTGAAGAGCAACCACTTGTCCTGACCTCCCCTCCCTTTTGGGTTGTGGCACTTCAGGGCCTCACTGACAAGCCTCCTGAACTTGTCAAAGTTAGCTTTCCTGAAGTCAAGGACTTTTGTATTGCTGACTGACTTGCCAGCTTTACGTCGCATGGTGAAGGTGATCAGCTTGTGGTCACTGTCACCCAGCTTCCCTTCAATCATTAGGTCACTGATTTAGGTCATCCCCTGTTGCCAGAACCAGGTCGAGCAGCGCTTTACCTCTTGTCGGCCCATAGAATTCCTGCATCAGATAGAGCTCATCCACACATGAGAGAGAGCTTTGCAACCACTCAAATTTGGCCAAGCACTCTTCCCATGAGATGTCTGGGTAACTGAAGTCTCCTATGAGAACCATGCACCAGGAGCATGCAGCCTCAGTCAATTCCTTGGTGAACTCCTGGTCAAGCTCTTGATTCTGGGTCAGAGGTCTGTAGTAGACTCCCACCATTGTGTCCCCTGTGCCATGTTCCCTATGGATTTTGACCCAGAGGGTCTCCAGTTGTCTACCCTGGGTGCCAATGTCAGCTTGCAGGGATACATATCTTTCCTTGACATCAAGAGGTACATCCCTGCCCCTTTTTTCCACTCAGTCCCTCCTATATGAGATATCCATCTGTACCTGTGGTTCAGTCATGGGTGGAGTCCCACCAGGTCTCTGTTATCCCTATGACATCATAATTATTTGTGTTAAGCAGGAGGACAAGTTCCTCTTGTTTATTCCCCAAGCTCCTGGCATTTGTGTACAGGCAGGCAACTGTCCCTTTGGGGGCCCTTGCCCTGCCCACAGCTCGCTACAGGGCTGGGGCAGGGTTGGGCTCCCTTAAGTGCCTTGGCCTGCTGGCTTTGCAAGGGCTGCTCCATGGGCCAGCAGTGGAGGTAGTCCCTCCATCCCCTGGCAGGCTTAGTTTAAAGCCTGGTGGAGCAGGTCAGGCAGTCTGGCTGAGAAGAACCTCCTCCCCAGTGGAGAGAGGTGGAAGCCATCCCTTCCCAGCAGCTCACTGACTCTTTCTTTCTTCAAAGACAGAGTGGTCATGAAAGCCAAATCCTTCCCGATGACACCAGTATCGCAGTCTTTGGTTCACCACCTTGATCCTCCTGTTCCTCCTCAGCCCATAGTCTGAAACTAGAAGGATTGATGAAAACACTACCTGCACCTCAAAACCCTTTAGCCCCATTCCCAAATTCCTGTAGCACTTCATGACCCAGCTGGGAGTGCTCCAAGCTGTGTCATTCATGCCCACATGGATAAGGAGCATAGGGTAGTGGTCAGTGGGCCAGGGGAGCTCAGGGATCTTCTCTGCAATGTCTCGGATACAGGCTCCTGGGAAGTAGCAGTCTTCCTGGGCTAAGGGGTCAGGGTGGCAGATGGCCCCCTCAGTCTCCCTCAGGATGCAGTCTCCCATGACAAACACTTTGCGATTTGCCTTAGGGAGAGTGGGGGCAGTAGCTACAGTTGAGCCTGTGTTGCCTGCAGGAATTGGCATCTTAGTAGGTTCTGCTGGGGCTGTAAGAGGTTCATACCTGTTGCAAAGTTTCAGTGGGTCAGGGACCTTGGTGTGGCAGGCTGTGGGGCCCTTGACCACCTTGGTCCAATCCCTTGGCTGGACAGCATGGGAGGTTCCCAAGTCCTCCCTTGTCCTGGAGGATGACCGTGGTCTACCCTCCGCTTCCAGGGGGAGATAGACTCCTACTGCCAGGCCCATCTCCCGCTCACCATCCTTGATGAGACACAGTCTCTGGACTGTGGCCTAGACCTCCTCTAGCTGGCATGCCAGAGACCCCAAAAGGGAGCAGACCTCACAAAGGTAGGTGACCATGCTCCTGGACCCCAGAGCCTGAAAGTGTCGGGCAGCCCACACACCTGAGATCCAGAGTCTGTGTCTGCGTGGAGCCCAGAACCATGGGTCCTGTCTGGGTGGAGGCCTCTGAGGTGCCGGGGGGGGGCAGGGGCTGCAGACTCCAAGGGTCCCTCTGGGTGTGGCGCATGCCCATCCACATGGTGCCGCTGGTAGGCCGACTGCAGCTGGGACTGCCTGCCCTAGGGGACTCGCTGACAGGGCTGCAGGCCCTCCCACTCACCCTTCTGCACAAATTCCCGTAGTAACTCACGCGCCAGGCCCAGAAGCGCATCTGTTTGTGTGGACTGTTTGCAAGGCTCCGCTTGTGTGGCTCCCTGAGGGGCTGGGTGAAGTAGGAGCTGTGGGGGGCATGACCCTCCTCATCTCCACTCCCCCACCTCCCAGGTGGCTATGTCCATCTCACCACGGGCCCCTGCTTACTTGCAGGCAAACCAGGGCTCATTGAGGATCCTGAGGTCTCTCCTGGGGGTCCCTGGGCTCATGAGGGCACAGCGAGCTTTCACCTGTGCATCTTGCTCTGGAGCCAGGACCCTTTTGCAGCTTCTCCTATTGCCAGGCCCTCTTTAAACTGCATGCATGCACAGAAGGGCTGCTATTAGGCCTAAGTAAACTAACTCTGCCATAGGATAGTTCTGACTGACACAAATACTACTCTACAGCAGAGTTTAGTGTACCACAATGTATGTGTGGACAGTGACGGGGGTTGGCTGGGGCACAAGAGTGCTACAGTGTGGCTGCCTGCTGGCTAGCTCTGCACTGCAGTATCATCATGCCCCAACCAGGCCTTCCACAGTGTGTTGAGCCAGGGCAGAGCAGCTCTGGGCTAGCAGGCTGAGCCCCCTGGACTCCCTGCTGGCTGGAGCTGCACTGCTCCAGCTTAATGTGCTGCATTCTGAGGCGCATGTGTAAACACTGCACCCAGGAGCAATAAACTCAGAAGAATATTGCACTGGAGTTTATTCAGGCATGCTTAATTAATGTGTAGATGCACCCAGTCAGTATAGCATAGGCAGAAACAGGGCAAACCTCTACCTATGCGTCTCACCTGTGGCCTGGAGGGAATGAAAGAGGTCTCCATGCTATCATCCCATCTTTGATTTTGTTCATATGGAGCCCAAGCATGCAAGAAACAGTGTTGTCTGCCTTGTGCTCAGATCAGTTGGTCAGTAGAGCTAAGTTCTAGCCTCAGTTCTGCTGGTACTTTTTCTGTTTCCCAATGTGAGAGATGATTTTGAGCTTCCTTTACAAAGTGCTTTGGAATACCTGGATGACAAGTTTCAAATAAGAGCTAAGAATGGCTTTGGTAGGTACATGATGTCTGTCTGGTATATCCTTGCTGTCTGTCTGGGCAGTATGCAGCCATGCCTTCCCAGCAGCTGTTTGTCACTCCCCCTCTAGCTTCAGTGAACTGGATGCATTTAAGTGTCCTTGACAAGGTGCTACTTGAGGTACCCCTCAATAGACTCGAGGCACCCCTCATTAAATGCTAGTGCTTAATTTTCACTCAACCTTTTCTTCCATAGAAAAATTATAGAGCAGTTCTGGTGCAAGGAAATTGGACCTCAACAGGAAGAAGGTTTTAATATTATAAGGCATCTTTACATGTGCTCCAGGTGTGGGAGTGGGATGCTTTAATTAGAGTGCTTGGAGCATCTCATGTATTCAGCATCCCACACTTCAGAATGGTGGTGCGGGCACTTTAACTAAAGCTTATTTGACAAGCTTTATTTAAAGTGCCTCTGGTCCCATTTTGAAGATCAGGGACCCTGAATACAGGAGACATGGAGGTGTAGCATGTTCCAACAGACTTGATTAATCGGGTCTGCTCTGATGCTGTAATTTCAGCACATCAGAGCAGCATCCCCACACATCTACAGGCATCCATAGATTCCAATTTGAAACCTGGAATTCTTTTGTGAATTGTTTATAAACTTAACAGTTAACCCCCAGCAGTTCCCTTCAGGTTCAGCAAGGATGCATACTTGCTGGTCTCACTAAAACTGACACAGCAGTTCCTCATTAAATGCAGAGCCACTGGGGATTAAGCCCTGGTGGCTCCACTCTGAGCACAAAAGTGCCAAACTAAGTTCTTCCCTGGGCTGGCTCTAATTATGATGGCAGATTCCTACTGACAGTATAGCTGCCAGGAGTTAATCCCTGGTGGCTCTTCTCTCAGCATGGAGCCATAGCCTAATTTCAGTGAGACCAGGAAGCCTAGGAATGCATTTTTCCTGGGGCTTCCTAGTCTCACTGAAATTAACCCTGGGGTTCCACACTGAGAACAGCTGAATTGCTCAAAAGCAAGAACATGTGGCCAGGAGAAGCACACTTCCCTCAGCTCTATGGTCTTTCTGAAATTAAGCTGTTCAGAGTAGCAGCTTGCAGCATGGAATGGGTAAGGAGGGCAGGGAGATCAATAGTTTGGAAAGGGGTAGAATGGCTGGGAGATGGGCATCCTGGGAAGAAGGAAATAAAGCATTTTCCCTCTCCGATCATTCAACCAATACCGAGATGGCATGGGTAAACTGTTTGAAGGATGAGCCTTGTTCTGAGTGGCTTATCTTTAGAATGTTTAGAGCAGGAATTGCCAACTCCCAATATGTGTGCCAGAGCGTGGCACATGAGGACATTTTGTCTGGCTGCAGTGCATCCTCAGCCTTTCCCCTGCCATCTGCCCAAAGGTGCGTGTGTACCCACCTCCCTCAATGAGCTGGGCCAGGACTCTGCAGACCTTGCAACAGCTTCCAGCCTCCCAGCCACCTGACACAGCTGGCCTGGGCTCTGGGCAGGCTCCTGCTGCCTGCCATGGAGCCCAGGCTAGGTGATGGGGAGGCTGAAAGCCACTTTACCAAAGTCTGCAGAGCCCTGGCTCAGCCTGTTGCTGGTGGTGGGTGCACATGTGCCCACGGGTGGATAGCGTGGGAGGGGCCGGGGATGTGCTGCCCTGGCCCTTTCCCTGCTGTGTGTCCTGAGGCACATGTGCAACCACCAGTGATCATGGAGCCAGGCTGGGGCTCTGGACCCCAGTGCAGCTGTTTGCAACCTGCCCACTGCCTGCTGTAAGCAGCCCGGGCTCTGTGGCCTGTGGCAGCTTCATATTTGCTTCAGCCCACATGGTGCGGAAGGGGCTGGGGCAGTATAACCCCTGGCTCCCCTGTCTGCCCCTGGCATGCCAAATCAAGGGGTGGGTTGAGGTTGGGGTTTTTCTGGCACTCTGGCCAAAAATGTTGCTGACCTCTGATTTAGAAGACACTTACGATAGGTTTGTGGAAGAATCCTCTTCCAGGTTGGTTTTTCCCCTTCTGTGTTTCATGTGTCAATCAACCTGGTTGCCCTGGGTTATAGCTACTATGTGACCTTAAGCAGGTACAGAGTGAGTGAATCTAGTCTCTACTGTTTTGAGCACTGACCTCTATTACTTGTCAGCTCTGTGTTCCTGAGGGAGCCCTGGCACCCAGCTTGCTGGACTTACAAAGGACTTTTTCTGTTCCCCTCCCCTTTCTCTCTTTCTTTTTCTCCCTAGGAATAGCTTTCTGAACCTGAATTGTATTAGTTAAGTCTGAGTTAGGTTTTCCCAAATACTCAATTAAACCTAGGTAATATTGTAATTGTTTTGTTTGTTGTATGTCTATTACTACTACTACCATTATAAATTTCATATACTTAGCAATAAATAAGTTGTATAGTCAAACTGGAGGTAACCGGGTGTATTTTTCCTTCTCTACTTCCCTTCCCCACTTGCTCTGCAGCAACGCTTCTTTTACCTAAGCCAAAAATCCCTGTGAAGCCCAAAAATACTGTTAGGTCCACTCATCAAGAGACTACCATTGCTAGCACAATTAGGGCAAAAGATTGGGATGTGCTGAGTTTAAAACACATAAGGGGATCAGCTTGTATAGGCTGACTGACCAAGTCTGGTTCAGACGTGCCTTAATTAACTGAATGCTGGCCATGAGGGTGTCAGCTGGACACCCAGCCGGATTCAGAGGTATTCTGTTCTCCTGTGTGCTTGTCTGAAATGCATATTATTGTTACCCTAATGAACTGATTCCAGCATATGAGGATGTCAGCTTGTTCATGCTGATCAACGGGCCGGGTCAGAGGGGGAGAGGGGGAGTGTATTTGGATGATTTGATGGCTGAAGGAACCCAGCCCCATTGAAACTGAGTCCTGCAAGATGGCTCCATTGGGTGTGTCCACACATACAGGCATGTGCACTTGCAGCAGCTCAAATAGAAGTAGGGCAAATCTGAGCCCAGTGCTTTTTGCCTTGGCACACGTGTTTGGACATGTACTTTGTTGTGGGGAAAATAACCCTGCCTGGCTCCTCCTGGATCTGCAGCCAGGGGGACTAGAGCCTGGGGCCAACACCTGTGCTGTCCCCAGCAGTATAAAAAGCTGCCCTGTCCTGGCTCCATCTGTACAAAAAGCTGCCCTGGCAAGCAGCTGGGAGCTACTCACTCTCAGGAGCTTCTGGGGCCCAGCCAATTGGTACCTGGGGACATTACCCCTTGTGCCAGCTAGACTGCTGTAGCAGCATCCCAAATTCATTTTTAAAAATACCCCCAAATCCATGTTTTTCCGCAATTAAAACAAAAGACTACCCCCCCACACACACACACCCCTCCCCACCCTTAGAGAGACCGTGATCAGTTGGGCAATGCTTTAATATTGTAAATATACCAATAAAGCAATGTGGAAGCCTACCAGGGTCTCTATCATCATGATACAGTACGTTCTAAATACCTATATGTGTTGATGTGTGCTTTTGGTTTTCTTCACACGTGATGGGTGTGTGATGGGTGTGTGATGGGGGGGATGTAGTGTTTGCAGGAAGGGGCGTGGGCAAAGGTGGGGATGTGGGTAGGTAGGCAACTGCTGGGGGGACTGTAGGTGTGGGGGACCTTGTGGGGAGGCTGCTCAGGAGGGCTGGGTCCCCTGGCCTCCACAGGGTGCAGCCTCCCTCTCCCCCCCCTCAGCACATGGAATGCCAGCCCCCCACAGGGCCCCAGCTGCCCCCTGGAGGGCCACAGCCCCTATCCCCCACAGGGTCCCAGAATCCCCACCCAGAGTCCCAGCTCCCCCTGGAGGGCAACAGCCCCCTTGCCCAGGGCCTATAACTAACCTATAGCAGTAGCAGCATGAGTGGCGCACTCTGAGCCATGGCAGCAGAACCCAGTGCAGCATGCAGGGACTTGTGCGCTGGCCCAGCCAGGTCCTACCGGCCCTGGGACCTCTCTGCTGCCCAGCTGGGTCGAGTCATGGTGGCAGGACCCAGTGTGGCATGCGGGGACCACATGCCAGGTGCAGCTGGGTCCAGCTGGCCATGGCAGTGTGGCGCATGGGGACCGCACACTGCACCCAGATGGGTCCTGCTGGCCCTGGGGCTGCTCCTGCCACCTGGCTGGTCTGGCCACTATGGGAATGGCCCAGCCAGGTGGCAGAGGAGCCCTAAGGGCAGCAGGACCCAGCTGGGCCTAGCCTGTGGTATCCATGTGCTATGCTGGGTCCTGCCACCAAGGGCCCAGCCCAGCTGGGTGGCAGAGGGGCCCCAGGGAGAGCAGGACCCGGCTGGGTGGGGTGTGTGGTCCCCACACACCATGCCAGGTCCTGCCTCTGCTGTGCCTGTTGGAGAGTGGTATGTGACAGGACCTGGGCCAGCCCCTTGTTGCTCGCTAGTCTGGCTTTGCACTGGAGTGGGTCACAGGGCTTCAGGAGGCACAGGTCCTGTGCACGCCTTCTGGTGCCCTGTAATCTGTTCCAGTGGAAAGCACAGGGTTGGGCCGGGTCCATACCCCCTGCAGCCCCAGTGACATCCCCTCTGCCATTCTCCAACCCCCACCCCATCCCCCTGCCACTCCTCACCCACCCACACCCATGACCACCCCCCACTTACCTTGGACAGCGCTGGGAGCAGCAGGCAGCAGGAGAACAAAAGAGATGCTCTGGCTGACACTAGAGCATCTGTTTTTGAGGACTGACTTCCTGGCATGGTCTGGGATCATGCATTGCTCCGCAGTTCTGTGGAGTGGTTTTTTTTTTATACCCCTGGATAGCCAGGGGTCTAATTTTCTTTCCGCACCGCAAACCTGTAGTGTGGGGAACATTTTTTCGTTCCCACATGTGCCTCTTACCCCGCCACAAAGGCGTTTGAGATGGGACAAGAGGCACGTGCACTCATATGGACGTGCCCATTGGGGATGAAGACTTGCAGAAGGGAGAGATACAGCTCCATATAAAAACGCAAGTAACACAAGCAGCACATTAATAGAATTACGAAGACCATAGAAATGTACGCCTAATAAATGAGCATACCCCAAAGTGATGGGCAAATCTGGTAACATCTCATGGCATGGGGGCAGTGGCTTGAGTCCTGGTTAAGCTGTGATGCTTTTCAAATTAGTTTGTCAGCATAAAACAACACCTGGCTTTGACTGGTTTGAGCAGGTTAGGTCAGGGGATGGGGCACTATTTAAGAGAGAGGCTCTCCAGGGAGAAGGAGAGTCATGTTGGGACTTTTATACGGCAGATTGAACCTCTGCAATCCTCACTCACTTCTGGGATGCTGAAGTGAGTAAATTACCAGAAACCTAAGTAGAAAGGTAGCATTTAGTCATTTAGAAGTGTTTGAAATGGCTATCAGGCCAGCTCTGTTTGCTCTGGGTATTCTTTTGAAACTTCTCTGACTCGTACTCCACCCCAAACCTACCCACTCTACCCAATAAAGCTGTCCGCTATAACAAGCTTTGTGGTATGTGTTTGAGAGGGAATAGGTACACCTTTGCATTCCCTTTCCTTAGCTGACTAAGGGAGGCTACTTCCTGTGTTTCAGGTTAAAGGTAGCACCCCAAGATTTCAGAGTGGGTCAAGCGCCCTTAAGGTCTACAAGGCCTGTGTACCCCAGGAGGGGCAGGGCCTGAGCAACAACCAGACCCTGGGTGGTGGCTGCAGTTACCCTAGTCTTGTAGGTGTGCTCCAGGAAGGGGGTTAGCCAGAAATTGGTGGCCTTGGGGAGACACTTGGAGCTCAGTTGGTGGTTGGGTACAGTGAGGTGGATGGCTCAGTGCAGGGGCACTTGCTACTAGCCCAGCACAAAGTTAAGACTCTTTTAACAGGTGAATAGTCTTGTTTTAAGTGACTTTAAGATGGTTAAAAGGTAACCTGTAACATGACCCTCTTTCTGTGTGCTTTCTTAGTCCTCCACTTGTGCATTTTCTTTCACCCACTTGTATTTGCCCTTCTCAGGTAACACCCAGCCAAAGGCTTTCTGTCTAGAGTACTTGAACAGCTGCAAAGCTTTGCATTTGTTTGTTTTGGACAGACACACCTACTTTCCAGATGCTTAAACAAAGAATAGAGATTAAATCTAGTAATTTAAACAAGAATTCACTCCAACCTAATTTTTTTCCCCTCTCCCTGCTGAGGCCCCAACAAAGGTCAACAAACTGAACCAAATATGGCATAGGTGAGGCACATTAGTCAGGAGATCTTTCTGAGGAAACCTCTAAATCAGGATGTAATGTGTGCAAACTTTCAGGAGTAACTTTTTTTTTCTGAGAGGGAAGCAGGTGAGAGGAGGGTTGGCAAGCTTATAATGGTAGGCTACTTTTACCTACATGGCTCCTAGTGCCAGACTAGAATAGGTTTGCTTTACCTTTGCCTCTACCAATGTATTTGAGCAGAATAAAAGCCTTTTTTAGCAAGCCTCTGACTAAAATTATGCATCCAAAGAGCCCTGAAACAGCTGTCTAAACTCATGTAAGATTTTGTATGTTTTTATTGTGAAAAAAAGTTCTCAGGCAGCCCAATAGAACCACCTCCTTTTGGAGTCAGGCCGCTTTCTCTCTGGTAGAGCCTCTAAATGGCCTAAGTTTTTACATAAAACAGGACAGCAAAGTGAAGTATATGACACTGCATTCCACTGTCTTATCCTGTGGCCTATTTTTTTTCTCTGGTCAAGATCACTGGGCACCTCCTCCCTGAGGACACTTGCTTTGCCCTTTCCTTCCTGAGCAGAGGGAGGCATTTAATTGCTTTAGCCCGAGGTCTGGCAGCAAGCAGGGCAGAGATGGAGTAAAAGGATCAGAGGTGCATAAGCTTCCCAGAGCCAGTGTTTGCAGTCCTATTGGGAGGGTTAAGACATGTCACAGGTGAACTTAGGAGTGGCTTAAATTCCTCTGCTCCCATATAGGGCACCACAATGCAGGGAATGTCACAGAAGCTCTGAGCCAGTAGACACCAGTGTGTGCAGGATGGTTTCAACTGGGCTGGTTGCACTGCCCCTTTGTCTGAGCCTGAAGGGATGGGGCATGAATGGGCAATGTTGTTCCCAGCTGGGGATTGGATCCCAATCACTTCCAGGGCACTGTTAGCAGCTGCTCTGTCTGTTGAGTGGCTGTTCCCATCTCATGCCTCAGGGAACAGCAGCATCAACATTGGCATGGGTGACTGGTGCTGCTTTAGTCAGGCAGGGCACATGCCCCAGCCTGCAATCAGTCCCACGGACAGGAGGGGGTGTCCCTCATGGGCAATTTTACGATCGGGCGGGGGGTGGGAGAGTCCAATCGCTGCACTTGCTACAGCCACTTCCAGGAGTGACTACGGCCACTTCTGGAAGCAAGTGCCAGCCAATCGCAGCCATTCCAAGAAGTACCCACAGCCATTTCCGGAAGCGGCTGCAGTGATCGCAGTGATTAGCTGATGCTTGCAGGGGGGGCACTGCTGCTCCTGCCTGCCCACCTTCCCCATTGCCGAAGCAGCAAATGTGGCTGTCGGGGAATGCACCGGCACTCTCAGGGTTCACCTGTGACACCAATAAATGTGGTGGAGCAAATTAATGCAGATTCCTGCGTGTCATATTTCTCTTTGATTCCATCTTGAACGAATGGGAAAGGGCTGGGCATTGGATTACCACATTACCTTTTTGGTGCCGTTTTTATACGCAGCATGTGATGGAGCAAATTAATGCATATTCCTGCATGCTTATATTTCTCTTTGGTTCCATCTTGAGCTGAAGAATAGAGCTCTAGCCCCATAACAAAGCCTCTGGTTTCTTTGTATGCAACACACATTGTTCTCCAGGTATAAACCATTCCACTCACAGTCCCCACTTTTCAAAATCCTAGAGCTGCCCATGCTGCTAACTCCCCAGCTGGGTGTTGCCTGCCCTGTGCGCGAGGCAGGGGGTACACCCCCTACACCACTAAACACTGGACAGAAACACTTGAAAGTGCTGCCATCCCACCCCCGGGTGAGGGGGATGGGAAGTCAACCCAGCTGGGCTGACTCCCTGTTCCATACTGGATCTTGCGTAGGGGATGGGAAATTGACCCATCTCAACTGACTTCCCACCCCCAGCGCTATGGTCAAAATGTTTTGCCTAGCTTTGTTTTGTTTCGAGGCTATTTCAATAGCCTTTGCTTTGTTTCGATTTTGCAGTTTCAGCCTTGAAATGAGTTGAAACAGTGTCAAAACAAAATGGCCAGCAAAATTTCGCACAGCCCTAGTATGCAGGGTGGTGAGGATCAGAGGTAGCTGTTATGCAGCAAAGTTGCAGAAGGAAGGCTGGCTGGGTAGTGCAACAGTCAAACTTTTAGACAGGAGAGAGGATGGGACACCTGTGGGTGCAAACAAAAGCGCAGCTTCCAGCTGTAACTCAAAGTAAATTTTGCAAAGTGTTCTGAGTTACAGGGTTACCCGCACCAGAAGTTCACTGCTGGTTCCAGGGTAAAGGGGAATCTAGCTGGAGCTGTGTGACAGGTAGTCACTCTGGGCTGCCTTTAATGTGGCCCACACACCTGTCTCTGGGGCAACTGCCTGCTTACTCGCCTGCCATGCCTTATTATTAACCAATTAATTAGTTTTAATTAGTGGGAGGCTGCCCTTAGCACCCTTTAGTGGCGAGGCAGTATATCTGCAGGTCTGCTTCCTCCCCTGCACTGCAGTCCACACCTTGCCGATGGAAATCGCTGTTGTCTCAGTTCTTTCGCTATTCAGCCCCTTAATGTTCTCTCTGGGCCTTCCTCCGGTGCACACTCCTTCTGGTGCTAGAGCTCCCTCCGGGTCTCTCTCTCTCTCTCTCTCTCTCTCACTCTGCCCTCTTCTCTGGGGCCTTATCTACAATGTTGTCCCCTCCTGGGGCTTTCTGTGCCCACCCTTGGGCTTCCCAGTAAGGCTGCCCCCTATCTGGGGCTCTCTGTGCCTATTCTTGGGCTCCTCAATAATGCTGCCTCTACCTGAAGCTCACCATACCCAACTTGGGCTTCCTAATAATGTGGCCCCCTATCTGGGGCTCCCAGTGCCCACACTTGGGCTTCCTAAAAATGCTGCCCCATTTTTGGGGCTCACCATGCCCAAGTTGGGCTTCTTAAAAATGCTGCCCCCCTTCCCTGGGGCTCGCCATGCCCAACTTGGGCTTCCCAATAATGTTGCCCCCTTTTTGGGGCTCTCCGTACCCACACTTAGGCTTCTCAATAATGCAGCCCCCTCCTCTGGGGCTCACCACACCCACACTGGGGCTTCTCAAATGCCTCTCTCTGGGGCTGGGGTCTATGCACCCCATATGCTGTGCCCACTGGCACTGGGGTCCTCACTCTTTTGTGAGTTCCCTATGAGGCCTCCTCCAACTCCTAATAGCCTCACCCAAACCACCAGTCTAACAAACAACAAAACACAAACACCTGGGCTGTAACAAATTGAAGCTGCCTGGCTAAAACAACATTGCTCAAGCATCTTAGAGCTGCCATACGCTGTGTCTGTGCATAATGGTTAAGAGATGCCTCGGCACAGCTTATGTTGAACACATTATGAGCACAGGAGCAGGGAGTTACCCCTGTAGCGCGGGAAAAGTTTCAGTGCAAGATCAGAGCCCGCCAAAACCTTGCAGCTGCACCAGTGAGTGCATGCTTGCAATTGGTTCACGTTAAATTATGCATACATGTCGGTCAGCAATTGGCCCACTGACCGAATAAGAGGCTTGGGCAATGCCCGCCCAAAGTGGAGACGCCCCATACCCTGCGTGAGTGTGAGCTTCTGTGTGCCTGAGTTCCTGTTTTGAGTTTTGTAACTTCAAGGAACGTGCCTACAGCCTAAGGACTGTAAAGTTTTTCTGCTTCCAACAACCCACGTGTCTAGCTCTCTAATTCCACGCTCCATCAGCGGCCCCATTCCGTCAGTGTTCCTCGGCCTCTACATGGCGTCACGAACAGGATTATCAGTATGCCAGGAAGACATGATGGAGCTGGAATTAGTTGAGGGTTGTCCCTGGCGCGTTGGAAAACGCCACGTGCTAGACACTGCGGAATTGGAAATGCACATTGCTTACCATCAAGCGGGTGGAACGGGTGGAAGAGTTGTGAGTGGTTGCTTTTCACTTGAGGGAGAAGTAGACACAATGAAAGAGTGGGAAATGAGCCTCCACCCGAGAACTTTTGGATGTGTAATGGGGAGCGAGTGGGGTTGGTTTAAACGCCGGGAGCAAGGGGGCAGCGAGTCCTCAGCTGAGCAGGAGTCGAGTGAGGAAGATGCGGCTCTCAGTCGGGAGTTTGCTTGCTGTGTGTGGGAGAGCGAAGAATCAGCGCTGATAGATGTAGATACGCTGTTACCGGAATCGGGGCAGCCGGAGCTTTTGGAGCTCCACGGAGAAGCGGAAGGAAGCCACTTCATTTCTGAGAGGACCAGCACAGTGTTAGAGAAGGGGAGAATGCTGCGAGTAATGTTCAGCACGGTCACAACCTTTATTTGGGAAAGGACTGAGTTGGAAACCCGATTGCACTCTGTACATGCGGTTAAGCGGGTCGCATCTGTGGAGAGCCAGAATCCCCCATCATCGTAAGATGGCGGCGAGATGGAAGGGGGCCGCCACGGAAGGGTCGAGAAGGAGGGCGGAGTTCCCCACGGCAGGGTGGAAGTAGCGACTCCACCCCAGAAATACTGCAACGGTTGGGAAAAAGAAAAGGGCAGAGCTAACGGCGGGGCAGAAGTAGCGACTCCACCCCAAGCCTGCGGGGCGGAAGTAGCAACTCCATCCCGAGGCATTCCCACGGGCCTACCCCTGGGCCATAACCAGGAACCAACGAAAAGCATGCTGTAACTGAGTCTCTCACCAGATGCAGCGACAGCTCGAGCAGCCACGTACCCTGTGGTGACGGGGGGTCAGGTGATGAGTGCAGCCTGCACTAATGCCAGCACCTATCATGTTTGGACCTGGACTGAAATTCAGGCCTTGTGTAAAAGGTCTAGAATAAGAACAGCGGAAACGCTGGCTATGTGGATCGGACGCCTGGTTGTGGAGTTTGGAGCCGATTTTGTGGATCGGAATGAGGCGAGCTCTTTAGTTAGACGAGCCTCATGGAGCGGAGGACATGCTGCTGATGTCAGCATGGTCAGGTACAATTTTTACCGGCCAATCTTGCTTCCAGCACTTGTTGCAGGTCAAGCCAGTCAGATCTCCTTCATGTCATGCATAGGCTGACCATCGAGGGTCAGCGTGGAGCAGATTTTTACAAGCAATCATTGGAGTTTCATTTTGTATGTGGAACCCAAGACAGCACCCACTGGGACTGACACTAGCCCAGCAGCAGGAACTGTGGCCTCACCGTTACCTGCAAGATCTGGGAGCTGTTCCAATTACGCTGACAAGTTTTGATGCCTGTATCAAAGTATACGGAGGAAGAGCTGCGGTTATTCTCTGAATGTTGTTGAATCCCTTAGCTGAACAGCCTGCAAGTGATTTCTTGAGGCAGTTACTGCGACTGCAAGCCTTGGTAAAGCCGGGTCAAAGAGAGTTCAGTGACCCAGAGCAGCATCGAGTACACGAGTCAACTCTGCGACAATTACAACCGATGCAGAGGACACAGGAGGAATGTGAAATGTTTAGGTTCCTGATGCGGTACTCCAGGCTCACCAGGCAGCAGTTGAGAGTGCTAGGCGATGGGGGCCAATGGAATGGCCAATGAAATGGGGTTTCAGTGTCAAGATGATCCAGATGAAAAGTCATCTTGTGATAATGATTACATTTTTCTGTCAGTAAGCTAATTAATTTTTCCGAGAATTTCTTTCTCTGCAGGTCCACTGGAATGTGTGCAGACCGGAGCGGAGAAGAAAATGATTTTTGAGAAGAGTGAATTGTCTCTGTGGGTCTGCTAGGTGTGTGCAGACCAGACCAGAGAAGGCATTCTGAGAGAGGGAGAGCCTCTGAAAACAGGGACGTAATGATGCCCAGTGAAATTTTGATGATCTAACTGTTCATCACAAATATACTGACGTGTAGTTGTGTTTTGTTAGGACATTATTTGATTACATCGTTGGAGAATGAACTTTCTTCGTTATCTGCTCTTGGTTTTGCTTGTTTGCAGTGTAATCCTGTACAACAGTGTGAGTGTGATCTAACCGGTCCGAATGTGCTACAGACACAACTGTGCCTTCAGCAAGGGGGCATGTCTGTGCATAATGGTTAAGAGATGCCTTGGCACAGCTGTGTTGAGCCCATTATGAGAACGGGGCAGGGAGTTACCCCTGTAGTGCAGGAAAAGTTTTGGTGCAAGATCAGAGCCCACCAAAACCTTGCAGCTGCACCAGCGAGTGCATGCTTGCAACTGGTTCACGTTACCCTGCGTGAGTGTGAGCTTCTGTGTGCCTGAGTTCCTGTTTTGAGTTTTGTAACTTCAAGGAACGTGCCTACAGCCTAAGGACTGTAAGTAAAGTTTGTTTTGCTTCCAACAACCTGCAAGTCTAGTGCTCTAATTCCACACTCCATCAGCGGCCCCATTCCGTCAGCATTTCTCGGCCCCCACGTGCTGTACCTGCAGTCAAACTTCTTCCTGCACCCTGGCTTAGGTACCTCAAAGCTCTGCTCCTGGGCTTTATAAGGGCCAAGCCCTGCCCCCTCTGGTCAGCTGACCTTTGCTGGTTGCCCCGGCAACCCCCAGCTAGGCTCCTTCCCTAGCAGGTTTCCCCTATTCAGGCACAGGGCGCCTCAGTGCTCTGTGACAAGCTGGGAGCCTGCAGCCAGGTTCCTGTAGCAACGGCTAGGGCTCTCTGCCAGTGTTCACAATTTTCAGAATGGGAGGGAGCTCATTTTGGGGATTCCCCAGCTGGTGCTGAAGGGAATTAGAGCCCTGGTGTCCTGGGGAGCCTCCAGTACACCTGCCTCCCCTTTTGGGGTGCAGGGCTAAATGCCCCCTAAGCTAAACTCCTTGTACCCCCCCCCCCTTTCTGAAGGCAGCAACGTACTGGTGGAGTCACGTTACAGAAGATGCTACAGTTTGAAATGTCTTTATCTGATACAGGCAACGGTTAAGCAGGGGTTGCCTGTACCTCATGCCAGGATGGGTCAGATTTGCACCAGATCGTCTGCAGCATGCACTTCTGTTTGGTCATGGCAGTAGGCGGCTTTCTGTGGCCAGATCGGGGTGGGGTAGAGGAACTACCACTTCTGTCTGTACCCAGGGGCACGCAGAGGTTAGGAGTCGGAGCTAAGATGCTGCTGGGTCCCTGGACAGCAAGCACCTCCCCCGCCAGGCACTTGGTGCTAACTTTCGGCTGGGGCAGAGCACTACTCCCCCACCACCGAGGGTGGTGGGGGGCGCTGCAGCATGGCTGTTCCCCTTTCCCGCGTGCTGCTCATCCCCCTCGGGACCCAAGATGCCTGGAGGGCGCTGTCTCTTTACGAATGAGTCGAGCGTCGATCTCACGGATGGGCGCGCGGAGCTCGACCAATTCCACACTCTGCCCTGTTGGGGGATGACAAGGGAGGAGCTGCCACTGGTGGCGGCGCTCGGGGCTCGGCTGCTACGGGCTGGAGCGCGGGGGGTTTGATCGGGTCGGCGGTAAGCCTCAGCGCCCAGAGCCGCGCGCGGGGGGGGCCGGACCGGCCTAGCCCATGGCGACTGTCCTGGTAAGGAGGGGGCGGGGGAAACCAAGTGGAGAGACGCGGGGGAACCAGGGGAAAAAAGCGAAGCGGGGCGGGGGTCGTGGAGGGAACCAAGCGGGTGGGGGCGAGCGTGGCGGCCCTGGCATCAGTTGGCGATCGCGCTTTGCTCCCGCAGGAGGACCCCGGCTTTGAGCGGCCGCTGCGAGGACACCGCGCCGCCGTAACCGCGCTGCACTTCAGCCCGAGCAGCCGAGCGCTGGGTAAGCTGAGCGGGGCGGGGCGGGGCGGGGCGGGGCGGGCGCTGCCCCGGCTGGACTTCCGCGCGGGGCGGGGCGGGGCGGCAGCGCGGAGTTGCGGAGGGGCCGGGCCGGGGGCTATGAGGCTGCGGGCGGCGCGGCGCGGGGCCTGGCTGGGCCGGGGCTGCTTGTGCGCGGGGCTGCTGGTGCTGGCCGGGTACTTGGCGGTGGAGCTATCGGCCTCCGCCTTCCAGGCAGCCGGGGCCAGGCCGGGCTCGCGGGGCCCGCGGCGCTTCTCGGCTCGCGCGGAGGCGGCGGAGGAGCTGGCACGGCCGCTGTACGAGAAGCCGTCGCCGGAGTCGCGGGCGCCCGGGGAGTGGGGCAAGGCGGCGCGCCTGCAGCTGAGCGCGGCGGAGAAGAAGCAGGAGGAGGAGCTGCTTGAGAAGTACGCCATCAACATCTACACGAGCGACAGGATCTCACTGCATCGCCACATCCAGGACGGACGCATGGCGGAGTGCAGGGCCCAAACCTTTGCCTACCGGAGCCTCCCCACCACCTCTGTGGTCATTGCTTTCTACAACGAGGCCTGGTCTACCTTGTTGCGCACCGTGCACAGTGTGCTGGAAACCTCCCCTGCTGTGCTGCTCAAGGAGATCATCCTGGTGGATGACCTGAGTGACAAAGTGTACCTGAAGGCCGACCTGGAGAAGTATATCAGCACCCTGCAAAGGGTGCGTCTGATCCGCACAAACAAGCGGGAAGGGCTGGTTCGTGCCCGCCTAATTGGCGCCACCTTTGCAACTGGCGACGTTCTCACGTTCCTTGACTGTCACTGTGAGTGCGTCTCTGGCTGGCTGGAGCCGCTGTTGCAGAGGATTACCGAGAACGAGACCGTGGTCATTTGTCCCGTCATCGATACCATTGATTGGAACACGTTTGAGTTCTACATGCAAACGGGGGAGCCGATGATCGGTGGCTTCGACTGGCGGCTGACGTTTCAGTGGCACTCGGTGCCTGAGCGCGAACGGCAGAGGCGGAAATCAAAAACTGACCCGATTAGATCGCCGACCATGGCTGGTGGGTTGTTTGCGGTCAGTAAGAAGTATTTCGAGTACCTTGGTACCTATGACATGGGAATGGATGTCTGGGGGGGGGAAAACTTGGAGTTGTCATTCCGGGTGTGGCAGTGTGGAGGTGTGTTGGAGATCCACCCCTGTTCCCATGTAGGCCATGTGTTTCCGAAGCGTGCTCCATACGCCAGACCAAATTTCCTTCAAAACACAGCGCGTGCTGCTGAGGTATGGATGGATGAGTACAAGGAGCATTTTTATAACAGAAACCCTCCCGCCAGGAAAGAGAGCTACGGAGACCTTTCTGAAAGAAAGCTACTAAGAAAACGTCTGAAATGTCAGAGCTTTGACTGGTATTTGAAAAACGTATTTTCTAACTTACACGTGCCAGAGGATCGTCCGGGCTGGCATGGGGCCATCCACAGCATGGGTATATCCTCTGAATGTCTAGATTACAATTCACCCGAGCATAATCCTACTGGGGCTCATGTCTCTCTCTTTGGATGTCATGGTCAAGGAGGTAACCAATTCTTTGAATATACATCAAACAAAGAAATTAGGTTTAACTCTGTGACTGAACTGTGTGCTGAAGTCCCTAATCAACAGGATTTTGTAGGTATGAAGAACTGCCCAAAGGATGGATCTTCTATTCCAGAAAATATTGTATGGCATTTCAGAGAAGATGGGACTGTTTATCATCCTCATTCAGGAAAGTGCCTTAGTGCTTATCGCACTTCTGAGGGTCGGCCTGATGTACAGATGAGAACTTGTAATGCTTCAGATAAAAATCAAGTTTGGAAGTTTGAGAAATAAAATGATCATCACTGGCGCAATCTCAGTACCTGGACAGATAACTTGCAGAGCGTCAGAGTATGCTTGCAGATGGCAATAACTTACCATGCACCACATGAATATCTTCTGAAGAGTTTTTCTTATATGAGTTAAATATCTGCATTTCCTTTATTGAAGTGTACAAAATATGGGTGGCAATTACTGGGACATGAACCCTTGAGTTACGATTTAAGTTTGTATTATTTATGTAGCATTTTGACTCATTGTTTCTTCTAGTTCATATCTTTCATTGGTGTTGGGGTGGAGATAATAGTACGTTTCAGACTGGGAGTGACCAGCGTGTGGTACACATGCTACAAATGGCACCAGTAGCCTTCACGTATCACATACAACAGATTAGGGAAGGGAGGAAGTAGCACAGCAGCAGATAAAACAGAAAACAGACTAGCAGATTGGGTGAAGAAAACAAGGTGGAGAGCAGAACAGCACATTGGGCAGAGGAAAGGGATGGAAATGCTACTTGGGGCGGATGTGGGGCTAATATATGGCGCATCTTCCAAAAAGGTGGGCCTCCATTGTTTTAAACTGAGCAGTTCTTATGTTTGAATATTAAAATGTCTATTACATTTAATATTGAGGGTAAAAGTGTAAATCTACAGAAGTAAAGGCTAATGCTCTCACACAGCCATATTGTCTGCTGTTTTGCAGTTCTAGTCTAATGCGTAAATTAACAGCATAAAGGCTCCACAGTAGTAAGTGCCTGAGTTAACATTGTTGTGCAAAGTGGAACCTTAACCCTGGGTCTAATCCTCCAGGTGTTTACTTTTGCTTGCTGAGGAGGCAGGGGCAGGAAGGAAGGCTTCTTGCTACTGGGAAGGAGGAAACATTAGGGTTTGCCCCCAATGGTTTACTTTTGACATAAACACCCTTTCAGTCTGGCTTAGTTGTAGAAAGTTTTCAGAGGGATAGATAGCAAAGAACTGTGATGGAATTGGCAGTGATCCATTAAAGGTAATGGAGACAAGATCTTCTGGCAACAAGAAGATATTAGCCAGGTGGTGGGGGTACAAAGAAGGTGATGGTTAGTCTTAAACAGACTCATTAAGATATTGAGAGCATAGTAGTGGAGAGAAAATGATATGCTTGATTTGGCTGAGAGAGAGGTTGACATACTGACTTCTGGCTCCAGGTTTAGAATGCTTAGGACTCATATGCACTTCTTTAGCGCCCCAAGAATGAGCTGCTACAGTGTTTTGTGATGCTTTATGTTCAGTTTATCGTTATGTTTATGTAGTTTTCTACATTCTTCCTGTTTAAGGACTAGGTAATGTTTTACAGATCAGTATACTAGATTGTGAATGCAAGAGGTACTGTGTTGGTTCTTTGAAAAATAACGCTGATGCAATTATAGATAACAGGTGGGTGATCGTTTATACTTTAAAACCTTAAAAAGGTATGGTGCCAGTTCCTAAGTGTGCTTGAGTCCTTAGCGTGATAGTTTGAGGCATTCCTCTATGCATTTGATGCATATAAGATTTTGTTGTTGTTCTGTATTCATCTTATGATGGATGTTTGTTTAACCATCCCAAACTGAACTTTGATCTTTACTGATAAGTTTTATTTTTGAGCTAGGGAGCAATAAGAAGGGGGTGGGTTCTCTGCAGCCAGGGTTGGGTGGGAAGGAAAGATGTCTCACTTTTCCCCGTCCAGTGGTCATCAGTGGAGTAGAGACTTAACTAGAAAGAAAGAGGAAAAAAGCCCCCAAATGGGGTTTTCATGGATATGAAAACTTGGAGGGAGACAGCTGGCTAGCAAATTAGACGGGAGTTTGTGGAGTTGGGTAGGAAAAGGGAACAGGAGAAGATTCTGAGTCTGGGGCCTTATGTTGAACCATATTGAAAACTCTTTGCCACCATGTCGCCCTAAGCATTTATAAGTTGATTTATTTCAAACCCGGTTAGTTTGGGATTTGATTTGTATAAACAGATTCTAAATGAGGGAATTGAATACGGATTCATTTATAGATCTAAGAGATGTGCCTTATTGACCCTACTCTATGAGACAGTGGTCCCTGATAAACTGGGGAAACAAGTTGCGTGTGTTCTGGCCCTTGTGAAAGCCTCGCTGGCAGTTGCTAAACTTTTCAGTATGTATCGTTCCAAATGGAATCCTATAGGTATCTACCCTGTATGCTGTGCATACTTGCCTTTATAGGGAGTAATGGAATACTGTGAATACAGACTGTGCAAGTTTTATTTAATACCAGCATTTTCTACTTAGCAAATATTATTTTCCTTATGGATGAATATTTGCACGCCAAATTTTAAAGTTTTAAAAGTAAGTTGGTTAGCTTTTTGTGCAAAAATATAGAGTAAGTAGACTTAAAATATTAACTTTTTTCAATGCACTTGACTAAAAATGGGCTGGGTTGAGTTTCTTAGTTTTCTTTTCTTTTTAAATCACTGTGGGCTAAGAGCAAGACTGGAATGTTTCTTCCCAAGTGGAACAGTCTTTAAGAAAATAAGTATCCGATACTGCAATAGGGACTTGGAATGGCAATCTCAACTTTAATTGTAGCAATGCTACAGCACTGTTTTAATTAATTTTAGAAAATAAAATTCCACTGGGCACAGGTTTCTGGAAAATCTGGTACTCTATTATAAAAAAAAAAATAGGTATATATTTTTTCAATCTCTTATAGTTTTATGACAGTGTGGGGGGAATTACTGTATATGGATTTTATACTACTGATTTTTAAATTACTATTTTAAAGTAAATTGTACATTTTAACATTGAATCAATATCATCTGTTTTCTGAAAAATAGAAATTAAAGACAACTGAATGTTTAGTTGCCTGGCCTTTTGGTTCTTCACTTTATTTTGCTTAGGTATGGTGTAATGCAATGGTGCAAACCTTTCCAGCCCTGTGGACTCTGTGGACATTTGTATAAATGGCCTGAGAAAATGGCAGCAGTGCACTTTTGAACTAAAACACATCAAAGGTGTTTTAGTTCAAAAGTGTACCACCACCATTTTTTCAGTGCTGATGTGCATTTCACCATTTATACAGATGTATGTGATGCAGCACCAGGTGTGTCGGTTTACATGCTCCGCAGACTCGATTAATAGTTTGCTCCAACAGACTGGATTTCTGGTGTGTTGGAGCAGACAAATGTATGTGTATAAATTCCCAATGAGTGGTGTGCGGTCCATTCTCTGGCTGAAACTAGTGCATGGGATTAGTCTATGGGCCAGACCCAACGTGGCATCCAGTGCATGGGTATGATCTGGTGCATGACCTATCCTGGCCCTGCATCTGTGCCAGATTGGGCCTGCTGGTCTGAACCAGCACACAGGGCCATGTCATCGGGCCCATAGGGCTCAGAAATTTGGCAGCATTAATTGCTACTGGTTTTCTACCACCAAATTTCTGGACTTGTAGGGAGCTTGTGCAGCTCCATGTGCTGGATCTGGCACATGCGCCATAACTTGAGGGTAATACTATTAAAGTTTTATAAGAATTCCTGTTTTGGAGGGACCAGCCAATCATAATCACATCTGTGGTGCAGGACCAACTGGAAAATGGCACTGCTCCTTAGCCTCGTGTGCCTGGCCACGTTGCTACGCTACCAAGACTCTGGATAGATGTGGTTGTTTAAAATGAACCCATTCATTTTTGATGCCAGTGTATTTCATTTACACTGCAGTTCCTACTGTTACGATGATACAGCTACAATGTGGTAGACTTTTGAATCTATTTTAGCATTGAGTAGATGGGACTGAATGATGAGGTTAACTGTATTAATTCCCACCTGGCCTTGTTAATCATATAACACTGTTGTTGTAGTATCTTTGGCATAGAAGTATTCTAGTGGCTTACTTTAGAAGGAATTTTACATGTGATAAATATGGCCAATATGTTAATATTTTTGAAATAGCTTTCGCAGATTTCTAGCGTCTGAAGGGACCTATTAGATCATCAAGTCTGACCCCCTGCTCTGGGCAGGTAAGAGCACTAGGGTCAAGTGACCTCAGCCAGGTGCTTGTCTAACCTCCTTTTGAATACCTCCAGGGTTGGGGAAAGCACCACCTCCCTTGGAACCCCTTTCCATATTTTGGCAACCCTTACCATAAGGAATTTCTTCCTGATGTCCAATCTAAATCTAGTCTCCTTCAGTTTATGGCCGTTGTTTCTAGTAATCCCGAGGGGTGCCCAGGTAAACAGAATATTCTCTATTCCCTGCTGAACCCTCCTTTCCCCCCCTGTTAAGTTTGTAGACAGCCACAAAATCGCCTCTCAACCTTCTCTTGCAGAGGCAGAAGAGATTCAGGTCCCTCAGTCTGTCTTCATAGGGTCTTACTTGCAGGCCCTCAGTCGTACAAGTAGCCCCTTCTGAACCCTTTCCAAGTTATCCACAGCCGTCTTGAAGTGAGGTGCCCAAAACTGGATGTAGTACTCCAGTTGCAGCCTCACCAATGCCGCGTAGTGGGGAAGAATCGCCTCCCTAGACCTGCTCGTCATGTGCCTGCTAATGTAAGACAGAGTGTTAGCCTTACTTATTACCTTGTCACATTGATGACTCGTTCATTTTTGTGTTGACTATGACTCTGAGATCCTTTTCCACTGTGGTACTACGTGGAATGTTACTTCCCAGTCTATAGGTGTATTGGTGATTCTTTCTCCTCAGGTGCAGCATTTTGCACTTATTTTAGTTAAATTGCATCTTATTCTGATCTGCCAACTTACCCAGTCTATCAAAATCTGCCTTAATTCGCTCCCAACCTTCTAGTGTCTTTACCCCATAGTTTGGTGTTGTCTGCGAATTTGGACAGAGTGCTTTGTACACACTCCTCCAGATTGCTGGTGAAGATATTGAACAGTACTGGTCCAAGGACAAAGCCTTGGGGGACACCACTGCCTACATCTCTCCAGGTAGAAACCAACCCATCCACCACCACTCTGGGTATGTTCCATGAGCCAGTTTCCCACCCACCAGACTGAAAAACATCCGTGTTGCAGCTGCTTGATTTACTTGTAAGAATTGGGTGCAACACTGTGTCAAAAGCCTTTTTAAAATCCAAGTAAATAACATCTACCTCTACTCTTGCATCTAAGCACTTTATGACATGGTCATAAAAAGAGACCAGGTTAGTCAGGCAGGATCTGCCAGCTATAAACCCATGCTGGTTGCTGCTTAACACTATTGCCTGCTGGTCCCGCACAGATGTGTTCCTTAATGATTTTTTTCTAAGATCTTGCCAAGAATAGAGGTGAAGCTAACAGGCCTATAATTACCCGGGTCCTTCTTCCTCCCCTTCTTGAAAATAGGGACCACACTGGCCCCTTTCCGGTCATCTGGGACTTGCCCTGAGTGTCATGAGCTCTCAAACAGTTGCACCAGTGATTTCGCTGTGACACCAGCTAATTTCTGTAGTATCCGTGGATGAAGATCATTGGGGCCTACCGACTCAAATGCATCCACCCTCTCCAAGTGCCCCTTCACCAGGTCAGCGCCAACCATTGGTGGATCGGTATCTCTCTCAAGCCAGACTAAAGTCTCATTGGGAGATGTGTTGGTATCTGTGTCCAGAAACACAGATGCCAAGAAATCATTTAAGAGCTAGCTTTGTCCATCCTATCTGTTACGAGTTGCCCTAGTCTGTCCTGTAGCGGCCCTATGCTACCCTGTGCCGCCTTCTGGCTCCCTATGTACTTTAAGGGTAACAAAAAGTCCTTCTTTATCTTTGTTGCCAGCCTGAGTTCCATTTCTGCTTTGGCCTTCCTTGCTGCTTCCCTGCAAGCGTGAGCGAAGCAGGTATACTCCTTGTTGGTGATTGCCCCCTGCTTCTACTGCCTGTAAGCCTCTTTTTTCCCCTGAAGGCTCTCCTTGATTTCCCTGCTCAGGGTTTCTGGCTCTTTTGCCTCCTTTTATGTACTGGGATGGTACTGTTTTGTGCCTGCAGGATCAGTCCCTTGAGGAACTCCCACCTTTCCTGGACTTCCAACTCACCAATGTTATTACCCCTCAGTCCCACTCTTAACTACTCTCCTAAGCTCGTTGAAGTTGGAATTTCGGAAGTCTGGCACTTCTGCCGTACTAGTTATCTTTCCCACCTTACTCCAGATAGTGAATCCTATCAAAAGGTGTTCACTGTCCCTGTACCTGCAGATCCCCAACCAAGTCTTCCCCTGTTGCCAGCACCAAGTCAAGTAAGGTGTTTCCCCCTGTGGGACTGCATAACACCTCCTGTGTTAGGTGCAGGTCCTGGATGCAGGTTAGGAACCTGTGTGAACAGACAGACCTGACTGACTGCTACTAAAATCAGTTGTATGAAAAGCAAAGAAAGAGAGAAAAATGTATATACTTCTATAAGCAAGTCTGGAAGCCTTTGTTACCAAAAAACTATCTCTATTTTTACAAATCCTTTTACAAACACATGCAGGACTACAGTGTATTGCAGCATCTTATCCTTTGCTGGAAATAGCTTTCTGTTCTTAAGTATGCAGTTCGCTTGTCAATGATATCCAGAAAAGAAGAGTATAGAGGTAAAATATCTATTGTTAATGGCTTGTAAGTATTGCTGTTTCTTGCATTTTATTTTTATTTATTTTTATTATTATCAATTGTATTATGACAGGTTTATGGAAGGTTAAGCTTAAGAACTATTTTTAAAACCCTGCTTTAGTGTAGTTCAGTCCTTTTAACCAGAATCTTGTTCGAATATGGGATGCTTTCAGTGTTTTCTGTGAGTAATATGAGCATTAGCTCTATTCAAAACCTATTCTTTGAATCCATCTACTATTCTTAGAGGTTCTAATACGAGGACAGATCCTGGTTATTTGAAAAGCAGATAGTTTAACCAGAGATGTGGAGTGGAAAATTTTTCCAGTGCTTTATTTTTCTGTAAGGAATTCTCCATTTCTAAAAATTCTTTGTTTCATAAAATTCATTAGGAACAATGAATGGATGCCAATACAATATTAGGCAAGCTTGGCAGTTTCAGAGTTGTAATTAATGTTTTTCAGGTGATTATCCCAAGGAAGTGTGAGAGCTAGTACATAAATGTTTTATTGATTTGTAATCACATAATAATCCAAACCAAAAATCAAGTTACTAATTCACCTAAGTGGATGTGCAGATCAAATCAAAACCAAAGCTAAAATTTTAATTTCATTTCAGACTGCAAGTATAAGCAAAATCCAAATTAAAGCTGTCATTAATTTTTGTTTCACTTTTAGTTCAGCAAACACACAGAGCAGTATCTCATTTGTTTTCTTGCATTAGGGAAGTTGTAACTGTTTACATAAAATCTGCTAGTTTTTTTAGTGCTTTTGATTTGAAGTAGTCATAATAATGCCTAATCAGAAAAAAACCTAGTGTGTGGCATCATTATAATGAAGTTCAAGCCACTGCAGGAAGGAAGAAAGTTGGTAGGTGTAAATATTGTGGGCTGGTGTATACCAACAACATAACAAGAATGAAGAAACATTTAATAACTTGTACACTTCCAGGACATTTCCTACAAGCCACATTATAGGAAGCTAATACAACTAAGTGGTGGAACAACATCATCTGAGAAAAGACTACTTCAGGAATCCTATATAAGTAAAGAAATTAATATGTTAAACAACACCCAGCATAGACTAACATCTATATTGTTTTAAAACTATAATTTTAAAAGTTGTCAGTGCAACTCTGGACTATTATTTATTTATTTATTCATTTATTTAAAATATTTGAATCCTGCTTTTCTGCTTGCATTAAGCACCCAAAGTGGCTTAGGCTTAACAATATATATCTTTTTAAATTACATAATTTATAAATAGTTAACTATTTCAACCCAGCAGAGCGAGCTTAGTCCTCTGGCTGTTGGCGGAGGTCTGACAGTACTTTGCTTTGGCTCTGCAGTCCCAGGGCAACTGAACAAGAACTTGAGCAGCAATGTTCTTTCTGGCAGGAAGGGGGGAAGCAAGCTCCCTGCTGCTTTTCCTGATGGATGAGGCCAGACTAGAGTAGGCTAAAATAAAAATCTTTTCCCCTTTTGTTGCTGGAACTTGGTAGTTCAAGTGAAATAGCAGATTTGCAAAAAATGGAAAATGAAAATGCTGAGCTGCCAGGTCTGGGGGAAGAAGACGAAAGGTCTTCTCTTTCAAGTACACTATCACCAGATATGCAATCCACCATGAGTAGCTGTTCAAAACAGTCAAGCTTTTTATCAAGGCTTGTGAGCAACATGTCAAAAGCAGATGAGACATTAGCTCAAGCTATATTTGCAAGTGGTATACCTCTTCCCATAACTGACAGTCAACACTGGGAGGAACATTACAAACTAATTCACCCATCATGTAAGGTATTGTCATGCTATCGCTTATTACATTCTCTCTTAGGTAGAGAGTATGACAGAGTTCAAACAATGGTTATTCAAAGAATTGGTCAAGCAAAATCACTGATTTGGATGTCAGATGGATGGACTGATATACAAGGAAATCCTTTATTGAACATTATATTAGCAACACCTGAACCAATATTCCTGAAAGCAGTGCTACCAAATCTTATCATACATGTGAATACATTGCCAAATTACTGAGTGAAGAGATTGAAAGTGCAGGTCCCTCCAGGGTACAAGCCCTTGTAACTGATCATGTGAGTAACATGAAAGCTGCATGGCAAATATTAAATGCAAAGTACCCTCATTTAATAGTGTTTGGCTGTCTTGCTTGTGGGTTGAATCTTCTGGCAAAGGACACAGTAAGTATGAATACAATGATGTCAGTATTGGCAAACTGCAAAGCGATTGTGAAGGTATTTAACAAACATGTTGCTAATCAGACTTTGAAGAACTTACAGAAAGAGAATCAGGAAGGAAAGTGCACTTTTATTGCCAGGAGAAACCAGATTAGGGCTTGGCTACAAAGTGTGTACATAGTTTGCTGAGTGCGAAGAACTGTTTGCAGTGTGCTCCAATAGATGACACAATATCCCAGATTATTCTTGTGAACACTGGGAAGCAGACTGATGTGTTCTGGGTTCGAGTTCAAGGAGCATTGAATTTGTTACTACCAGTTTCAGTGGCTGTCAAGAAACTTGAAGGAGATGCACCAATCCTTTTAAATATTCCAGAGGGATTCAAACAACTGAATGAAAATCTATCTGAGCTTTTGCCTTCTTCACCTCTATTAAAAAAAAGTAGTAGTAGTAAAACAAATGTTTACTAAGAGATCTGAGTTTTGCTCTCATCTAGTTCATTTGGCAGCAAACCTTTTGGATCCTCAACACAGAGGGCAACATTTATCAGAAGAGGAATGATCTACTGCTCTCGATTACAATTATGGAAGTAGCTAAGAATGTCCCTAACATAGATGAAATAGCTGTGATGACAGACTTTTCTGAGTACCACACAAAAGAAAAACTTTGGAGCAAAGACATCATTTAGCGGACAGCAGAGAATTTCTCCTCTCACATGGTGGAACAGATACTGTTACACCTGATTGTTGTCCAGGATTGCTGTAAGGATCCTAAGCCATTGCACCAACAGCAGCTTCTTGTGAATGGAAATGGAAGTAATAAGTAGTGTGATTCTATAGACAGTGATAGTGAAACTGGAGGTGCCGCAGTGACCTCAGTGGAAGTTAAACTCTGTCGAAGTAGATAAGCGGACAACCATGGCCTATCATGTACAGTTCTTTGAGTGCTAAAATTAGTGTGTCAGCAGTTTTAAGTGCCTTGGGTTTTTTTCTTAAATGTAAACAATGTAAGGGAAGTACATGCCATTGTGTATTATCTTTACATTTTTACAAGTATTCCAATAAAAACAATTTATTTCCACATAAAGCTTTGAATTTGTTTGAATATAACATTTAAACCACATTAAGTATGCTGTATTTAGTTGTTTTCCTAATAAAAAAAAATTCAGTTCAAATACTTGTGGCTATTGGGACATAAAATTAACATGGGGTACCTTTAAAGGTTTGTTTACTAAATATAAGTCAAATAATCATGCTAAATCAGCTCACACTCTATTTAGGGCATTGGAAAATTTTCCAGAAATTTTTTCAATTCAAAATTTTCCAGAAAACCCACATCTCTGAGCATAACACTACAGTAAGCTTTAGTTATATAAGGTGTCTATTAACATGCTTTGTAACAATTAGGCCTGGTCTACAGTGTCCTAGGATGCTATATTTAATAATTAGTCATACAAGTGTTTTTTACATAAAAAATCTGGATAAGTATTCCTATGATTTTGAATTGATGGTTTGCTTTTAACACAATAGCCTTCAAACTATTTTTTGCCAGCTTCCTCTTCTTTGGATAAGTTTCTTATGATATGGAATTTGAAGCCACGGTCCAGAGCTTTTAGATTTGTGGGTCATGTGGAAGCAGTGAATAGCGTACAGTTTTCACCAGATGGACAACTACTGGCCTCAGCTTCTCAAGACCGTACAGTTAGACTGTGGGTTCCGTGTATGTAAGTATAAATTAAAAAAATCCCAAAACTATTTATGTTTAGACAATGCAGTATTGATAGAGGAATGTGGGGTCTGTAGAACATTACTGCCCATCTTTATTCTGCAGTAGCGAGTTTTGATTCATGCCTGTACTGCTACCCTACTGACTTGCTCCACTTTGCACTTGACAAAGCTAGACAACTAGGCATAGAGTGCTCCTGAGCATACCCCCGCATTGGTGTTTTCAGGTTCTACAGGTAAATCTCTCAAAGGCTAGAATGTGGGCTCTTAAACAACCATTTATAAATCAGACAAGGGGTGTTAAACTTCATCTGGCCCTGTGGACCTGATAGGTGTTGTGGAGTTGGTCAGGACTATGGGCCTACCCTCTCCCCCCTGCTTGTGTGGTTGATCCAGTGCATATGGCACCTGCCTGTGCTGATCTGGGACCCAGCCCTAGTGAGCACTATGGGCAGTGCAGCCCAGGATCCAGCAAGTACCATTTGTCGCTTTCTGTGCACTGCATGTGCGGCCAGTCCAGTGGAGCTTGTGGGTCAATGGGCCAGCACTGGGAGCCGGATTATGGGGCTTTGTGGCTCATGACCATCTGTTTGACACTCCTGAATTAGACAGAACTGTATCAGTAATCAGGATTAACCAACATCAGTTCTCATTGGGTTTTTTAGACTAGGCACATTCTAGGAATACAGCAAATTTATTCTTTTTACTGTTTTGAGTTTGAGTTTTGTATACCTTCAACAAGGTTAATGTTATGTTACTGTGTTTCAGTCATGGAGAATCTTCACTTCTAAAAGCCCATACTGCAGCAGTCCGTAGTGTGAACTTCTCACATGATGGCTGCTTTCTAGTTACAGCATCCAACGATAAGTCAATCAAAATATGGAGTGTTCACCATCAGCGGCTTTTGTTTTCTTTGTCCCAGCATACACACTGGGTTCGCTGTGCCAAGTGAGTGTTGCCCTTTCTTAATCAGCTTTTATTAGAGTAATGTGTAAGTTTCTTTGTTTAGAACTCCTAACAAAGTTTTCTTTTTCCAAAGGCTGAGCAAGCATGGAGAAAAATCTGTCAGTAGTGGAAAGCTGTTAAATATGAATGAACCATCATATGTGAATCTTTAGTTATTAAAAGATGTTTCCTAAAAAAAAATTCTTCCCTACTTGTTAAGATTGGAAGGGCATATAGAGATGATCACAAGAAACTACCAAGTCATGTTATAAAAATGGAAATGGCACAACGAGATGTCCCTTAAAATAAAAGGCAAGGGTGGCCCCACATAAGCAGAGTAGTTTTCTGAAGAAAAGGAGAGAGTGAATTGCTCATTGCTACTTAACTTGGTTATTAATGGAATTTCTATTGCTGGGTGGTACATGGAACATTATTAAACGCACATTTTTAAAGCTGTTGAAAAAATTGTGAATCCATTCAGATGAATAAAATCTCATGAAATTTTAGATGGTTAAAAGATTTAACTAGTAAGATGGTGAATACAAGTACTTATATCTGAAAACTGTTGCAGGACTACAGAATACAGTGTTACTTCTCTATTCAAATAATTGGGATGGTGACATTGGAGGCAAACTGGTTTGGTGATTTATGAAGCCTGTGGCAAAACCTGATTAGCCAGTTTAGGAAAACTTAAATAATAGTGGTTCCATGATTGCTTGAAAAGTTATGGCAAGGGTTTGTGTGTGTGTGTTAATACTTTTGAAATATTCACAGTTGAGAGAGCAGTTGTTAAAATTAAAAGCAGAATTCCATTATGACCCCCCATTTCCTCTGACTCATAATTTTCTGAACCTGGGACACATCCAAGTTCAGGGGGACCACATAACAACCGTAGCTGTATTTGAGATGGTCAACTGAAATTGTCCAAAGCTGTGAATACACAACTTCCACAATTATGTAACTTACCTCAGTGTAGTTAGGTTGCGGTTAGGTGTTTCTTTCTCCTCCCGGTAATACTAAACATCTGATACAATTTCACTGAAACTTTTTACTTTCCAGATTTTCACCAGATGGAAGATTAATAGCATCTTGCAGTGAAGATAAAACTGTTAGAATCTGGGATACAGCAAATAAAGTGTGTGTCGATAGTTTCACAGACTATGAAGCGTAAGTGTTATGGAAGAGAAAGTTGAGTAGAAGTATATAGAGATGCACAAATATATTGGCGTCATTTTGAATCGATACCAATAGGAGGAGAATTAACATTATTGGTTTTTTTTGGCTGGTTTACCCAATAATGTACCGATAAATTTAAGTTTAATATGCCTTCTGGCTGGAGCCTCTGGATGCCACATGCACGCACCAGCCAGGAACGCAGCCGGGCAGCGTGGAGAGCAGTGCCCTGTGGGTAAGATTGTGGGGAAAATGGGGGGAGTAGCTTGAGGCTGCCATGGTGAGGGAGTGGGGCTGAGGCAGGGCAGTGAGTGGGACCCTGGAGGAGCAGGATGGAGCCATGGGTGGCTTGTCCTGGGGATCAGCACCCCAGCTCTTAAAAATGGTAGCAGGGGCACTTGAATTCAAGATCATCAAATGAGCTTTAGTTCAAGTGCCTCCACCAAAGAGGACCCAGAGAACTACAGGCCTGTCAGTCTCACCTCGGTTCTGGGAAAGATCTTTGAGAAAATTCTCAAGTCTCACATCTGTGAGGGACCAGCAGGGGACCTTATGCTGAAGGGCAGCCAGCACGGGTTTGTTAAGGGCAGGTCCTGTCAGACCAGCCTGGTCGCCTTCTACGACCAGGTGACCAAATCCATGGATGCAGGTGCCCCTGTCGACGTAGTCTTTTTTGACTTCAGGAAGGTGTTTGACAGTCTCCCACTCCATCCTCATTAAAAAGATGGGGAGCTGTGGCATTGACCCATAGATGGTTGAGTGGATCAGAAACTGGCTGATGGAGCGCTCTCAGAGAGTGGTGGTGGATGGGTCGTACTCAACCTGGAGAGATGTGAGCAGCGGGGTTCCCCAGGGCTCAGTCCTGCGCTGTTCAACATCTTCATCGTGGACTTGGATGAAGGGGTGGAAAGCAAGCTATCCAAGTTTGCTGATGATACTGATCTGTGGGCTGAGGTGGGGACACCAGAGGAGAGGGAGAGGCTGCAGCGGGATCTGGGCCAACTGCATGAGTGGGCGGACAAGAACAGGATGGGATTCAGTGTGGAGAAGTGCAGGGTGATGCATCTGGGGAGAAGCAACCCCCAGCACAGACTGGCTGGGAAGCTCCCCTCTTGCTAGCGCGGAGGTGGAACGGGATCTTGGCGTCATTGTTGATGCCAAGATGAACATGAGATGCCAATGTCAGACGGTGGTTGAGAAGGCCAACCGAACCCTATCGTGCATCCAATGATGCATTTTGAGCAGGTCCAAGGCAGTGATTCTCCCCCTTTATGTGGCGTTGGGCAGGCCGCAGATGGAGTACTGTGTCCAGTTCTGGGCGCCGCGCTTCAAGAGGGATGTGGACGGCCTCGAGAGGGTCTAGAGGAGGACCACTAGACTGATATGCAGGCAGCAGGATAGGCCTTACGAGGAGCGTCTGAGGGACTTGAACCTGTTCAGCCTCAGTAAATGGAGGCTGAGGGGGGGACCTGGTGGCAGCCTATAAACTGCTGAGGGGAGATCAGCAGGAAATAGGGCAGGCTCTT
>JAGPOW010001296.1:63172776-63251491 GCA_030014935.1 Caiman crocodilus
GTGTGTGTGTGTGTGTGTGTATGGTGGGGAAGGTGAGGAGGTGTGGCCGTGTGTGGGAGGGGCATAGGTTAAGTTAAGGGGCATGTATATGTGGGGGTAGAGTGTGAGTGTGTGGTGTCTGGGGGGGGGGCGTGGGGTCCCTCCCCATACTTCCCCTGCCCTGATGGCACAGCAGCAGGTGGTGGAGTTGGTGCCTGGCTGTGCACAGCTGTGCCATTATTACACGTCGCAGTGAGAAGCACAGCCCCTGCTGGGCCACCTCTATCACCAGTGCTCCCTGGCATGCACGTGCAGCCCCTGCACTTGCGCAGAAGAGGAGGGAAGCCCCACGAGCTGGAGCCAGCTTTCTTCTCCGTCTCCCGCCATGCAGCTCCTGTGGCAGGTGTGGGGAAGGCAGCTGGCTCCAGTGTGTGGGGCTTCCCTTCTATGTCATGCAAGTGTGGGGGGCTGTGGTGAGTGCTGGCAATAGAGATGGCTCAGCAGGAGCTGTGCTCCTTGCTGTGATGGGCAGCACTAGTTGGAGGTGCATGTTGCTGGGCACAAGTGTTCTAAGTGCCCCCACCTGCTGCTGCTGTCTGCAGGGGCTGTGCATCATGGGGGGAGTACATGGTGAGTCTCCATGTCCCCACCCTCCCTCACACCCACACCCTGCCCACCTGAGCTCTGAGCTGCCACCGCCTCCCTGGGCATGGGCTATATGCTGTTGCCAGCCCTATGCTTTGCACTCCCACCCAGCTGTAGCTTCGCCCCTGCTCCCACCATTTCCCTACCTGTTGCCTGGAGAGAGCAGGACAATGGGGAAGCTGAACAGTCTCCGGCAGCAACAGCAGCAGCAGCACCACCACTTGGAAGCTGCCTGCTCGTTGGGCTGGGCACTTCCACCCACAAGGGTGTGAATGAAGTGCAATCGGATATGTTGGGGGCATGTGTGTGTGTGTGTGTGTGTGTGTGTGTGTGTGTGTGTGTGTGTGTGTGTGTGTATGTAATATATATATAATGTGGGTGCCTCCCTCCCTTTTGGGCAGAAGGGCTGGGAGGCGTACAATTTGTTGGTCAGCTCAGCGGGCTGGATCAAAGTGCCTGGCAGGCTGGATCTGGCTTACGGGCCATATTTTGCCTGCTCTTGTCTTGAGACCAACCTGCCTAGGATCCTAGTTGGGTCATTCCCATGTGCCACAGCAAATAGACTAACTTCTCCAAATGAGTAGAGTCAGCTGTCTGCATTTAGTAGAGCTGTTTTTCTTTTTCTGTTTCCTCCGGATTAGAATAATATTAGATCTTAGAGCTAGAAGAATGGAAAATCCAAATTAGCATATGGCAAGTAATGTTAATTTATTCAGATTAATGCGTTTTGGCTAAAATGAGGACTAATTCAATCTCTTTTCATTATTTCCATTTAGATTTGCCAATTTTGTGGATTTCAATCCAAGTGGTACATGTGTAGTTTCTGCAGGTGCTAATCATACGGTGAAACTCTGGGATATTCGAATGAACAAGTTACTGCAGCATTTCAAAGGTAAAAGCTTTAATTACAAGGAGATATATAATCTTTCTACTTTTACTTTCTTTAAAAGAGAATTAATTTTTCAAGAATGCATAATCAAAATAAGTAAAATATCTTGAAAGAATATACTTTTAACTATTCTTTATTTGTATCTTCACCCATTTGTAGTGGTAGCAAACCATAATTAATTCTGTTTTGCTGAGAATAATAATCTTAATTTTTTTCTCTTTTGTATGCTAATTCTTCTTGAGAGGAGACAGAATTCTACCCTGGCCTAATGGAATTCTAACTTGGCTAGAAAATGTTGATTTCACTGAATTTAACAGCACAGTTATTTGGCCATCTTGGCAGAGAATCCCACTACTATTTGTACATGAAGACAAATGTTCTATTAGGTTTAGAGCACAGAGTCTCCTACGTAGCCATATAAAAGTGGTGTAGATAGAAGTGTTGTAGAGTAGCATGTAGAACCAAAAATGGGACCCTCCTGTGAAGATGAGGGTTTGTGAAGTGTTCAAGGGTAGACAGAACTACAGCAAACAGCTGTGTGGATCTCTGAGGTGTACCAGCTGCATGTTGCAGCTTTTATTTCTAAGGGTGGCATTTGTTTGATTAGCTTCATGGGATCATTGAAGAACTCCAGTTGCATGGAGAAGCGATTTTTGTTCTGAAGTGAAAACCGCCGCAAACAGCTAAGCAGTTAATTTTTAATTCTTAATTTGACAGCCTGTTGTGAAATTAAGTGATCTGAAATCAGGTGGCTAACAATAATCCCAGTTTTACAGTATACTGTAGTAAATGTCTGTAAGAAATATCCAGTGTTGCTTATAAAGAGTTACCCTGAGATAGTGTCATTTAGTGGTTAGAGCATAAGCCCCCAAAGTCTGGAAGCATCGTATTCTTCCTGTACCACTGGTCAATTTGCCTGGTGTGGTCCACCTGTCTTTAGTCCTCTCATGGTCTTCTCCCACTCAGCATCAGTGTTGCAAGTAATAGATACATATTTTTAGAGCTCATTCCATAAATTATGGAAAGAAAATTATATATTAAAATTGATTTTGTATTTTTTGTTTCTTCAAAATTCTGAGGTTGAATGGCCTGTTTTATTAATTTGGGATACAACTTCTGAATTTTAAATTTCAGGCCATTAGTAGGTCATCTAGGAAAGACTGGAGATGTGGGAATAGTAGCAGAACTATGTGGCACTAGCCCTAGGTCTTGGCTTAAGTAAGGAGACACTAATTGTAGCCAATGCCACAGGTGGCCCAGCGTCATCACCACTTCCTAGGGTGTAAAACTGCCCTGTTACAACCTATATGGACAGAAGGCCTATACATGGAAGGGAGCATATTTAAGATTTAGACTTTTCATTAAGAATGTTATTCCCATTTTGTCTTTGTACTGTGAAATCAAATGTGCATCATATTATGAAAGACCTTTTTAAATGCACATCTGTGGTTAATAGCGTAATTCAATATTTTTACAGTATGTCAGTTTTTCTATTGAAAACGCACATTGTAGTTTAGAGTGCAGTTAAAAATACAATGGTTTATCTATTTACTTTTCCAAAAAAACATGTCTTCATTGGGAGCAATCATTTTGGTTTTTATAGTTTTATGACATTATACAGAAGCTTATTGGAAGGGGTTTTTTAAATGTTTATGACTATTGAAAATTTTAAATTTTCTAAGCCTCTAGCTTTATAGCAAAATCCATTTTTCCTCTCAAATAACCAAATTAAAAAAATTAACGTACTCTGTCATTGCTGTGATTCTTGGGGCAATGAAGTCTTAACCTGTTGGCTGCTGCTACTTTTTGTATATGCACACATATCTTGACCAACATTTTTCTAAATATAAAGATTAGCTACATACAGAGTGCTGCTGCTCCTCCATTAACACCTGATTTTTTTCTCTTCTTTCCAACAGACTTAAGTTTTAGTAAAATTCAACTTTTTTGTGCATTATAAATTGGTGTTGTTGCTAAGTGAATTGGTGGAAATTTACTTGAAGGTATATTAGAAGAATGTTTCTTTGTCCAATTAGTATCCTCAAGTTCCTCATCTTTACTGCAAAAAAACTCCTTGTACCCTGGATAAAATAAAAACATTTATTGCATTATTTTTCCTTAATTTTGAAACTTTTCTTTGCAGTAGATTGGAATGAGGTGTGGGTTTGCTCCTCATGGTTTTTTTTTAGTAATAGGTGGAACTGATCATTTCCAGTGCTTCAAATACCAGATATTATAAGACGATTTAAAAATATATATATACTTCCAAGATCTAATATCAATGCCTGAATTTTGTCTTGTGTAAATTAGTTCACAGAGCAGAAGTGAATTGTGTATCATTCCATCCTTCTGGTAACTATATCATCACTGCTGCTTCTGATGGCACCCTTAAGATTCTGGACCTTTTGGAGGGAAGACTCATATATACACTCCATGGACACAAGGTACAACGATAATGCAGTTATGCTTTTTAAACAGGGTGATAGCGAATTTTACTCTATATAAATTTCATAGCTCCGTTAGAAGATGAATGACCTTTGTTCCACAATTACATGACATTTCCAATGGAGAACAGTCTTGCAATAATAGAGTTTCTCACAAGTTGATAAATTACGTGGTTTGTAGTGACAGTCGGAAAATTAACTTAGGGGTGTCACATGGCTTGCAGGCTGGATTTTGTCCATGGAGCCATATGATCTGGCCCATGGGTTGCTAGACTGCCCCCATTTGCTGATCCCAGTGCCAGTGCACTGTATGCAGCACAAATGGCAGGCATGGGGTGCTGCAAGATGCCAGTGCGCTGGACTCCTTGTGCTGTAGGCAGCATGTGCTGGCCCTGGGGCTTGTTGTGCATGTGATCCTTCTAGGGCCAGCACAGGGTATGCTCTGCCTGTGAAATGCAGGCTGAGCCCAGTGCCACCTCCAGCACAAGGGGTCTGGGGCGTGGGTTGCATGTGACACCCCTTGTTTGCCTATCATGTTGCCCGCAGTGTGTGGGAGCCCTACAGCCCTTCCTGGAGCAGATTTTTTTTCTGGTGCCATCTAGAGGAAAGGGAGAGTGGATCTATCAGGGGGCCCAGCTGTACCCACCTGCTGCCCAGGTGCCTGGGCTCTGCTGTGGCTTCCTAGGGTTAAGGCACAGGTCAGATGCTGGGGCTTCCTTGGTGGCTGGGGGCTTCAGGCTAGGGTGGGCATTGCTGGGTCTGGGTGCCTAGGAGAGCGAATACCTGCATGGCAGGAAGCAGAGGCTGGCATAGGAGATGTGCATGGGGTTTGGGGCAGGCATCTGCAGTTGGGCCACTGTGTGTGGCTTTGCAGCCCAAGTGCCTGCAGTGGCGGGGGTGGGGGGAGTAGCAGGAGTGTGTGGAGAAGTTTGAGCATCTGCATTTCCAGCCCAGTGCGTGATAGCAGCTCTCAGGCTTGGCATTCACTCCGCTAGGTGCTGGCCCTGGTGCTTGCCAGAAGCTCAGGCCAGGCTAGGAGCAGCACAGCAATATGCCCTGATGTGTTTTACTCTTCAGCCCTTTGAGCACCCTGTGTGGGGATAGCAGCCCAGGCCTTGGAGGCTAGGCAAGAAACAATGAGGGAATGAACCTGCAGGGACACTGAGGTTGGGACAGGCAGGGGTGAAATGGAATCAGGTAAGGAAGGATTGATCCTGGGATTGATCCTGTCTGCCCTGCAGACCAGCCCAGTGACTCTCGTCTGGTCTGTGGGGCCAGATGAATTGGACATCCCTGAGTTAACCTATCAATGCTACATGTGTGTTTAACTCTGGGTAATAGTTTTTCATAGTAAATCAGTATCTGAAATCAAGAAGTTTATGGTCTTTGTTAATTGGCACATTACTCCTTTAGCTGGGAAATGGTACGCTGTGAAACCTTCTCTAATTAATGGATCATGGCAGGAATTTCCTACAAGAATGCTAATATTATTCATATTTTCTTCTCTCAGGTATACAAGAAATACTACTTTTATCATCGATAATTCAAAATATGAGGCTTATTGTACACATTTATGGCAATAGTTGAACAATGACAACATGACAGTAATCAATATATTCCTGGCTTGTGTAGTAGTTTCTTGGCTTTAGGCTTCATGACCAATTGCATGACTTAGATTGTATTAATATATTTCTACTATGTAGCTAACATGTGGAGTCCTGTATTGTCTTCCACTCTGCCAGGGCATGTAATATTACTATAATTTTAACTTCTTCTCAGTAAACCTTTTACATTTTTAGATGACTTTTTAAGCAAATTTTCATTGATATTGCAGTTCCTTATTTATTAGCGTTTGAAATCCTATTGTTCAGCTGAGTACCATTGAATAGATAGATGATGTTGGTTATTATTGTTATTTATTTCATCATGGAGGCAAACATGCAATTACTGTAATAAAAATAGTTTAACAATGAGCTAAACTAATTTTTAATTGCCACAGGGACCTGTCCTTTCCGTGGCCTTTTCAAAAGGTGGAGAAAAATTTGCATCAGGCGGGGCTGATTCTCAGGTTTGATGCAATAATTATATATTATAATAATCAGTATAAAGAATTTATTTTTTCCTCTCTTCCAAAGAATAAATGAGGTAAATATATTCCTTTTTCATAGGGTGGTGATTATAATACTGACATACTACACTGACTTAACTTTGTGTTTATTGGATTTACGTTACCATTTCCAGCAACGGCTTAGGGCAAGTTAAAATAAGAGACACAATAACTTGTAAAAGCAAGTTAGATATTAAACTATAATAGAAAACAAATGTTTCTTGCATTATAAAAAGCAACAAAATAACGATCCAAGTTCAGGAAGCTTAATCAACATAATGCCGTCATTTTTTATTTATCGATGTTACTGTGCCTTAGCAAAAGATGATGTGATGATTATGTGCACCTGTATATGAACTTATTTAGTAGAAGAACTAATAATGCATAGTAAAAAAATGTTGGCAGGTATAGGGAAGAGATATTGCTCAGACCGTTTGCTAGTTTTTGCATTTTACTCAAAATAATAGTACAACTTACAATTATAATATATGTTTCAACTAAAATTTAAATAAAGACCTAAATAGTATTAGAAAGAAGAGACCATTTTCTTAGGCCTCAGGTAGAACTAGAGATCATGTTGATGTTTCTAGAAATGACTTAACTGGTTGACTTCACAAGGAATCTATAACAAATAATTGGAAGGTTAGCAAATACTGGGGCGAAATACTCAAACTCAAGCAAAATATGTCAGTATCAAAACCCTTGCTACTGTGAAAAAATAGAAGCCTTAAGTTAAAGACTTTTAAGATGATGTGTTTGTGTAGGTTTCACTTATATATGTTTAATTTATGATGATTTATATTTACATTGTACAGTTAACTTTTTTTTACCTTCCCTCATTTCCACTGAATGTTACACTAAAAGATTAGACTGTTCTCTCTTAGTATTCATTTGTTTACTAGATCTTCATCCTGCCCCTTGCACAAAGCTGCCCTCCTGTGCCTCTGCCTGTTGGCCTATATTACAGGGATTTTTTGTTTTTGATTTATTTCTTTTAGATTTTAAAGTGGTCTCCAAACTCCAGAAGATTAGACTACATCTGTTTACACACAAACTTTCAAATTTGTTTTCAGCCATAATGAACAGAAACATTTTTTCTTAAAAGCTTTTTGAGCATTCAGCTAATAGCAATGTTTTGTATACATTGCAAAAGAAGAGTATGATTGATAATATTAATATGCTAATATTTTTAAATTAGTAAACTTTAAAGGGGCCTGTGTCTTATTCTGTTGTACAGTATACCCTCAGTTACCCACAACACTTTTTTTTCAAACTTGTAACTTGCTATTATGTAAGAAACTGTGACCTTCACTTTTTTGCTTCCCCTTGCCTATTTCTCTGGTATTGTATACAGTGCTCAAAGTCCCTCCTGTGTTTATAGTTTAAATTCCTGAATAGTTACACTTGTGCCTGTTGGATGATTCTTTTCCCATGAAAAGATGAGGTGTTCCATATGGAAGTGTTGTCCTGTAAGGCCAGGCCAACTCTGAGGATCTCAAAATTACACTGTTAGACGGGAGGGTGTGACACAATTGCATATATATACACACACAAAAATGACTAGGCAAACACACACTAGGTGCATAAACATCCAAGATTACTAGTCTAAGCACATGCACACCTATCACCAATTCAAGCACCCACACAGTCTATACACCAAAAGTTAGTCAAAAATCAATTGTCAGTACCTGCACACCCAATACACATACACGGATTACCAATTTGTATACTACACACATAATGATATATATAGATATATGATCTTGCCAGTTCACACACACACACCTACACTTACACACAGGTGAGTTCCTGACTTGGGTCGTGTGGTGTGTATGTATGTGCTTGGGGTACCTAGGGTGCTTGGTGACTATGGGACGAGGAATCAAGGGTCAAAGATTTCCAGAAGGAGAGAGAGGAGGGAGATGGATGGGGTTTAAGATGAGAGAAGGAAAAATGAGAGTGAAAGTGCCAGGAATGAAAGTTGCTAGGGCTGGGATTAGAACCAGCAGACTGGGGAGGAGCTGGGGTTACTGAAGGTCAGGTGGCCCTGGGGTCACTGGGGCTTGGGGTTACTTAGGGTTAATGTACCCTGAGGTTACTTGGGGTCACCTGGTGCTGGGGTGGAAGCAAGGCAAAAAGCCTGGTGGCAAGGAGGAGACAGCCAGGGAGACTGAGAAGCAGAAAGCTGGGAGATAGCTGGGAAATCAAGGAGGAGGGTCGGGAGGTCAATAAGACAAAAAGCCAACTTGAGGTTTCAAAATAACAGGTTTATTAAACAGACTACACACTACACAGCCCCACAAAGTTATTGGTTCATACACACCCACACAAGCACTCCCATGCACACCCACACAATGGTAGCAGTAGAGAAAAAGGCTTCGTAGAGGGATTGAAGTCAAGATGTGTAGGGATAGAGTCCAGGTCCTTTGCTTGGAGAAGGAAGCTGGGTGATAGCTACCTATCCTGGGCTGCGAGTTGATCCTCGATGGCCAGTCAAGGGTCTTCTCCAGCAAGGTGTTGTCCAGAGGGGGTCACCGGCAGGGCTTCTGGATAGGTGGTGTGGTGTGGTGGAGAGGACATCTGACTGGGTCTGTTTTCACTACCCCTGTTTATAGGGGCAGATCTTCTATGACCCTAGTGATAGGAGGCATGGCCAGGCAAGGGTCAGCGCTGGTGTACGGAGCATGTGCACTCCAGGCAAGGATGTGCAGTTTCAGCTGTCTGTGTTGCAATAATGGATTGGCTGATTTCTGTAGGGTCTTTGTGTTTCAAATGCTGGGTCTGTGGTTCCTGGATGAGTCAATAGAAAGGAACAGTTTGGTCATTGAGCTGGTGCTCTAGTCGTTGAATTGATTATTCAGTAGAGGCCTACTACTATTGTATCTCAAGCACCCTCATTCACCTCCATGCATTCAGAAACCTATTTACATGAGACTGGTTAGATATGAGTCATAAATTACTCCCAGGCAGAGGAGACAAGATGGAGGCTTGACATAACTTGGCCTTACTCATGCTAACTTAAACATGTAGGCCTAAATCATACAGTATCAATAGAAAAAAACACTAAAAATCAGTAAAACAGTAATATAAAACAGTAAAAATCATTATAAACATAATAATTATACAATATAAAACAGTGGATATCCATAACAGGGCACTTATGTGCAAAGGAGAAGGGGGGGAAATTGCTACCAAAATAAAATGCTAAAGCTTATCCTATGTCTTAGCTTACTCATACTTATCTATAAGGATTAGAGAAGGAGAGAAAAAGTCAGAAATAGTTGGGGAAGGGAGGGAATGTATTTAAAAAAAAAAAGAAGAAAAACTGGGGGTTTTGCTATAGAAGATCTGTTTTGCTAAAGAGTTGGGTCAAAAACTTTCTACATCAATTTTAGGCGGAGCCCTGCTACAGTCAAGGTATGATTTTGATGTAGACAGGCATGTCTAAACTACTGTTAATTTTGTTAACTCCAATACTAGTAGCAGATTTCAACCCTTAGTAGCAATAAATTGAAAGATGTAGGACTTGAAATAGTTCTGTTGGACAAACTTTTAAGACCCGGAAGTAGCTTATAACTATCCAGTTATTTCAGAATGAAACTGTTTTCCGCTTACTTTTGCCTGTCTTAGAAGAATCAAGAGGCTGTGCAAGTATTCTCTCTATCCATTTGCCTCTGTCAAGGGCATACGCTAAGAAAATCCCTAGTGAGAGATTTCATGGCATTTTAGAGTGCTGCAGCACCCTGGTTGTGAATCACTGGACTAGATGATTGTAGCATTCCTGCTTGAGACTAAAATCTGTAACTAATAATAAATGGGATATCATTAAATAGTGATCTTCTGGATGTTAGAATAGTCTTAAAATGAAATCCCTGACATTTAAAGCGAAATCCTTTTATTTATAATGTTTGTCTTCATAATGATAATGTAAGTTCTTGATAGGAATTGCTTTTAGCTATCATATTACCTTTGAAGAACTGTAGCTTTGCATCATTTATTCTTAGAAATTAAGGGTTTTTTTTATATTGAATAGTTATTTTTTTCTAAGAAAAATACTTATTTGGTTTTAATTATAGTGATGGTTTTATACAGATCTTGCTGTGGAACACAAATTTTGATGCATTCAATCGCAAGGAAGTTCTTAAACACCACCTTAGAAGAACACATACTGATGATCCACCCCACCTTCTTGATATTTATCCAAGATCACCTCATCCCCACAATGTGAAATCTCAGTCAACTGAGGTAAGTTCTACAATAACATACTTGCAGAGAAACAAATTGTAAATAGTAGTGTTAATCAATTTACTATTTATATTTAAATGTAGTCTCTGGCAGCTGAGAAATACTTGTATAAATATTTGTGTAATTTATTATGAAAATATAAAGTTTTGCAGAAAAAGCATTGACAGTATTAAAATGTATTGTTTCATAAAAGTTATTGCAAAAGTTATTGATTACAGCAATTTCAAATACTGTATTTGGTGTTCTAAAAGTTTGAAACAATAATGTAATGTATAATTAGAGTTGTTTAATGTAAACCATCAGTTGTATTTGCTTGCTTGATTTGTTCCCTTCCCTACTGTAAATCTATTGATTAGGGTGAGGAAGATTTGGATAGAGGCGCTCTATTTTGGATAGCGACGGAAGTCATCAAAGTACAGTGTGTTTTGTTGGCAAAGTAAAATGCAGATTGCAGTCCCTAGTATTCCTGGGAGTTTTTTGATGGATCAGTTCTGTTAATGTTCTTTTTTTTTAGTATTTAATAGTTTTGTTGCATATGAGATTGAGCAGCAGTAAACTTGGGACACTTCCAGAATACGTTTAACCTGGAAGACGCAGTATCCTGTACCATGTTATGCCATTTTGGGTCACTTTTTTAAAAGACCAAAGAGTGCAATTCTATTGTATAAGTTATATTTTGACAATTCCTCCTTTGACTTGCAAACCAGAGGCATGGATTGCTAGGAAGAATAAGCATCATGGCCAAGGCCAAGCCCATTTCCCCATGGGGCTGAGTTGCGGGTGGGCCATATTCTCTCATCACCCCTTCCATGGGGCTGGTTTGGGGCAGAGCCAAGCCCCATTCCCCAATGTGGCTGGATTAGGACCAGACTGTCCTCCCTCCCTCCCCCTTTGCATGGCTGGATAGGGCCCCCCAACAACCACTCTGAGCACCAGATTAGGACCACCAGTGCATCTGTCCCCCACCCCTGCACCTGGAGGAACCCAGCCCTGCCTATCCATCCCATTGGTCAGAAGGGTTGAGCACCACTGCATTAGAAAAGTGTTTTTCAAAATGTGGTCTGCAGATACCTGTGGGTCTGCAGACTCTGTCCACAGGGTCTGAGAAAGATGACTAAGATCAATCAAAATATGTGAATACCCACACTTACAATTCAAAGGAGTCTGCATTTCCATTCAAAATTGTTTAGGGGTCCAAAAATATAAAAAGGTTGAAGACCACTGCATTAGAAAGCTATAGAAACAGTACAGGTTAGACCACAAGTAGAATAATCCCAGTGTAAGCAGCAGGTTCTGCTTGGGTGGAAAATTATTTAGCACATGTAACTTTTCTCCATCTTTGCCCTAAACATCTAGAGATTAGGAGAAGGACTTACTCATCTCTTGGTCAGTTGCATGATTCTTGGGATACTTGTGCAGGAAGCAGGGGACCTGACTTCTAGGTCTTACTTCCTGCTTCTCAGGAAATTTCACTGTGGGCAACTTTCTTATCCCCATGAGGCCACCTTCCACCCCTTTTGTGGAAGCTGGGCTACAGGGTAGAAAGGAATGCAAACTCATGGGGCAAAAGCATAGTATCTGAGGGGGAGCTTGATTTTAGCAGTTGGAAGAGAACAGTGCTGAGAGGGGGAGCTTTGGGTTCTGTTTCCAGTGTGGTTTATGTATTTAATCCAATGACTAATGTATTATATCTAATTATATATTTGGAAGCAAGGATCAGGGAATCTGAGGTCAGCACTGGAGCATGCATTTGAAACTTTTCTAACCCGGTTGCACTCCCTAATTACTTGTCTTCAGCAAACACAGAGCAGGAGCAAGTGGTTAGGGTTTCCTTGGCTGTGCTTTTGGACTTGGCAGATTACACTTGCTTCATAGACATATAGGCAGCAGTGAAGTGGGGAGCCAGAGTTGGACTCCAATTTAATCTGGGGAGCAGAGGAAATTAGAAGTGCAGGCTGAACTGCCTGCAGAACAGAAGGCAAGGCGTAGGAAAAGTTGATGCTGAAGCCTTGAATGAACGGTTTCAAGAAGGTTTTGTCAGGTTCTTTCCGCTGCTTATACACAAGCAGTGAGGGTGCCCTGACATGCTGGAATGCCAGTGCATCGGAGCAGACTCTGTTAGTGCAATCTGCTGGAACATGGCAATTTCCATACAGCCTCCTGTGTCTTGTGTATCAGCGTCCTCATGCTTAAAAATGGTAGCATGGGTGCTTGAACTAAAGTGTGTTCAATGAGCTTTAGTTTAAGCACTCCTGTTGCCATATTTAAGTGTCCGGATGATGATATGGGAGACGGGGCAGCGTTTTAATTAGAGTGACTGTTGCCAGGCAAAATATTTGCAGGCCTTGTCTGACCCACCAGGTGATTTTTTTTTTTTTTTTTTTAAATCTGACCTGTGAGCGAATGCCTACCACTTCACTGTATCTGGCCTAGCCCCATCCTGGCCCCACTGTGCTCTCATGGGGGTGAGCCCCGCTTCCCATGCATCCACACACCCCCATACAAACTCCATACCCACCCACACCCGCACTCCCTCCACAAACCCCTCATACACCCACAGCCCCCCAGAAACCTTGTACCCACTCACTCACCTCCCCCTCCAAATATACAAGAATAAGACTTCATTTTGAGCTATTATGCAGTCACCTCTAGATACACTATGCAAACACACACACACACATTGGAACAAAAATATTTTTTTAAATAAAATTGAAATACTTTATTGTAGATGTTTGATCTTTAGCATATAACTTGTTTTTTTTTTCCCAGTTCCAAAATGGCAAACCTCCTTCCCAAAAGGAATACTTCCAAGGGCAAGGGGAGGGACTTCCTGTGGCAAAGGCCAGTGGTTAGGGAGCAGGAATTCTGCTCCCAAGGTGGCAGTCAGGGGGCAGGGCACCTGTCAAGGGGCAGGACTACCCTTGCAGCCCTTGACAGCTCACCAAAACTCATTAAGCAGCCCTCTAGCCAAAACAATTGCCCACCCCTGCCTATAGGTTCTGAGAAGGTGATAGCTTGAAAATAAAGTTGACTTATTTTGAATCTTGCATGTGGAGGTGGCAGGGGGGATGCTTGGGTATCTGGGGTTTTTTTGTTGGGGGGAGGAGGGGAGTTTGGTTCTTTGCTTTTTTTAAGGGTAAGGGTATGAGGGAACTTCAGGGTTCTTGTCATAGCATTTGATTCTTCTTTGTGCTGGGACTTATGGGGACCTGGGAGGAACTAAAACTGTGTAGGGAATGATAGAATGTAGACCTATAGTGGGAAACATTAAAAAGCAAGAATGGATTATAAACTGTAGTGCAAAACTAGTTACAAGAACATTTTAGAAGATCATCATCTGCACAAGGAATCGAGGTTTTCTTGCCTTTTATTCCATATTTTTAATAACTTTTCTCTACAAATCAAAGTAGTCTTTTCTATTTGGAAACAAGTATAGCTTTAGTTTTCAGGGTGTTTTAAGTGTACAGTTGTAATATACAATGATGATTATGATGATGTACTGTAGTATTGGAAAGTGTAAATGTTTTTCAGTTTGAACTTCCTGTATTTCTACTCCGTTTACTCTTCATTGTAGAGTAGATATCCTTCAGTGCCTGGAAAGTTAACCTAGTACTTTTGTTTTTAAAAAACATATTACATTCAGGTGTGTAGTGTTTTATATTAGGACCATGAGTCTGTTCTATCTATTTATAGTTGCATGTTTGTTTTTTCAGTATGATTTTTTTTTTTTTTTTTTGTGTAAGCATTTTTTATTAGGTGGATAAACACCTATGCTACACTAGGTGGCAGTAAAAATAAAGGAATATGCTTCTATTGTTTTTTGTTTTATATTGTGGATTTCAGCCCAGGAAAAAGGGATGTTCATGGGAAATGTGCTATAAAATCATTATACATAACAGTATTTTCTTATGTTTAATCTCTTTAGAACAGTTAATGGAGGCAAGATGGAGAATTACAGTCATGCAGTTAATGTAAGGCTAGGAGTTGGTAGTTCTTGGTATGGTATCCTTTCTACTATACCCTTTCTCTGTGATCTTGAGCAAGTTCTCTGCTCTCAGTGCCTAATTTTCTTTCATTATTACATATGAGTATTTTTCATATTATCCACTGCTTTAAAATAATTCCATTGATAATAGTTAATATTTTGACTAAGAGGTTTATGTATAGAATGCTTTTTAAATATGTGGATCAAAATGTACTAATTAAAATGATTTTTAGTGTGCACTTAGTGTAATTGATATACAGAAGTACAGTAAAATGTTTTAAACCTTGTTGACCAGGTATGGTTTTAACTAAGAGTCAGTCACCCTGTGGCAATGCAGGATTGTGCAATACAGTATGATTTTTATAGATTGTATTAAGTTAAATGTTATTTCCACAATTTAACTTGTTGAGCTAGAGCCTGTTTCACAGCTGAGTGTTGTATTTCAGTCAGTCTCTCTTTCTCTCAATATTCTGAGTTTTCACCATAACATTTCTATCCTGTTTCTTCAGACTAAATTTGAATATTATGCCAAATCAACCTTAGTATACGTAATTTTCAGATATTTGTAGAATGTTTCCATGTTCAACTTATTCTTGTTGCTTAGCATCTTTTTAGCTTTTTTGAAACTTGCTTCTGCATCTCTGGGTCATGGTGCTCTGAATTTTCTTCACCTTTCTGGTATCTTTCTGATAAAGTGTTTTCCTCAACTGAAACCATGTTCCAGATTGATATACAAAGAGTCTGCTTTCCTGCTCTAATATATGATACTCTTGCATAAATAGCACAAAATCCATACTGATTTAGTTATGTAGTCATAACACATGTCTGTGTGGCTAATACCACCCTAAGATTTCTTTCAGGATGTTCCCTTCTCATATTTTCCTTCTGTTACAACTCTCTCTTTCTTTCTCTCTTGTTAGATGTACCAGCATGCATGGCTTCCTTGTCCTTGTGTATTATCCCACCTTGTGTTCATCCTCATTTAATAAATATCATTATGTGAACTTTTTTAGTGTAATGTTTAGTACCATTGGCAATGTGTACCCCCTGAGAGAGGCTGCTGCCAGGTCTGCGGGTGGTTGCCGCTCACCCCCCACCTCCGCCGCTGACACTGCTGCGGGGCCACCTGTGGGTGGTCCCCGCTTGCCATTGCCGCCGATGTCACCCTGGCCACCTGCAGGTAATCCCTACTCGCTGCCACCATGCCCCCGCTACTGCCATCTGTGGATAATCGTCATGCCCTCCCAGCCTCAGGAGGCACAAGGTGCTCATGTTCAGTACCTTATCCATATCACTAATGAAAATGATAAATAAAGCTACCCCAATGACAATCCATAAATAAACTACAAGAGACTTCCCATACAGCTCAAAATATTTGTTTTGTAAACAAGAGGCAATTATAGTTTTTAGGTCCTTTTTTGATCACTGGATGATACTAAAATTGACTTAAATAAGAGTGACTTGTTTCAGGTTGATGAAGAAATATATGGATTTTCTAAAAAAATTTAGTATTATATTCCCCCTGTCTAACTTTTCCTGCCTGTTGCTCATGGTTTGCCTTACTTTACGCATGGCTAGGTGTCTTTTTTCAACAACATATCAAGGATATTCAGCACAGATATTGACAGAATAGAGCAAGGATAAAAAGTCAGAAGGCGAAAGACTCTGAGCACTTGATTCCATTTTACACATTGGATGAAAATAAAGTATGTTCAGATTACTGAGGACTTGGTTTGTGGAAAGGAACAGGAAGTGATGCCTACATTTTCTATTCTTATTTGTATCTGGGGCAGGTCTTCACATACAGTTGTACTAGTTAACTGTTTCAGTTAACTAACTGGAATACCTACACAGAAGACCGTACTGCAGAATAAGAACCCCTCATTCCTATTAAGTTTAGGCCATAGATGTGTGAATGGGCTAAACAAATCTGAAGCAAACCTTGAGCAAACTGTATTATGACAACCTGCTCATAAGCAGGTCTTTGTTACCATGAATGAAAATGTGTAATTAGGGAAGGGCGTGCCTTGAGTTGGGTGAAGGAAACGCATGGTTCTTTGCAATATAGCCTTCTCCATGGTTGTTACGAAACTTACCACTTCATGTGGTGGAACATTTGCAAGGAAGTAGGAGGAAAGTTACACATTTAACTTCTAGGGCCATAGATCCAGGAATGGGTAAACTGAATGAGAACTTAAGGCATCAGACTGGAGCAAATTGCATCATGGCTGGTTGTGTTCAGAGCAAAAGAATACCAGAGTAATGAAGTCAGTCAACAGAACATCACAATGTGGCAGGCTACAAAGATTGAAATGACATGAATCTATGTAGCTAGGTTTCCACTGCTTAACCTGTTTTTGTCCATGATATCAGTGAATTTGACTAACCAAAAGTAAGTATTCTTATTTAGGAGTGAGGGTCTCCATATGTGGAATTGTTAGGGAGCATGTATTTGATTTAAGTCTACGTTGTACCTTAATCTAAATTGTCTTTGTAATGTAGACAAGCTGTTCCTCCAGTATTGCATTGATTTGGTTTAAGCTTATGCAACTTTGTGTGTGAGCACTCCACATTGTCTTAAATCTGGCTTTCAACAGTTGAAAGCTATTGTAAAATAAATTTTGTATGTTGTAAGAGTTTTATACTTCCATAATTGCATTCATTTTAAACTAAATTATTACTGTATCTTATTTTCAAGTAAGCCGGTTCATCTAAATATGGGCTAATCCTAATTGTCTTTACTATAAAAACATTGAAAATAAATCTTTGGTTGATTATGTCAATATATTCAGTTAAAATACAATTGTGCAACGATATTGTAACCCAACAAAAACAAGATGTTTAAAACAAAAAACACTTGAATGTGAGTTCAAATTTCAGTTTAATTAAAATGAGGGCTTATGTGCTTGATACCGGTTCATTTTCTTTGCTTAATAATATGCAAACACATTTAGTTTTATGAATGAACTGGAAAATAGTTTAGTTTTGTTGTAGCTTCTGTTAAATAGCTCTGTGGCAGCTTATCGAAATGACGGTTCTGATGGTTTGGTGGTAAAACTCCTAAATGAAATGCAGAACATAACCCTCCATTGTAAAACCCTGTCACAATGGAGAAAACTGCTTAAATATGCTTAGTATTGTTTTATATCTGTTCTAAGAGTGACATTCAATTAGCAAAGTGGTATGTAAGGGAGTCTCTTGAGAGTAAATGAGCAAAGAGTTGAGATGCTATAAGCAACTGTGAGGTGAAAGATTACATGGGTTACAGTCCAGAGGCCAAATTATAATTTGTACGTTGGTGTAAATTCAGAGCAACGCTTTGAGGTTTTTTCATCAAAATAGCTGAACTTGACTAAAGTCACTAATGATTAGTTAGATCTATTCTGTAAATTTTTAATAAGCTTGGCACAGTTAGACTGTACAAAAAATCCTGCTTGAAGGCACATTTTTCTACTTTTTCTTCTCTCTCTTTTTTTTTTTTACATTTAATACAATTTAAGCTTGAATAAGTGTCTTTTCCCTTCTCTCTCTCTCTCTTTTAAGCTGAATAGGAGGAGATGGCTGATTTTACAGTATTTTTGATGTTGAAGATACCGTAAGGCCTAAGATTCTAGATTCCTTGTCATGGTAGATGGCTCAGAATTACTTTGGCTCCAGTCAGTCTTCTCTGACATCACTTATAGTATGGTGATGGGTAAGGACTGTTTCTCACCAAAGGCAGAATTCCACAGGATCACCTATACTCTACCTTCTTCTCTCAATTACCCACTACTGCAGAAAAATGCCATAGTCTGAGCTTTAACTGCAAGATGGTGAAATTCAACTATATGATGCATAATCATGTTTTATTATGGCAGTATAAACAGTGCTGCCCATTTTCTCCAGATCTTAGCCCTTGCAATTATTTCTCAGTCAGCTTCTAATGTGAGTTTAAAGTTTTGGCTTAACTAAAGTACGCAAAAGATTAAAGATTAAATTGACAGTTACCACCTTCCCACCTACCAAAGACCATCACAAAACATCAGGAAAAAATAGTGTGAACTGAGATAAAGCATTTTGATTGAAGGAACCTGAGCATGGAATAAACTTTTATATATTAATAAGCTAATCTAGAGTGTGACCATTTTAAGGACTTGGTGCAAAATCTACCTATCTTTGAAAAGACCTTTTTATTAAAAAAAAAAAATCTTTGCAATACAAAGATCCCCTTTCTACCCAATACATCCTTATCAACCCAAACAAGCAATAACATATAAAACAATAAAAATCAAAAATCCTGCAGAAGAACTCTTATTCAAAGCTAATTGTGAGAGATCAGTGACTAATGCATTAGCAGGAATTGGGAATTTTTGGTTCATTTTCCTGCCTCACCACAGAGTTCCTGTATGGGCTTGTGCAAACTCATTTAACCTTTCTATGCTTCAGTTTCATATCTGTAAAATGAGTATTATAGTACTTCCCTATTTCATCGATGTTGAGAGGACAAACACGTCAAAGATTGTGATGATAGTGAAAGAGATTATGGTGATGAGGGTCATAAAAGTACTCATATAGACAGACTTTGCTGTTGATTTTATGGAGCAAGCAATTGAAAGGTAGCCATATATATAACCCTGAGGTTAATGAAGATGAATTTTTTACATTACATTTACAGTCACTATGTTAATGTTTTCTGTAGTTTCCTTTTTAATGAACGGAAGTGATTTTTTTTTTTAAATTACAGACTAAGCTGTTCTATCTTATTCGCCAAGCTGAATAACTAATGACTTGCTGAATGATTTTTTAAATTAGTAGCTTGAGAGGATCAATCTCCAATAGTTTGTTGTGTGGATTTCAGACAGCATATAGCATTTTGCATCAATCAGCTTACAGTATTTCAGCTTGAAACAGTTTTTGCATATTTGTCAGACATCATGACTTCCGTACACACAGTTCAGTTAATACAGAAACTAATGTTGCTTTATGACTTGAAAAAAATATTTGTCTGAAAAAATTTACTTTTCAAAGAGGTTTAAGCTAAGTCTACACTTCAGGATGCATAGCATAGATACCTAAGAGAGCTCATTTATCAGGCGTCACAACAACATGAAGCTATGCTTGTCCTACCATGCCTCCTCTACACTGCCACAGCTAGCCTCTTTCTAGTACCTAAGCTACCTTGGGTATCTTACTTCTACACTATATAGTATACCACAGTGTGGATAAATCTTTGTTTCTTAAATGTCTAAACAATTTTGGAGAATGGAGCTTAGGTTATGGATGGATGTTAACAGTTATCAGGATGGAATGAAACCAGTGTAAACTGTTGGGATGTAAGTAGCACATCTGTATGGTATTCTAGAGATATACATGGAGTAAAACTTGTAATTGTAATCCTGTTTCATTCATTAAAATTACAGTGATTTAGATCATTTGCACTGTTACTGGAGCAACCTAACAATTGTATTGTAACAGCTAATATACATTCTGAAATGATAACTCCTTCCTTTTGAAAGTAGTTGGAAGTTACTTTAAGGTTGTGGACAGATATATTTTTATGGACTTTGCTGTTGAGAGAGTAGCCCTGCTCTCTCATGCTTGCTTTATGAATACCTGAATTGGCAGAGGAGATAGCTTGAGTCCTGAGCATGCCATGTATTGTCATTCTTGGACTCTGCAGATAGAGTGCCATCTACTTTGGGAGGCTTGGGTACTCATGAAGAGGTGTAAGTAAGAGGGGTTTGTTTTTGTCATTTTTGTAGTATTGCTTCAGAGGCTGTAGCATTAGACTTAAGTTTCACTCTAGATTCTTTTAAAATGTTTGCATACTATTGCATACAGTGGGAACACGCATCAAAAGAGAAAAATGATGAGATTATTGTATCAGAAATTTTACAAGGAATCTTTTGTAGAACAGACTACAAAACAACATGCTTCCCTTTCACTGTTTTCAGGTTACCTGAGACAAAGTATAGAAACCCATGTGAAAAATCGGGAGCAGGAAAAATCTTCCTGGATTTCATATCTTCAGAAATCATTAATTATCCATTGGTGGTTGGTGGCTGGTTTGAATTGTGAACATCATACAGTGATGATGATGTTTATAATGTTGTAACTGCTAAAATTAATTTTATAATCATTATTTTCAATTCATTTTCATAATTTATTGTAAAACTGAGCTGCTTGATTCCTAACTGCTACACTAAACATATGAGCTAGCCCTTGACTCAGTCTTCAGGTATTTGAAATTCATAATAAAAACGTATATATGATTCACTTACCATTTGTCTTTGTATAATGTGCTTGTTTCTGTACTGCATAGTTATATTTTTGGGTGCAGACAGAAGTGCAGCTCACAGCTGTAATTCAGACCAATTTCTGAAAAACATTCTGCGTTACATTACCCCAGACCAAATAGAAATTCACTGCTGGTTCCAGGGCAGAGGGAAATCTAGTTGCAGGCTGGGAGCCTGTAGCTAGATTCCCATAGCAATAGCCAGGCTGTCTGCCAGTGCTTGCTGTTTTCAGAAGGTTGCGGGGAGAGCCAGTGAAAGGAACTTATTCTTGGGGTTCCTCAGCTGGTGCTGAAGGATAGGATGGATGAATTGGAGCTCCCCCACCCTGGGGGAGGGGAGGAGGAGGCTCCAATACACCCACCCCACCCTCCAAGGGGGGAGAAAAAACCCTGCACTGAACTCCTTCCACACCCTTACCCCACTCCCATTCTGAAAACAGTAACAGGCTTGGCAGCTCTGTAGACACAAGTTAACAGAAGATGCTACATTTTGAAAGGTCTTTATCTGGTACCTCATACAATGTGGAGTTACCTTTTCACCCGATTGGTCATTTTTTTAAAACTGTCTGCAGCTGTGTACTTGTTTGGTCACAGCTATAAACTACTTTCTGTGGCTAGATCAGATAAAAATTGTTACTTATGTCTGCATCCTTCAGGGTTAAAGAAAGATAGATAGAAACAGTTTATTTTATATTGCTAATAGTGGTGGACTTGTATAACAGATTATCTTAAAGGGTTTAGGTTTGAGTCTGTTTTTTGCTGTTGTGAGAAAATAACTTTCCATTTTCCAATTTCATTTTCAACAGATCAATCCTAACTTTGATGTGACTGATTTACAAGCGCTTGATCCACCTGTCATAGATATCGGTTCTTCCTCATCTTTGAGTTCTCCGGTAAGTTTCCTGGGGAAAAAGGACAGAGCACAGTGTAAATTAACATATTAGTGGCAATGTATATATCTGTATCTATATTTGCTAACTAGATAAAATAAAATATAATCCCAGTCCAAAAAACAGTTTTATTGTTCACTGTTAAATATTGTAGCTCTGATGCTAACATTTCCTTTCACAATTTTCAGTTAATGATAAAATAGTACAGTACTGAAGTTTTAATTTGGCATAAGTTTTCTGTCATGGTATTGAGGAGAAGCTAATTACTAGCTACTAAGATATTACAGTGTCCTATATATTTATACATTTAAGTTGCAAAGCATTTGACTTTTCTAAGCTGAGTTGGATAAGTAATATAATGGAATACATAATGTATAACGTTGTTGACAGAGGGCCACTAATGTTTTAATTTTTGTCCTTTTACGGTGTCTGCTAGCTTTCCAGAAAAAAACAAGTGTGCTAAGAAAGGATGGTAGGATTAACTCCTCTTGGTATTAACTTTTCATTTAACACTGAAGTGTGTGAGGAAAGAAAGGCAATGTTTAAATGGTGCTTTCGTAGGAGGAGAAAAATGCACTCAGTGTTGGGTAATAAAAGATGTACTGTTCTGGATTTAGGTTAAAATGAGTTCTTTTTCTAGGATGGAAACTTTTTTTTTCCATTAAACATAGATCTGAAATAGTTCCACTGAATTTAATAATTTTGATACATAGTTTGTAAAGAATATGTCTTGGGCAATGTTAAGCTTATCTAGACTTATGGTAAGACCAAAAGAACGATTTTATGGATAGAAGTTGGACTAGAGAATGGATGAGAATTCTACACTCTGCTCTGCTACAGAGGCTTTGTGATAGATCATTTGGTGTGTTCTGTTTCCACAGACTAAATAGTGATAGTAACACCTATGCACAGATGGGTTGTGAGGATAGGTCAATGTTTGTTAAGCACTCTAAGATTTCTGGATGCAAAGCACTGTAAAAGCTTGGATTATTTACCTCCCTCTCCAATTCCCTGCCAAACTGAAATACCCACATAAAGTCTTAATATTTGGCAAAGATTGCTGTAACTTTGCATGCTTTGATACTTACTAGCAATATTGGTAGTGTGTTTTCGGTTCCAGCACGGAAATAGCTCTTTAGCGTAACTGGGATCAAAATAAACCACTTTATTGCATACTTTTTTTTTTATAAGTATTGTAAGTAGTTTTGACAGCTTAAGGGTTACTTAATGGGTAGGATAACTAATGAATTCCATGTATAATTTTTCAAAGCGTGTTGCATTCCCTACTTCACACACATTCAACGCTGATCTTGGGGTTAAATTCTCTTAGTTAAAGGTAATAAAAATGATATTATAAAGATCCCCAGTCATGTTATTATATCAGCTTCATCTTGTTCTTTTTCTTAAGTGGCCTAATACTGCTTTATGGAACATTTAGGCACAGATTTCATAACAGGGCTTTAATGATGAAATGAAAAGCTAATGTGCCACTTATAGTGTCCCCTTCATTGTATTTTTTTTTGGACAGCATCTTTCACTTTACAGCCTTTTATTAGACTTACTATAAGAGAAATAACTACGAAACACTGCCGTTTTGACTCTATCGGTAGTGAACTTCCTTGATATTATCTTGTCCCTCTGCTGCTTGCCTATGGCTCTTGCTGTACCACTCTATCATACTATACCATCCATTTTCAAACTTCCTCTTTCTTGGCCTATTCCCCTACCCTTATTACTTGCACCCCTTCACAGTTCCTAACTGTCTGCCTGCTTCTCCTTCTCCTCTCTATATGCCAATCTTTTCTCTTTTTCCATTGGCACAAATCCAGAGTCCACACTTCCCTCCTCCTTTGCTATGGCCTTCTCATCTGTAATAACATTTGCCTCAACCTCAGCTTTCCTTCAGTTACCATCTGTTCACCCTCTGTTCCTTTTGTGCCACAGTCCCCAAATGCATGCCTATGGCCTTCCATCTTTATTCTTTCTGGCTCCGTAACTCCTCCTGTTTCTAAAAAAAATACACCATCTGCAATGTCTTCACAGCTGGCTTTCATTCTGTAGCTAGCGATTACTTCTCCATTCTCACTAGACTGAATCAGACCTGAAGGTGTGAGTATTTTAGGTTTTCCCTTTCCTACTTTTGCTCCAGGTTCTCTTCCCCCTCCCCACTTTTCCTTATTTTGGAGAGCACTACATGCAACTGTCCTTCCTCCAGGCTGCTGTCATCTATTATCTACCCATCTCTTCCCTATCAGTTTTCCCTTTTGGCTTGATCTCCTGCCTCTCACTTTTTCTCTCCTAATGATCACTCTTAGTGACTTAATTTTCTGTGTTTATGGCTTATCTTGTCCCGCAGCTTCACATGTTCTATAGCTTTTGTTCAAATTTCCAACTTGTCATGAGATGTTCACTTGTCTTGGGGTGTAGACAATGTGTGTTTTCTTTGAAGTAATTTAACTTTATTCTGGGAAAAGCAAGGAGTCATGTCATAGATGTCATAGTCATAAGATGTGAAAGGACCTCAAAGATAGTCTAGTGCAATCTTTTGTACAGATGCAGCATGCTGTATTCCTAAGCCATCCAGCTGAGGCCCAACAGACTCCAAGTAGAATAAATGGTAAGGTCACATCACACATCTTGCATATAAAACTTCTCTTAATTCAGCCCAAAGCTTTTTCATGACAAGATTGCATTACGGACTCATGTTAAACTTCTAATGCACCATAACCTTTAGATTTTTCTCAACGATGCCACTGCCTAGTTTGTGTCCACCTATTTTATTTCCCATCCTTAGGTGCAGCATCTTACATTTTGCCTTTGTATTTCATTTATTGTCTGCCTGCATTCTTGTTTTCTAGTTCTGCTAAAATCCTTTGAATTCTAATACCTCTGTGCAAGCCCCCTCTTCGTTCTGTCATCTACAGACTTGATCATTAGGCTCTGTATTCAAGTCCTAAAAATGTTAAACAATACTGGACCAAGAACAGGCCCCTGCTTAAGTCCAGGTGTATTGTATCCACTGTGTTCCTCTTATCCATAAACTAATTACCCTGTCAGAGAAGGAAATGCAGTTGATTTGGTATTGATTTGTTCTCATCAAACAAATCAATGTTGGCTGCTGCTGATCACTCCTTTCTCTTTCAGGTGTTTACAAATTGACTGTTTTATAATTTGCTTCAATATTGTATGGTTATTGAAGTCAGGCCAACTAATCTATAATTTTCCCAGGTTCTCCTCCTTTTTTTTATTTTTTAAAGATGGACACTATTTTAGTCTTCCTTCAGTCTTCTGGGAATTTGCCTGTCATCTATGACTTTGCCAGAGGCTCTGATTTTTTTTTCAGCACTCTGCAATGATTTTCATCAGGCCTTGCTGACTTAAATTCATTCAAATTTGTTAAAAGCTCTCTGACATCTACTTACACTGATTCTCAGCCTTTCCCATTCTTTGCTTTATTGTTTGCTGTTTTCAGGTGGTGTTTTTTTTAAGCAAAGATTGAGGGAAAGTTCCGTATTTTCGCGCACATATCCTGTGGCGTATACGCAGTTTTACAAAAAAAAAAATGGATGGGTGCAGGCTATATGGGGGTGCGGGCTATTGATGGACTTTTTTTTGGCCAGGGCCAGGGCGGGCTGCGCCGCCTCCGTTCTGGGCCTGTGTAGGCTGGGCTATGCTGTCGTGAGGGCTGGGGTGGGCTGCGCTGCCTCCCCACTGGGCCTGGGCTGGCCAGGCTGCACCGCTGCTGCCGCGGGGTCCAGGGCCGGGGTGGGCTGCACCACCTTCCTGCTGCTCCCGGGGAAGCCAGGCTGCACCGCTGCTGCTATGGGGGCTGGGACAGGCTGTGCTGCCTCCCCACTGTGCCTGGGCAGGCTGGGCTGTGCTGCCGCTGCCACGGGGGCCAGGGCCAGGGTGAGTCGGGCTGCGCTGCCGCAAGGGCTGGGGCAGGCTGAGCTGCACTGCCTCCCTGTGAATACACCGCTGCGGGGAATACATGGGTGTGGCGTATACGCGGATTAATTTACGAAAATACAATTTTCCGTGGGTTATGCGTGGGTGTGGCTTATGCTCATGGGCAGGCTATATGCGTGAAAATACGGTAGTCAGTAAGCCATTTCAGCCCCTGCAGCTTCTGTTAATAGATCACCCTCACTGTTAAACACTGGGCCAACAATTTCCCTGATTTATTATTTTAGTCTGACATTTGTAGAACCCCTCTTCACTGTTTTTAACATCCCTTTCCATAGCTCACTCTACTGTGAATGATTAACCAAGTAACTTTGAGTAATTTTGTTGGCTAGTCAGCAGGCTTACTCAAGCTCTGTATTGTCTAAACCTGGGCTCTCCATTCGGTAGCCCATGGGCTGCATGCAGTCCATGCAGGGGTTAACATGTGGCTCTAGATTCCCACATGGCTGCCATTGCTGCTATTGCTTTGGCTGTAGCAGCATCCAAGGTTTAGGGCCTGTGTGCATACATGGAGCATGAAGCTTAGGGGGCCCATGGCCTCCAATAGCGCAGCCCCTGTGTTTGTGCAGACCCTGTTCTTGTGGCCTTTGATATGTCTGCCCCCTGGCTGCTTTGAAGTTAGACCTGATCGAAACCTAAAGATTTTATTTAGAGGTAGATATATAAACTGTGTAGGCCCTAGCCTCACTGCGCTGGCCCTGGCATTTGAGAAATGGATTGTTGTGACCACCAAAGTATATGGGGTATGGTCTTCCTTAACCAAGAATCATTGTACCACTTGGGAGGGAGGAAATATCATCAAGTCTCCCTAAATTGAATTGGACAAGGTTCACAAGAAATGGGAGGGGTGCCCTCACTTCTCTTTCTAGACCCTTTCCTCCTTATCTCCAGGTTCCTTGTTGAGTTCCTTTCCTAGAGACATTAGCTGTTCATGTGTTTGGGAAAGTATTATGGTACCATTCTGAAGGGAAATTCTAACAGAGCCAAGAAGTATTCCCTCCTATGTGGTAAGCTCACCAAATTCAATTTACCTTTAATTAATTAAATTTTCAAGTTTGTTTAATTTAAATTAACTGGTATAAAATAAGACACAGTCCAAAAGAATGTTGTTGTATATTGTCTTTTGGGGGCTTTTCTATAAAGAGTCAAAACTGTTCTGAGTACTTGCCTGCTTATGGTGCCTTATTTTATGAACTCCATATCCATGTTTTTAAATTGGGTGAAAAAAAAATGGCTTTCACCCTGATACAAAATCTAACTTGGTAACATGCCTCTGGTGATTTAGAGGTAGGGGCAAAAGTCAGAGTCCTAATGAAGAACCGACTTATAACCTTCAGTAGGCAGTTGCTTCCTAACTTTCTTTTAGTTGTGAAAGCATTATGAATTCTTGAACTGTGTGTTTGAATTTATTCATGGAGCCAGTTCTTGAACATGGACAATTGATTTACTAGTTTTGTTGTGCCCAAGGGTGGAGCTAGAATTTGGCAAAGGGGAATTCAGGAGCAGCAACCTTGTGCTGCAAGCATGGCTGCCTCCCCGCTTCCAGCTGGTGCAGGCAGATCACACCGGGAAGCTTCCAGGGACTTTTTAAAGTCCTGAAAGCAGGTGAGAATTTCCTCTTGCCCTTTGTGGTCCAAGTCATGTTCCCTCCCCACCTCTTTTCCCATCTGCCATTTCTGCTTTTCTTGCTATCCCAGGGATGGGGGAAGCTTCAAATCTACTTCCACTTGCTCCAATTGGGCTGCATGGGGGCTGGGCTCAGCTGGGAATGTGACAAGACAGCCGCAATGGTGATGGGTGGAAGAGTGGATACTCCCACCCTGCCTGGTCCCTCAGAATCAGGTGCAAGACATGGGGACCCCACCTCCATTGTTACTGTTACTGTCCCAGCTGAGCCCAGCCCTTGTGTAGCCCAGCTGCAGCAGGCAGTAGCAGCTCTGAAGCTTCCCCTATCTCTGGGATAGCAGATAAAGCAGCTGGGGGCGGCATTGGAGGAGAAGGGACGTGGCTCTAAGCACAGAAGTGAGGGGAGCAGGTATTCTCACCTGCTTTTGGGACTTGAGTTTCTCAGAGGCTCCTGCAATGTGGTCCAGTGTGAAATAGGAGAGCAGCGGGGCTGTACTCCCTTTGGATCCACCCCTGGTTTCTGCCTTGTGTTACTGAAGTAAGTATAGCAATCACTTCATGATTTGTTTTGGTACATATAGAATAATTCACATTTCTAACATTGATAGAAAAGAGACTGCTGTCTTTGAACATTTTTCTCCCTGAAGATCTGTAGTAGTACATAATATTAATTTCTAGACAAGATGTATATGGAGAAAGAGAGATAATATGGGAGGATAGCAGTGCTATAGCAATGAAATAACCAAATTAGTAGATTTTATTGCAAAACCAATTCATAGCTGTCTCATAAATGTGATTCAAATCAGAGATTTGAAAAAGAAAATATATGAAAGAATACAATGTATGAAAATTAAGAGGTCAGAAATCGAATTGTATAATTTAGAAAATAAATGTGAAAAAATAATTCACCTGTTGTTCTCTCAAATAATGCCCGTGATTTCCTGTATATCTGTTGACTTTTAAAATATGTTTGTAAAAAATCCATTAGCATTTTGGTTCATAATATTCTTTATAAATTACACTTTTTTTCAGATTCTTTTATTTTAAGTTAGTCTAGTTTTTACTATAAAGATGATTAATTCACTATCATGGAAGAAAGATAAAACAGCCTTATTCAAGCCCATTTCAAAATGCTGCTCAGTGTGTGCATCTACTCAAGACGCTATGTTGCTGTAGCAACAAGAAACAATGCCATAGCTCATTGCTATGACGATGTACTGGCAGCGGTTGCAAACGGACGCCAGTGCTACTGTGCAGTAAGTTTGTAAATGACCCATGTGCTGCCAGGACTGCACAGTAACGCAGTAACTTAGCAAGTACTAATTGACTGTGCAGTAACAACTGCTCAGTCGGGGGCATGTGTAGCTGTGCCCAGTAAGAATCCTGAACAGCTCAGTCTTTAGTTTTCAAAGTTACCAAAAAGTAGAAGTGGGTAAGGACTTGTTTTTGGTCTCTGTAGAATGATAAGGATCATTGCCTTTCAAAAGAAAGAAATGGATTAATTTGGAAGATATAAAAAAAATATGTTTAAGTGATCAGACTGATATATTTACAGAGGCAGCATGATAATCTTGGAAGGTTAGAAACAAAAGTTAATGCACAGAAGTTATTATTCAGAGGTGAAACTATGCAAAACAGTCCATACTCTTAATGGTAGGTGTCTGGGTTTCTGAATGACAAAAGCAGAAAGATTTTTATTGTTTGTTTTCAACTTGCATCATAGCCAGCCCATTGCAAGTGTGTCGATTCATGCAGAATGGCTGTTGTTAATCCGTATATCCCAGAAACACAGTGTCCTTGTAACAAAGATTGCACAATATCCATTTGCATCTCATAACCACCAAGTTTGCCCTTGAGACCATGAAGATTCAGCTATTTGCCACCTCCCAATCAGATGAGACATTATAACAGGTCATATTTTTCAATACAAGCCTCGGCACATTCCCTTCAGAAGGAAATCCAAAGCCATCTACTAGGAGTGGGGGGGATGGCAGCAACAATCTGGGGACCATTGCACTTCATGTGTTTGACTATGAAAATGAATTGGCAAGTAGTCTGAGCTGGAATGCCTCCAGTTAGAAGAATAATTTTCTGTATAGGAAGAACTTCAGTAGAGCAATTACTTGGTCCCAGCTTCCCTTCATCAACCTTTTTTGCATCAACTGCCTCTTCCTATTTTCCAGAGAGTACTTGGGTGCAAAATGTAACATATGTCCTCATACAGAGCATTTTACAGTAAACTAATCTCAAGGGAGGCCATTGAAAAGAAAAGACTTAACTTCCTGGATAGATGTAGATAGAAAATAGTCATCAGAGTGAGCTGCTGTTTGAAAATGGTATACCAGCATTACGGGTCAAACCAGACCTAAAACTTGAGTAGCAGCTAAGGGTTTTTTAAGGATGGGGTTTGAGTTGGATTTCAATGCCAAAGATGCATGTATCAAAATCTTTAGTGTGCAGTGCATCTATGAGAGGTATGCTAGAGCACGTGATGATGATATACAGTTTAAAATTAGATACATAGAAGACTTGGGACCCTTAATAAGAGAAGAATGAGATCTTATTGCTGTTTTGCCATGATAATACTCTAATATGGCATATAACTAGAAAAGAATTGGGAATGTGCATTGCACCATTATGTAATTAAGTAATAATACATGCTGTGCTGTTCATTAATAATAAGTTTCATTATATACTTGGAGTCAAATGAAGCTTGAGATAATGTTAGGTTTTCACTGGAGACTGAATTCTGACTTGTGAATTCTTCCTCTCTGATATCTTTGTAAAGTCAGGCTTTCTCATTTGAAAAAAAAAAAAAAAAAGTAGCCTCTTTTTCAATAATGACATAGCTTATTGCCATAGCCATACTAAATTAATTCTTAATATTTTTAAAAATAAATCCCAATAGCTTTTGGAATATATTGGAAAAATATTTTCCAATAGCTATGTAGGTGATTTAGATCTGCCAGAATATTGTTACAGATATCTTCAATCAACAAAGCATAGTTTTTGGTGAAATAGTATATTTAAGTTCATGTTTTTCATTTTGTGGTTTGTTTAGCAATCGGCAGGTTTCTGGGAACTAGAAGCTTAGACGTTCCAGGTATTATTTCTGTCTCAACTTCCTGAGATACTGTATTTGTAAACTGTGACTTTGTGCCAGCCAAAGATTTTTTTTTTTTTAACTGGGGCTGGGAATCTAAGTCATAGCCACAGTTCTCACAGCTGATTCCGAGGCATGTAGAAAATGCCCGACAGCTATCAGCCCACACATCCAATAACAACTGGTTCCTTCCTCTTCCTGTGGAATAGTAACATCCTCTGAGAAGAACTGTACCCTGAGGAATGCAAGAACAGCAGTAAGTCTCTCACACAGGAAATTACTACTTTAGCACTCACAGAAAAGTGCTTCTGTCACTTGGACTGTCATGCCATAATGAGCTTCCTGCTGACCTAGAAGATGATTTACTCCTGATCTAAATGCCATTTGTGAGCCTGTTTAGTTTAATGGAAAATAATGAAGTTAGCATTCAGCATTTCTGCAAATCCGTACCCTCTCTGGCGCCCCCCCCCCCCCCATTTTAGACTTTTGAAACTAGCAGCACAAGTACATGTAGCTGAAGATTTTTAGTATTTAATTATTTAAAAAATGGTAGATAATAAGTTTATGAGGTTAGGCATGATGAAAATATTTAAGTTTATGATGTATGATCTAACTTACAAAAGGTTGTAACTGCTCCGGAGTTTATTGCTCTGAATTAATTGCACATGTAGATGCTCCCAGTGAGAAGCTAACTTGTAGAACTCATTACCCCAGGTGGCTGTAGAGCCAGGTTCCAAAAGGGACTAGACAAGTTCATGGATGATTATGATAATAGCTCTTAAACAGAATAGTTGAAGATGTTTCCTCTAGCATCTCTAAACCAGTGCTGATGGATGCTAGGGAAGGTATGGCAGGTGATAGATCATTTTAGCTGTACCTTATTTTTATGCTCACCTTCTAAAGCAGGGATGGTTAACTGGTGGCACAGCATGTGACACATGTTATATTGGGGAGAGAGCAGGCTGTACAGTGGAAGATAAGGCAGGGAGCAGAAAGCAGAGCAGCAGCAGGGAGCACAGGGTAGGGAGAAGAAAACTGAACAGCAGATCAGGTAAAGGAAAAGGGATCAAAATGGCACTCAGGAAGGGTTTGAAGCTAATTTGTGCCATGCCTGTCAAAAAATAGTGATGCCGAGCCTTTTGGCCCTGCAGGCTAGATGAGAAATGTAGGGCAGTCTGCAGGCTAGAGACCACTGCTGCCTGGCTCCGCATGCAGGGATTGTGCTCTTGGGGCTCTGCACATTGAGACTGAGCCCTGTGTTGCTCTGCATGCCCAATCTAGCTCTGGATCTGACCTGTGGGCCAGCGGTTGAGGACCCCTGCTCTAAAGTATCCACTACTGCCGCTGTTGGAGACAGGATGCTGGGCTTGGTGGGCTTCAGTATGGCACTTCTTACATCTTCATCAAATGCAATATGTAATTTTCACATTCTTTAAAGGATCAGGTTTTGAATACTGTGAGAAATGGATTATTAGGCTAGAAGAGCTGATCCAACAATGAAAATTCTGTCCCTGTACAGGTTTCCCTCGGTTTATGCTGTACATGCATTCCTGAAAAAAGGTGCATAAGTCAAATTCACATAAAGGGTACCCACTTTACAATGTATCAAATAGGAATATGTTCCAAGACCTCGACTGTACTGACCCTAGACCCATTTCTACCACTTTTACAAGATAATTTTGGTACTCGCCAACAGCAGACAGTACACAGAAGCATAGGGTGGTGGTGAATGTTACCATAAATGGGGATTGCAGCTACAGAAACATGTCGCAGGCAACGAGCAAGGAGCACAGATCCACACAGGAGACTACTTTATTGCGTATCATTCCCACAATGCACCACACAAAGCAGCTGATTGCAGGCTTCCACCACACTGATCACATAAGAGTGGATTTATCTCACATATAACAAACTTTTGTTATAAAGAGGGTCATCGCATAAGAGCAAATTCACACATACAGAACCCATATAAAGCAAGGGAAACCTGTATTCCTAATTAAAAACAATCCTACATCCCCCACATGATCATGTCACTGTAATATTTTTATAGGAAAAAGTCAGTATATACTACTGTAAAATAAATATACATTAGCTAAATCTGGATATTCAGATTACATATTTGGCTTAGGTCTTCTATCCATCTTCAATGCACACTATGAGCATTCAACAAATTAAAAAAAAATAATGAGGTAGCAACAATACACTGTTCTTTTTTGTGTCCGCCAGCCTCTACCATAGTGGGTTTTAAGATTTTTATCTTGGTTCTACCTTGGTAACTAGGATAAAATGTATGTCTAATGCATTGTTAATTTATGTGCTTTATAAAGTAAATATTTTAATATTATTGGAATTGCATTTTGATGCATTGTTTTTTCAATGATCTCTATTTAAAGCATCTTTTAAGATTTTAATTAAGCACCTAATTTTATTCTAATCTACATTAAGTGGAACATGTATACCAAGGTTGCCTGTCCCAAAGGACTGAATCATAGGTGGACTCTTAAGACCAAAACCCAAACAACACAACCTAAACTGATGTTTGTAATATCAGTATCTTGTGTGTAGACAACTCATGCATTCAGTGTGATTGACATTTCTAGAAGCTCTGTGAGGGAGCTTCACTCCTCTTTATTAAAAATGCTTTAGTGCAGGGGTTAGCAATTTACAGTCCACAGGCCAAATCCAGCCTATGGGACTGTGGCTTCTGTGGAAGAGGGCTTTGCCTGCACTGCTCTGGAGCCAGGAGCCAGGGCTTTGATGGTGGGGGAGCTTTGCCTACATCAGGTCTTAGTACTGGCCTGCCTGTGACCTGAGCTGGGTCATTCCAGCCCACTGCCAGCAAACATTGATGACCCCTGCTTTAGCGTGTGTTACTTCCATGGACCATATGGATAGCATGTAACATTACAGACAGTCCCTGCTTTTTCTGCATTTGGGATCTGGGGATTTAATATTGCTCTCTTCTCTGTATTTCTGAGGGGCGACTTTTTTGAAAAAGATATTACTGCTAGAGCGGCCAATGTAAATTCATCATAATAAAAGGATGTTTGTTAGCCTAGGGGAAAAACGGGGCAAGTGTTATCTCTTTTTTGGGCCAGGGCTCTGAGGGAACATTTGAAGGGGTCTATTCCAAAGTGTGTAGGTCTACCTACTAAATTTGATATAGAGGAATATGTGAAGTGTGGATAGGTGCTCATCTGGACATTGCTGCTATGTATGTAAAATGTCATGGGACTATGTAGAACAATAGGACTGCAAACAAAAAAAACCTAAGCAATGTTTGTGTATATGGTAATGTTTAAATCTCAATTTTTATTCTCCTTGAAAGCACAAAGGGAACGATAATCCAAGATTGGGTTTCTCTTTTCTCTCCTTTTTAGTGTGTATCTGTGTGTTTACCCAAACTCTAACTGTAAAATATTAAATTATCATAAACATTGTTCATCTGTCTTTTAAATGTAGTTTTTGTAAAACATCTGGGGAGGAGGTGAGGCAACATTTCCAAGAGTTTGGCAGATGGTATGAATAAGACAAGCCAGTTATGTTTCATTAGATACACTACTAGCTTTAAATTAATATGCTTTTCAGCATTTCTGTTTATTTTCCTTAGCCCTTTCCGATTCCAAAATAAATTGGTCTGCCCAGTGAAACGGTTCCCTGTATAGAAAGGTGGAGACAGAAACAGTGTTGTATACTTGCTTCTAGATAGATGCCAAAAGCCACCATCTGTTTGCTATAGGATACATGTGAGCAAGACGCAAATGAATCATGTGGTTATTAAGAATAATAGAGTTCTAGTACTTGGCATTTGTCCATTTGAATGCTTTTCAAATTTCCAAATTCAAGTTGGAATACACTTGGTTTTAATTACACTTTCATGGTTGGTTTAATTATTTTTCATTGTTGGTTGCCACATCAATTAAGTGAAAGTTTGTCTAAAATATTAATATCAAGGATCAGTTTGGGATATGTTTTATTTTCTAACTCTAGTAACCAGTGAATTCAAATTGACCCCATTTGCTGGTCTGTCAAAGTTGGGACTTTGTATTGTAGCCTAGTAGTCTTTGAAGGACTATTTAATCCAGGACACCTTTCCTGATAAAGGTATGTACATCAGTTTTGGTGATTTGGCAGGGTGGGGGGGTTGCTTTGTTCTTCAGACTTTCACAGTAGCAGCCCAGAAAGTCACAGGAAGCTATCAAAATACTTAAAAATAGCACTATTGTAAGAAATTTGAAAAAATATGTCCAAAGTAGTACCAGTGCTGAATTTCCTATTCCTAATGCAGCCAAACAGATATCTTATCTTCCAACTTACTGATCTAATGTGGTGACACATTAAGCATCTTAATTGCTGCTGAGCAACACGCATGTTTTGACAGAATTTTTTAATAGACTACTAATTAAAGGAAGAGATTTTGAGAACATCATTTATGTCAGACCACTCGAGAGAAGTTTCTTGGATATTAAATGTAATTCACAAAAGGTCTTTGTTGTAGCCTAATTCTGTGCCCACTGCAGCCCATTGTAAAAACTCCTGTCCACTTCTTCACTAATTAAGCCAGTTAGTAAAGTCAGGCCGGTGCTAAACACTTCTGAAAATTCCATGCTGGTGTTATATGAGGCTGCACTGAGGATTATGCTTTGCAGCCTGATCTACGTCTTCTATGTATTACTAAAGCTAAGTACTTCTGTGAACTAATGTGGTCTTTCCTTCCATATTTCAGTTATTAAATACAAACTTATAAAAGCATTTCAGTTTAGTTTTTCAAAGTAAATTTTAAAATTTCTTTCACTTAGGATAATGCTGACAGTACAGTTAAAGGACATTTTGTCCTTTCTTAAACCTTGCTTTATCAGCCATTTTAAGTGTAATGGTTTATTAATAAAGTTTTGGTCAGGTGCTGAAGTACTGTTTATCATCATTACACAGTTATGTTTCTTTTTTTTTCTTTTTTTTCCCCCTCCCTGGCAGTCAGGGGATTTAGATGCCAAACTGGGAAATACTGGGCGTGTGTACATGTTCACTAATGAGACATAGTTACTGCGCACTGAGCTAAATCAGTGTGCAGGAACTCACACTACTGCGCAGTAGCACCAGCATATGGGTTTTTTAGTGACGCTTACTGCGCACTATCCTAACACTACTGCACAAAAGTGTATTAGCACAGTTTTTGCTCAGCATCATACTGCGTGGTGTTAGGCTACTGCGCTGCTAGTGTCTCATGTAGACATGCCCACTGTGTATTCTTTCTAGCACCGGCATCTGGCTTGTTGGCAAACTGTACAAGAAGTTAGGATGGCCACTCTGGAGTTGTCTCAGAGTTTCTCTGAGATTAGTTTCTGTTCTTCTATGCACCATAACATCTTCCTATAAATGGTTTGATATGGAAGGATTTGCCTTTTTCAACAGAAGAGGAACTAAACATCTCATGCTGTTGTAGGTAGCGACCTATCAGATTCTCTTCTTCTTACTTAAAAGGGAAGTAAACTTGAATGTGACAGATTCCTCACAGTTAAATTTGCAAGTCAAGCTTTTAAGAATAAACTTTCTAATAAAGTGGGAATTAGACTTCCAGGATCCTTCCTGACATCTGATAATATAAGGAATAGTAATTATAAATGAATTGAATTGGGGGGGGTAGGGGAGTTGTTGATGTCATTAGAGTTGCACCAGTAGAGAATTTGGGGGCCAATACTGGTAGCCAATTTTTAAGGAGGCATATTGGCTGATACCAATCTGATTTCTGATACAGCTGCATGCAGTTGCAGAGTCTGTTATGGTGAAAGGGGAGAGAAGGGGTGTGGGGGGGTGCTAGGGTAGGCACTGCTCAGCCAGAGCGGATGCAGGACGGACCTGCGTCTCGTCCGCAGGATGCAGGGGTGGTCAGCTCCTGCCACTTGTCTGGGAGAGCATGCACCTCCAGATCTGCACTGGGTGGGCTGGGCAGGCTGCAGTGCTGCTCTTAGGGCAGGTGGTGGTGGCGGCACTGGGAGGGGAGCTCGGGGGTGGGGTGCAGCCACCTCAAAACTTAGCTCCCCTGTCTTCCCAGTGCTGCCACTGCCCACCTTGAGCGCAGCATGGTCCCTGGCCTTCAGCCTGCAGCTGCTGCCTGCCCAGTTCCCCCCACCCCATGCAGATCTGGGGGACTTGTCCCCCCCTTGCCCTCCTGGATGAGCGGCATGCAGTGGTGGGAGCTGCCTGCCCCTCCCCGCACCCCCAGATGAACTGCAGCTCTGTTCACCATCCCCAGCTGGGCATCATCTACCCTAATCCCACTCCTTCCCTCACTGCAGGGGACGTTGATCTGCCCCCCCCCCCGCTCCCTGTCGTTTGTCTGCCCCCTCCCCTTTCAACACAACAGACTTACCAGCTGCACACAGCTCTCCATGCTGCCACAATGTGCTCCGTGCTGCCTGTGTGCTATGCTGTGGCTACACACAAATTGGCATTTATCAGCCAAATAATCAGCCATATCAGGAGGATTTCTGATGTTGTCAATTTTCTTTATATTGGTGCCAATCCAATAATGCAGGGGTTGTCAACTGGGGGTATGCATACCCTTGGGGGGTACTTGGACTGGTCCTAAGGAGTATGTGCAGGCAAGCAGGGACAGAGTGCTGCTGCCTCCCAAGATCAGGGGCGGGGCGTGGGCAGTGGTGCCCCTCTGGGTCTGGAAAGCTCACACGTGGCAGCTGCTACCACCACACCAGCCTGGTGAGCTTCCCCACCCTGCCCTGGCCCTGCTCATGTCTGGCTGCAGGGCTGGACTAAAAAAGGTTGAAAACCCTGTAATATTGGACCACTTCCAGATCTGCCAGGGAGTGTGCGGGCTGCAACCCCCAGGTTGAGATCTGGTGCCTCCTGGGGTAGAGAGGACCTGGGGTCCCTTCGTGGCTGATTGCTGAGCTAAAAGGGTGCGGGGGACCCATAAGTGGACCGGAAGTACTTCTAGTCCATTTCTGAGTTCGCTGTCGAGCACATGGGGGCCCCCCATCCACCCCAGTATCACAGCATTCACAAGCTGTGCCTGGTTCCTGAAGGCAGGTAAACCCATAAAACATTTAAAAGCTGTCTATGGCCAAATCACTGACTCTCCAAATCATCAAATCTTGAGATTCAGATTTGGCTGAATCGAATCGGGTACAGTGATCTGAATCAATTAATAGAATCACTGTCTCTGATTCGGGCGAAATCCGAATAGAATATAGCCCGTTTCACACACCCCTGCTAACTACTACTCTGTATGCACAGATGGCACCATGCTCAGCCAAATAGAAAAGAGAAGTAGGGTGCTACTTGTCCCTGCCTTATGCCCAGTTGCAACCGAAGGAGACAGCAGCAGCCCTAACTCTGCTCTTTCTTTTTCTTGTGCGGATGGAGGGAGAGTCAGCAAGTACTGACAGGGAAGAGTGCAGGCAAACCTCATCTGCTCTCCCCCAAGCCACAGTGCCTCAAGCAACATAGCTGAGCCAGCACAGAGTGGGAGGCAATGACCAAATTGTAACTCTTGAGTCACGATTAGTTTCTGGTCTGGTACTAGGGCACTGCAGCTGTGCTGCTTACTCAGGCTGGATTGTAAAATTTATAAAATTGCACAATATAGGAACAGGCAAATAGCAATAGAACAAGAAGTCCTTGCCATATCAGAAGCAGAACTCTCCTAAATCCCAGTTTGGTGCTGAATCCAAAAGACCAGTGTGTGTATGTGGACACTGAACAGCTTACTAAGCCACAGGACAGCTAATGCATGGAAAGTCTCCTCTTCTTTTTAATTTATTTAATTTGTTCATTAACCCATGCCTAAATAGCTTGGGAGCTGTTGCTGACAGGTAATCTAGAGAGAAAGAAACTGACTTGAGAGGCATTTGTCCAATTGATGGTTCAGGGAAGCTGAAGGTTAACAAAATGAGTTATACTTGCTGTGATCTAAGGCAATTGTTCTCAACCTTTTTAGATTCAAGGTGTCCACTGTTATGTTTAAGGCAATTCTTGAAAAATGCCAGCTCTGTTACAGAAAACTCAGAAAGACTATAAGGGGTCAAAATGTTTTGAATTATGGATTCCTATATGAAATCTCCGGGTTATTTTGTAAATCATGTTTGCATACCTAATAATGCTAAAGTTTTGTGGCACCCTTAAAAGAATCTCAAGTCACCCTGGTTGCAAATCTCTTATCTAAGGCAGTGTCCTTAGAACTGCAAAGTGTAAAGAGAAAATTGTGTACTGGATGTGCACAGTACTGGACATATACTCCTTATACCATTTAAGCTTAGTCCTATCTTGGGACAGTGCAAAAGAATCACCAAGAAGCATTTTGCCGTAAGGTATAGTAGCTCAATGGAGTGGCTTTGCAGGCATAATACATCTGCTAACTGTTAGGGTTCAACTTAGCCCTCTCCTGGTCACATGGGTGCATAAGGACTGGAGTTATGTTTGCAACTCTTTACCATCCCTTTTGTAGTACCATGCATCCTGTGCTCCTCCATCTACTTCCTTCCAGGCAGAATCTGGTCTGCTGTAATTTTTTTTTTTTTATACAGATACTTTTCTTGACAGGATTTGATGCACAAAATATGTGCATGCTCCCCAAGCTCCTCCCATTTTAATTGAGTAAATATGGCAATTTTACTTGTACTTTAATCAGCTCTCTGGTTATCAGTGACATCAGCAAAGCAATCTGTTTAAGACTGATTTAACTTTGATAAGCAGAGAGCTGATTAAAGTACAAGTAAAATTGCCATATTTACTTGATTAAAAGGTATGGGGTTTTTCTCCATTTAACATGCGGGGGCCCTCATTTTAGAATGGAGTAGGAGGCAGTGGGGGGCCAGGCAGCTGCTGTGGCTCTGGCTGCAGTTCCAGCCTCAAACTCCAGGTTTCTAAAAAGCTGTCCCTCAGAAAGACAGAGAAGATAGAAATATTAAAATCCCCAAATACAGAGAAAACAGGGCAGCAGCTGCTGCCTACCCCCCCACAACCTCAAGCCCCTGCTGCCCCTTGCCTCACTCCTGCACTGCTTCTCCCGTTCTCTCCCCACTCTTCTCTCCCTATTGCTGCATGCCCCCTTATTTTTCATTCATGCTGTCAGCCTTCATCCTCACTGCAGCCTGGAGCACTGAGCATGGCTCTAGCCTGGCCCTGTGGTGGTGGTGTTGAATCCATGCCATTGCTACAGGGCTGGCCTGGAGCTGTACTCAGTGCCCCCAGCCTGCAGCAGGGACAGACCCTACTGGCACAGAAGAAAAGGTGAGAGAGAGAGATGGAGTGCAGGTGGTGGGGGAGAGACTGTGGGGGACGGGGGTCCTGCAGGAGGGAGAAGTAGCATAGAAGAGAAGACAGGGAAAGGGGAGGTAGGGCCTCAGACTGCAGGAGGCAGGCACAAGGGGAATAAGTGTGGTGGGGGGGCAAGTGGCAGAGGGAAAACTGCATGGCGCCTGTTGCTTGCCACCCTATTGATTGTGCTGCAGTGCTCCATTCACTGCCTCCCCCACCACCTCCCACTGCTTTTCCTGTTACTACTCCCCCACACTACCTGAACCACACCTTCCCCATTACTTCTCCCCTCATCACCTGTCCCCTCACTGCCTGCAGTAGGGGTGGGGTGAATTTTAAGACAATCCTCCAATAATTAGATTCTATACATGTAAAATTGTATTTTCCATGTATATAATTTTTGTGGGGGGGTCATCTTAAATTCAGGACCATCTTGTATTCAGGTAAATGTAGTAATTTAGAATACTTTTAATTGTGTGATTTGGTTTTGACTAATAAAAAAATCCAAATTAAATGGTTCTGGCCTGACTTCCTTCGTATTAATTAATTCTCAGAAAAGTACTCTTCTGTTGTTTGAATGCAATACATAGACTTTCCTATAATAGACATTCTTCAATAATGACTGATCTAAATACATTAGGTGGCTTTATCTGCTGGCTGCCTGAAAGAGGTAAAGATCACATAGTGAAGGACTCAACTGCATCTCAACAGTGAATCACTGAATTAATAGCCACTGTTTTCTTGCAGCATATAGGTAAGCTTATATGGTAGTTCTTCCAAATTCTATTTTTAACTTTATATCTTAGCAGTTCTAATAGAACTGTAGAACAGGAGTAGGCAACCCCCAGCACATGTCCCAGAGCTCAGCATGTGAAAGTACAGGTTCCCCTCAATTTGTTGTATGTGTGTTGCTGGAGAATGGCGCACAAATTGAATTTGCAAAAAGTGAACCCACTTTACAATGTAACAAATAGGGATAGGTTCCCATAGTGGTGAAGGAGAGAGTAAGGCTGGGACTAGGGAAGGGGCAGGGAGTGCGGTGCCACTCCTAGAGCTGCACAAGGTAGCAAAGCAGAGGGAACAGAACGGCACTTGCCTCAGCTGCAGCAGCCCCGGGTATGGCTTGTGCCAGCTGCCTGCAGCTGCTGGGCTGCACCATGGTCCGCCTGTCCCCACTCACCTTTGCTCCTGGGTCACACCGTGCCCTGGTGCGGGCAGCTGGTGTTAGTTGCTCCTGGGGCTGCTGCAGCTGGGGCTGGGGTGAGTGCTGTGCTCCTGCACCACCCAGGGTTCCTCTTATCCACACTCACCCCAGCCCATGCTGGAGCAGCCCCGGGAACAGCCGACACCACCTGCCTGCACCATGGCATGGTACAGCCCAGGGGATAGGGTGAGCCCCAGACAGGACAGCTGGGAGCCGGCAGTGGCTGCTTCCGGGACCGCTGCTGGTGGGACTGGGGTGAGTGGGGCCACAGGACTTTCTCCTCCCCACCCCCACAACAGACCTACCTGCTTGAGCAGGGGGGCATCCATGCTGATTGCATAAGAGTGAATTTACCTCGCATATAATGAATTATGGGTCTAAATGTGTATATATCATAGGAGTGAATTTGCATATAAAGAACCCACATAAATTGATGGAAACCTGTATTTTACTTGGCATACATGCCTTGGGGAAGGGGCTGGGGCTGTAATGCCACACCAAGGATTGGGCCCCTCATGGCTCCCCCTGATGTCTGCCTTGGTATACCAACATCTTGCAAGTTGAGGTTGCTGACCCCTGCAATAGAACATAGATGGAACACTATGCCATACAGCACTGGAAATCAGGATCTGGCCAAATAAAGATTTTTTTTTTTTTAGCTGAATATCTAACTTTCTATGTATTATTGTGTTTCTGTTTATTCATAAAAGAACATTTGTCCCCTAAGAAGGCTAAGAGGAAATTTTGTAAGCTGAGTATTTTATATCAGACATGTTCAGGTCAGAGCTTAGTATATGGACAAGGCCAAGTTATGATTCAAAGCTGTTCTATTAATTGTAGCTGTAAGATGTTCCCTTGAACGTGTGCATATATAGTCTGAAGTGATTTGCTGTATATTAAAATTGGCTGCTTTATTTTAACTGTGAATAGTGGGAATGTTTCTATGGTTTTATGTCATCTGTCCTTCTCAGTTTAAAGAGCTTCCTGCTGCAGCTATTTGCAGATAAGTTGAAAACCAGCCTTTATTACATTCCTTAACCTCTTTTACCATGGGGTACATATTGTTATTTTTAGCACCTATATTCTGCAATGGCATTTTTGCAATTTATGAAAGTGTTCAAATATGGCCTTCCTGAAGTGTTATATTTAGACTTGACTGCCTGGCAGGGAATTTCTCACCTGTTGGAAATCCAGAGCCTAAATGGTTTCAGTCTCTGAGATTGTGGTACATGTGTATGTAAGCGGTGGTATAAGCTAATGGAAAAGCTGAGCCTTTATTCAGTTTGTTGTTTGGGATTTTTCCCCTAAATGCTTATAACCATATGTAAACGAGGAAATGTGATTAAAATAATGGTTTTCTATTACATATTTCATATATAGTTGATTTACACATACTTGGTAATTTTACCAAAATGTAAGAAGAATCAAGATGATCAACACCTGAGTCAATGCAGTCAAAAAACTGGATAATAACTAGGACTTTTATCCTGCCATCAAGATTTAAATATATAAACTATATGGATCCAGAAATTCATATTGGCATGTATCATTTTACACACATGTATGCACACATACCTCCCCCCTCCCATGCTTGTGGATTCTTTTTTGGATCAGACTCTGGGAATCCAGAGATAATAGAAATAGTTGCTCTATAAAACACTGTCAACTGCATGGAATAAACAAACTGGGGGGGAAAAACAGAGAAAAGTTTTATCTCTGTTTTCTTGTTAGAGAAATCATAAATTTGACTGCTAACCTAGGAGCTGTGTTTAAAAAAAAAATAGATTTAAGTGATTTCTCTTAAATTGATGTTGTTCCCTAAAATTTGCTTTCTGTATACCATTTCTGTATATTATTTTATATACCAGTACATTACAAAATACAAGGACTATATTATGTATTCCAGATTAACTGCGCTGGATTAATGTGTCCAGTGCAACCTGTACTTTGGGTGCTGTATAATGAGCTGAATGGTAAATATTTCACAAGGACTTATTGGTATCTCCACGAGTTTTATTATAAGTTAAAAAATACAAAATTAAATATGAAAATAAAGTTATACTTGGCTTATCTTGATTTTTAAAGGCACTTTATTTACTCCTTAAATATTTTGATTTTTATTCTGCTGTCCTTTTTTTTTTTTTTTTTTTTTTGAAGCAAAATTGCATCATAAAGTTGTCAGAAGAAGGTTTTAATAGATGGCTAGGGTGTGATTGGGAATTCTCTCATATAAAAAAAATGTAAGAACTACATCAGCATTGTTGAGTAGGCACACCTTAATGTTTTTCTCTGTGGGATACCTAACTGTTCATATTTTTTCACATTGTCTTCAAAGGAAAAATGCTGTCAGTTTGGGGAAAAAACAGTATATTCAGTTTATATTTAGGTTCACATTTTAGAAAGCTTCAGAATCAGAAACACTGGATTTTTAAATTAAAACTTAGAATCTGGAGCAAAACTGACATTTGCTGGATTCTTCACTAAATTCCTTCATCATGGAATATATAGTACACTGATTATAAATAGGCAAGTGTCTTCTATATTTTCAGTACATAAGTAGTAAATACAGATGCAACTGGTAGAGGAGAAATCAGCAACATATGTAAAATTGTTGTTTTATACTTGTTTGGAACAGCACACTAAAAGTGCTCTGTATTTTCCAGGCAACCAATAAGGGGTTAATCCCTGTCCCAGTGTTGATATATTCACAATACCATCAGATTTACCCATACGTGTGAGCAGAGAAGCTTGCTCTTTGATGCCACTACAAATCCTGCTCCCAAACTCCACTCCCAAGAAAGAAAAAGAAAAATAACTAAACTTGACATACTGGAGGATGGCTGTGATTTCTTGAAGTTAAATTTGCACAGACTTTTGGAAAAACAAACTACCAGTTCTTTGCATTCTATAGTGCCCAGTGACATCTGCAAGCTCTGGCTGAATTTGTGGTTTCAAACAATCAGAAAGTACACTGATGTTTTGTGTGAAAATGTCTATTTTATTAAGTAAAATAGTTCACTTATCCTGCTCATTTTATTGGCCCTGGAATGAGTGCCCTGGTATTACTACTTGGTATTAGCTCTAAATTGAAATATTTATGTACTATTTTCAATTTTGGCTGCCTTGCTGGAGGGTTGAAGAGTATTCTTGATTGGATGGGATATACGTTATACTTCTAATTCACATGCATTTTCTTTTAAAATTCATGTGCTCTTTTTTAGAATTAAAGAAGATTTTGAGTGAAATTTTAAGGCCTGAATTTCTTTGTTGTATTTGTTGGAAGAAACTAGACAACTTCTTAGCCTATCTGTAGCTTATTGGTTGACTGCAAGTCTTACTAACAGATTTAATTGTATTAGAAATCCGAGAATTACTTCTTCAACCAGTGAAGTTCAGCAACAACTAGACTGTAATCTGGCAATTTTTTTCAGTCCACAGCAGTACTGTAGAACAGTGGAGGAGAAGAATGAAAGTCAGTTGAAACTTCATGGAAATTCAGGACAACAGAAAATTTATAAAGCTTGTTCTGATTAGTATAATTGGGTTAACTCTAAATTGAATGGAGAGGGCTTTTCATTTTCTTTTTGGTGAATATTATCTTGAAATTGTAGTTTCAAAGTGTCATACATGAGTCCTCTAAATAGTTAAGTGCCCCTGTCACAATGGATTGAGCGAGCAATGAACCCCACCCCGAGCAACTGCTGCCACCTCTAAATTTGGTCACGTTCCACCTTATTAGCTATTCCCACCTGGCAGTCTGTTATAGGTTTAGAGTAGCCAGTATAGTCCCGTGCAGCTTCTGCCCAAGTCAGAAAACTCTGAGGAGAAATCTGAGGAGAGCTCTGTGAAACACCTCAGAGGCAATTGGCGGCCTGATCAGTCTCTAATATCTCCCCATCATTGACCGGCCCTGATGTACCCTGTTCCCACTGCGTTCACAAATTGTCGACTCGTCGCATTACATTACATGCTATGTTACCTGTCATCTGTTACCTGTAACCAAGCAATCGTTCACCACCTATGCCAGTGTCATCAGAGGCATAAGTAAAATATTCTTGTAACCAATACGCTGTCTCAGCCTCTCCATCCACTTGCCTGCCTGATGATCCCGTTTCGCTTTGGCTCCATGAGTGTCTTTATGAGGTTGCTCTTTGTTGTGCAGATGAAACAGGATTTCTTCCCTGGTGGTGTTAGATGGAAGGCAGGCGGGTGTAGAAAAATTCTCATGGATCACTCTAATGACCCAGAGGTACAGATTTCTAGCTTCTGCTTCCTATGTGCAAAAATGAAGATTATTTCCTACATATGGGGACTTTTTACCATCTTGAACTTTCCCTGTGCCTGATAAAGGTTGTGTAAGCTCAAAAGCTTGCAGAAAAAAGATAATTTTTTTGCAGTTCCTCAGTTGGTCTAATAAAAGGTATAATTTCTGAACCAAGAGTTCTAGATTTTTTCATTTCTTGTCTCAGACCAACATGGCTACCAAATACCTCCCTAAGATATACAGAGTGATCATAAGCTTTAATGAATTCAGACTTACTACAGATGCTTTCTACAAAAGGCAGCCATATCTTCCCATCTGCCCCCTCTTCCCTCTATGTTCCCTTCCACTTCCTTCTCACCTACACTTCAGTCAGTTAGTTCTTATTTAGCTCCCACAGTTTAAGTCCCATGCTTTTGCTTATAAACATTTTTTGCTAAACTGAAGTGCTATAATGTGACATACAGTATTTTGAACATCAAGCTTGCCAGGCAAAGAAGAGTGGGCAGTAGTTTAGATATTGTAAAACAGTAAATGAGGGTGTTTAATAAATTACCAAATATAGCATCGGTATTGAAATTCTGAGTTGTAAAAAACCTTATTGTTGAGTGGCTGATTATATGTTGGAAGTAGGAAACTACATTGTTAGTGGTTTTGATCTTGGACTTACTTGGGCTTGATGCATTATTTGTGATTTGTTTTTAACTGTTTTAACCATGGTATCAACAATATTTTAGTATCAACAGGCTCTTTTCTGGCAATGGTAGCAGCATTTCTAGTCAGGCAGTGCTGAGGCACTTGGTTGAATTCATGGCACAAAATCTGTGTGATCCCTTCTAAACTCTTCAATCTAGAACTCTTGGTTCGGGTACCATATGCTCGAAACCAAAATAATTTTTTAAGTGCCTTGCCAACTTTATGATTCATTAGAAAGCTTGCCAGTGTAATTTCTTTCCTTAAAGTCCATCTCTTTCTGAAGACCATTAAGATATTCCACTGCAAGTGTTTCCTGTGTGTGAAGGTTGCAGAATATTAAAAACTGCAGTTGTGTGATTATGGACTTGTATTTTTTATTTCTTTTGGATAAAGCCAAGTCAACCAGTTTCTTCTTCAGTTAAACAGAATACATTTTGTTAAAATGCTGGTAAATGTATCAAAAGTGAGTTTCTTTTCCAGTGTTTGTTTCTAACTACTTGGGGATACATTCAGGAATATGCCAGTGTGATAAGGTTGTGTGTGAGCTCCTTTCAGAGATTCACAGAGTTTTGGCCAGTTAGCTTGACAGAAAGCAAAGATGAGCAATTATAGTGTGCTGACTATGACCATTCAGAGTTTAAATTTAATTCCCACTAAATATCCTCTTTGTAATGCCATAATCATAGCTTCCTATGCATGCATTGAATCTACTCCTTGTCTTTCTGATTTGCAATTGGCAAGATGCTGTTACTTTTTAGAAGTTGTGGGTGGGCATGTTTTGCAGTTTTAAATTTCATTCTAGCTTGGCTTATAAGTAACCATTTAAAATGTGAAATGTATTTTGTAGCCTACTTTTATTCATTCACACCAGTTTTTCAGTCTTTCATATTTGTTTTAAATAGTAAGTTAATTGTACTACCTTGTTTGCAGTAAAGATAATTCACATCAGTGTTTGTTTATGAATGACAGTATTTTAGGTGTTTTAGAAAAGAGACCATTAGAAAGGGAAAGGGACACTTAAGAGAAAAAGTTAAAAAAACTGATCCTTAAAAGATCAGTTTAGCAGTCATTGGAAGTGATGGGTACATAATTGTTAATAGTATTACTGTGCTGCTTTGGATACTATCAATATAATTTCTTTATACTAAACCTCACCTGAGTGCTTATTTAGATTTAGATAATTCACAACTCTTCCCTGACGTGAAGGGGACTGCTGCTTTTATTGTGAATTTAATACTATACAGATACAGGTATTTTACTGTTTTTTATATATATAGTCATGATTTAACAAACTTGGTCATAAACTTTTTTTTCTAATAATTTTATCTTGTTATAACTAATTCATGAATTCTTTAGGCAAAGTTTTAAAAAAAAAAAAAAAGCCCTAGAAAACTTGTTTTTCTTTTTGTTTTGGTTTTTTCCTCCAATGATAAAAAGGTTGGCATATTGATTTATTTGCTTTATCACACTTTTGTTGGTTTTTTCCTTATAGATATTGTCTCTTCCTCTTATTTTTGTAGCACTGTTCGATCATGTTATCTTCCTGGGGCTTTAACATGAGTAGCAAATTAAAATAAGATTTTAAGGATTTGTCTATATAAGGCAATACTATGCAGTTATCCAGAGAAAATGCTACTTTAGCCTATGCACTGTGTAACATTAATAAAGTGCTTACAGTTCTGAAGCTAATGTGGCCAGTCTCTACATGGTGCTGTCTTGCTCCATATAAGCGTGTCCTTATCCTGAGGCAGTAGTACACACTGAACTGGTCAGAGGTGTCAGTGCATTAAGCTTCAGAGCATTCTTTACTGCTTCCCTTACCTGCTGATATACTATATCAGAAGTTTTCAACGTTTTTAGATTCCAGTTATCCCCCTGGAAAATGAGAACTCTTAGTTTTCACTTGTGTTTTTTGACCATGAAAAAATAAGAGTAATTCTTCTGTTGCAAAGAAGTCAGAAAGCCCACAATAGGTCAGGTAGTTTTGGATACCGTGAGCATATCTATACATGCATTTAAGAACAGTTAAATTGAATGCACAATCATCAATTTTTTTTGTCTGGTGTCTGTATGTGCAGGGACTTAGCACCAAAGTTAGTGCCAAGTCCCTGCAGTCATGCCATGTTGCCCCCCTTCTGGCTGGGCAGACCCGTACTAAAGTTAATGTGCTTTAACTAATCATGCCTTAGTTAATGCACTTTAACTAATTGTGCCAAATTTGATACCTGCATCTGCAGGTATCAGATTTAGGTGAGTGTAAGGTCATACCTGTAATGGGAAGGTGCCAACATGGTCTGCACATGGGGTACCTCCCCCAACTTTCCTGCCATGCCTTGATTTGAAATAGTAAGGAGGGTCCTATGATGTTATGGGTACCTTTGTGTACACACATTGTAGAGACTCTTGGGGTTCCTCTTCCCCTACACCCCTTCCACACACTTGCCAAGATCTTGACAGTGATGGGAGCTCTGCTGCTGGGCTAACAAGATTGGATTCTAAGGATGTGCTCCTGAATTCTGATGATTCCTGTACTTTGGGCAGACTTAAGTGGTAAGTGCTCAAGGCCATGTTTATATACGTTGTGGGGCTCTAATCTGTAGGTGTGTGCGAAGCAGGCAGTATTCAGTTTGGATTTGGCCTGATTCAGGGGACAGTGATTCAATTCTTTGATTCAGATCACTGTCCCAATTAAATTCAGCATATCTGAATCTGAAGATTCGATTCTGATTTGGAGAATCAGCGATTCCGCCATAGAAACAGCTTTTATATGTTTTTCTACATGCTTCAAGGTACCAGGCATGGCTCCTGAACACTGAGATGGTAGGGTGGATGGAGCACCACAGGAGTGCAGGCGAGGGGGGCACGCATGCTTGGTGGTGGACTGGAAGTACTTGTGGTCCACTTCCAGTCTGTTGCCAAGCAGATGGGGACCACCCCCTCACACACCCGTTAGCTGAGCAATCAGCCGAGGGGGCACCCCAGGTGCCCCCCAAACCCAGGAGTCCTCAGTTGCTGAGCACGCAGAGGCCCTCTCATGCTCCTGTGAGATGCTCCATCTGCCCCTACCATTTCAGTGTTCACAAGTCATTCCTAGTACCTCAAGGTATGTAGAAAAAACCTATAAAGCTGTGTCTATGGCTGAATCATTGAATCTCTCCAAATTGTTTTGGAGACTTCCGAATTGATTTGGAGAGATTAATGGGTCTCCTAATTTGATTCGGATTTGGAGATTCAGCTGCTGAATTGGGCCAAATCTCCTCCAAATTGAATCGGCAACTGAAGCTTCGCATAGCCCTACTGATCTGCCTTCTGGAAAACTAGATCAATTCATATATTTATGCAAATCAACAAAGTTCATGTCTTTGTCTGAGTCACAGCACCAGTTAATTAACACCAGTGTCTCCCAGGCTAACCAGGCCATGATTAAGTTGTGAGGTTCTTCCACTCCTCTGATAGCTAAGTAACAGAATAAAGAAAAGCAAACATTATTTATTTCCCTTGATCAGTCAGTTCTCGAGGGTACCTTCAATTTGGGGTCTTTAAGTCCACCTCTTTATGAGTGCCAGACTTAGCAAAAGACAACTAACTTAACTAACGTCTACCAACTCACATGCTTGGTCCACAGGGTGTCTTGAGTGTGATTCAGTATCGGAGGCTGGTTGGAGACCCCTCTGGGCTGTGGAGACAGCTCTGCTCCCCTCTGACTGTGGAGCCTCCAGGGGCTTTTCCTTGGCAGAGCTTGGCTCCCCCCTTCCATGCAGCTCTACTTCTTTTCTGCTTGTGCTGGGTCACAGGGGCATGATGTCACTCATGATGTACTACCTAACCCGCACGAAGTGGGTGCTGATAAATTGCAGTGGCTGTTTCACTTGCTGCTCCATTGCCATTAGCTGTGCACCTGAAGGTAAGCACTGTCTATCTCCTGGGCCTCTGGTGGCTCTCCACTGGTGGCTTGTAGTGCCTCTGAGGCCTCTCCCTTGGTAGAACTGGCAAACCTGGCTTGGCCCACTGTTACAGTGCGATTAGCCTAATTTTGCCATTTTTAATACTCATTAAGGCTGTGCACGTGTAGCTGTGTGCCTGTAATGCACATTAAGTTAAGCTAATGCTCATTAACGCGTGTTGTGTAGATATGCCCTATGAGTTGCAAATCACTATATTAGATATTGAAAGATCATGCAGTCACACTAGAAAAATACTTTGGGAAGGGAAGGAGTATTAATTTGTTTTTTTTTCTCAGGGTGACTGCTTTTTTCATTGGTGTTTTCAATTGGAGTTGGCTCTAATTTTTAACAAAGACTGAAGGACATGTCTTCATACCTGAAAGCTTGTCTGTATCCCACCCAGCTATACAGTTGGTCCAATAAAAGATATCTCCCACACAAATCCTTTCCTCTCACATTTTTTGTACTATAATGGCTAAAAAAATCACCCCAGCTCCTTCAAACATCAATGAAGAATTAGTGAAAATTTAGATTGAAATGTTGTGATTTACATTCAGTTTGCACACAGTTAAATATGCAACTTGTACACTTAATAGTAACTATGAAATATCAATCTTGAAGTAGATTTGTGGGCTAAGGATAGGCTTAAACTTACATTTTAAATATATAATAATGCAAAAATTTTTTTTGTCCCACCTTCCCAAGTATTCCATGTATATATTTAAATATTGGTTATCTATTTTCTGAAGATTAACACTGTTCATGTTAAATCATTTTACTATACAAATTATTTGACAATTTTTCACAAAAAGGTTAATTTTACAAAGTAGTAAGGATTAAGAAAAAGCAACAGTCCTTATATTTTTTAACCACATTAACCAGTCTTTTGTATTTATCACCTAACAAACTGAATGGCCCAAACAGCAAGAAAATTAAATTGCATCTAAAAATATTACCGAAAAAATATTCTCCTAGGATTTCCTGCATGTGTTAAATATAAGAATCCCTTTCTCATTTTACAAACTATTGGTAATAGAAAATAATTTGTTTTGGTTGTACAAAAGCAGTTCATTTGGCATTAAAATCATGAACTTTAATGTTCTCCCTCTTAATTAGGTTTGAAGGCAAGGATTTTTTAGGGCTGCTATCTTTTATGGGATTGACTGCATGGCTGGAATAAAGTTAGACAAGCTTTCAAATGCAAGACATTCTTAATCAGGTCTGAAGAGGGAAGCAAGCACAGTGAGGATGCATACAGATGTTTAGAGAGGTTAGATCATATTAAGAATGGCTGCCTGATCTAACTTAGTTTGCCCAGGTGTGGCCCTTATGCTTAGATTAGCCTAACTAATCTGTGTTCCAACTTAAGCCTTCAAAGTAGTCTAACGTAGATCAGGTTGGGCATTTTTAGACTGATCTAACTGTCCTGAACTTCTGTACAGTTTGCAGCACAGCCCTAGGTCTGGGAAAGCCCAGTTGCTAGCTCCAGCCCAGGGGCTGCGTTTTTCCTACCTTCTTCCTAGCACCGGCCTGTTTTTAGCCCATGGCTCCTCTCCCCACCCCCAGATGGACAGCCCTCCTCCAAAGGTCAGCCAATGCCGCCCCCACTGCCCCCGCATTACATCTCTGCCAGTTTTACCAGCATTTGTCAGTGCTGGGAGTGGAGAAACTAAGTTGGGGTGGAGGGGATGTTTCTTCTGGTGCTGGGAGGGATCAGGGGCCTAAAAATAGCCCCAAGTCCCAGGGTGCGGGCGGGGGCAGGGAGACACTCCCTCAAGTTGCCCCGTGGAGCTTGTGAGGCCCCCTGATCCTGCCAAACCCTTACAGACCTCACATTCCCCTACAGACCCTGTTTGCTCCCCTTACCCCTCCCAAGCCTGCTTGCCCTTCCAGTTTCCACTGCCCACACCTCCAAGGCCTCCTCCTGCTATTCCCTCCCATCCCAACTTACTTTACATTGGGTGGCTATTTTTAAGTCCATCTAACTCCCCCTAACCTCCCTGAATGTTTCTACATACCTTGAATGTTCAGAGCATAGATTAGAGGTGAAATTTGACATGGGGAGGGAAATTTTCAGGAGTATCAGACAAACAGTTTGCAGAAGTATAGAAGCTTATTACTGGGACATTAAGACCTATCAAAATTAGGTTGGGGGTCATTAATACATGTGTGTAGAAAGACATTCAGGAATAAGGTAGTTTAAGTGTACAAATAATCAACATACATATTCAGCCGTTGTTCCTTAGTGTCCAGGCAGCTTATGTATTTTTGTTCCCAAGTTCACCTTTGAAAGGTATTTGTTAAATTTCCCTTGAGCATGGGCATAGTGATCAGAGAGGGAGCGTTCATTCTGTGAGAGATATGTTCCTACTGATGCATGTGTGTCTGTGCTCAATGTTCTTAGTGTTGAAGAACATTTCCATTTTGTGGGTTAGCATGTATACAGGAATGCTTCATTAACTCTACCTCTCAGGACCATGAAAAGCTAGAAATATATCAGTGACTCTGAGGCCCTTCACAGGGTTTAAAGTAAAGGTATTCCAAACATTCAGAGATGTAGCAAGGATATGCAAACATAGCGATTCTCAAGCAGCAGCAGTCACATGTATGTATCAAAAAATGCATGAAGATACATGGGGACCCATATGACTGAGGTATTAAAGCTTTAAATTGGTTCATGCCCAAAGAGGCAACTGATGCAAGGAACAAAGAAATGGGAAATACACTGCCCTTAACAAATATCAAGCCACTTCATTCTTTTATGGTTGCAAGCTGAAGAACAGCTTCTTCCCCAAATAAAAGTAATTGGAGTACTTTGAATTTGAGGTCACAGTTATCAGATGACCAGAGATGACTGCAGACCTGTAACATTCCTCAAATGGTGGTAAATTTGCTTCATTCATAGCTGCCATCTAATGTTTATAGTTAGCCCTGGAACAAGAGGAAGTTAAGAGATTATGAAAGAAAAGGGAGAAGAAAGAATAGATAGCTGTTAACTAACTTTTATTTTTGAGATCTCCAATCTAAAGTCACAATATATTTTTAACATCCAATACCTGTAATGGTATAAATTATTTGGTAGTGCTTGCTAGCAACTTTATTATTTTGAAAATATTGTTCCGTGCATCTATTTTACACTTAGTATGTTTCTAAATATTTACTTGTAGGAATTTGCACCAGTTTTAACCTTAATAGTTAAGGGGCTAGATTGAGGTGCTGGTGGTGATGCCAGTTCTGTATCAATGGTATCATCACCCTATCTCCCGCCTTTTGCGTTTTAAGAGAAGAGTGATGTCTGATTTCATTGTTCATTCAAGGAATGCTTGTAGGTACCTACTCTGTGCAGTGGTTACAGCATTTACCCAGGAAGCTGGAAACCTTTGGTTTCACTTAAATACCTGTCCATATGCATGTACTTAAAGCATTCATGCTGGGAGACTTTTTTCTAGCATTACTCGCATAACAGACATACACCCTGCCTCCCCTCATGTTCCATGCCAAGGGCATACAGGGCATTGCAAGTTTCCTGTTTTTCTGTTTTTCTCAATTACTTTGGCTCCCAGTGGACTGCTCTTTCCCATCTGCTTAGACTAAACTTGACCTACAGCATGTTTGAAGCCTTTTACCCCTATCATTATTGTTTTACTTTTTTTTTCCCTTCTAGCACTTGCCTCAAGAATGCTTTCACACTCCCCTTGATTCATTTTTTTTTCTTCTTTTTTTGGTCTTCCATCAACTGTCTTTGTGCAACCCCAGTGTTAAGTGGTAGCTAAGTGTCATTTCCCCCCAATTGACTAGTTTAAGGTTCCTCAATTCTGACTAAATTATTTGTTGGATTATTCCAAGGATTGGTCAGTAATTTTTAAAAATAGATTATTTTTCAAGAAGCAAATATTAGGGCTTGGTTGCCTCACATCTGGCTGCTCAAATCTGTGTTTAAATACCTAAATATCTTTGACCTGGTATGACATAGCTCATCTGGAAGAATAAAGACTCACATTGATTCCATTGGGAGCTAGGCTTTACTGTTCTTAAGGTTGATTTATTTGCCTAAATTGTTAGCCAGGCACTAACTTTTTAGTCAGGCAGCCCCCTAACTTTGTTTTAGAACCCAATTTCCCATCCTTTAAGTTAATTTCTAGAATGTTATTTTGGAGTGAGAAGAATGTTTATATGCATTTGGATGAATTTTACAGTTCTCTAATTTTGAAAATCAATTCAGTTTAAAATTATAAATAATTTGAAGGCTGTGGATAAGATTTCAGAATTCTTTCTTTCTGTAAATAAGTTTTTTTCTAAGAGAGTTTCAGCAAACTTAAAGATCTTTTAGCGGAATGGTTCAAATATCCTATCTGTTCTGTTGTTGCTTTGTAAACTACAAGGCCTACTTTAAATTTTTAGAAGTGACTAGAACGGTTGCTCTATTTTGTGGAAAGGTGTTATTGAAACTTTTAAAGACTGTTACCCATATTACCTTGACAGAGACACGTAAAACTGATGGATGTGACTATATAGTGAGCCAACACAGAAGTAAAGGAAAATGAAAGAAACCGCATCTGTTACTGTGGTCTTTCAACAATGCTCATATAGTTGCTCGATAACTTTCATCTTTGCGTTGACTTTGGGTTGTGTGTACCTAGTCACCCTTTTCTTTCTCATGCTCTTGGAAAAAATCTGCATCTTAGAAAAGTATAGCTGAATAAATACCTAAAATTGCTTAGAGCTTTTTCTGTTCTATGAGATAGCTGTCTCTATTAGAGAAAGAGTTTAGTATAAAGCCAGGAGGAACCATTTGTGATCAGTTACTCTGGTTTGTATAATACAGGTCATAAGACTTGCTTGAATTCATTTCCACCTCAACAGTGGCCTGTTTTTTAGGGAAAAATATCTACTCTATTATGATCTTACTTTTGCTTTAATTTAGTGCCCGGTAGCAAAACATCCAATGCTTTAATCACATGTACCTGCAGTATAGTGGTTTGTATTGAGGTAATTTGTGAGGATTTCTCACGTACTGGGAGCTTTAACGTCCTTATGTCACAGTCACAACTCTTCTTGATGAGAATGATCTGATGTGGTATAAAATTGAACCTTGTACATGAAACAAAGCTGAAACCTTTTATATATAATTATGGGTGTGCAAACCAATTTTTAAAGCATAAAAAAATGGAACTTTGTGCTTTCCTTTCCCTGTGATTCCAATTAAATGAAGACAAGGACAGCTGGATCTTCAAATAGCATTTCCACATTCAAGGATGATGTGAACAGTGAAGATTCCCAGTATCCTCCAGCCTCATTCTCTCCAACTAGCTCAAGAAGGAAGCTGGAGGATGAGAATGAATCAGCTATGTGTAGTACAGACAAGCAAACTGGCATCTCCCCAGCTGTGGGTAATGCTTTGGAGCATATAGTGGAGCAACTGGATGTTTTGACTCTGGTAAGTACTGAGTGAGCTCATAAGTAGATGAGGAATATGGCAACATCATTCTCATAACCTAAGATATTAAAATATGGGAGTTTACTTTATGGATGGTCATATAGTCAGATGTCCCCTGAATTCTTAAATATTTTACATATTAATAGTATTTAATACTATTGTTACATTATTTAATATTATTATTATTACTGTTATTATGAATATATTACTCATTAAATATGGGTTATATGACCAGTAAAGTCAACTTTAAAGATATTAAGGAGTGACTTCCTTTTATGCAATGGCCACTAGCATTTTAAAACTTTGAAGATGATTGTAATAATTTACATGGAACACTTGGGATTTTTATTAGTAAATTCTAATATAGGTTTACCAGAACCACTGCTTCCTGACAGTGTTGGACTCCAGCTTTAAACAATCATGCATTAGCAGGGGTTATACAAAATAGATAATGGAAGATGGCTAAGAGAAGTGCATCTTCTCTTTTGGTACCTTAGCCATTTTCAAACCTTAATGCATCACTGTTAGGCATTAAGGAGGAGTCTGGACATTTGGTGTAACTTTAGATGTCTATGGATCACATGGTAAACACCAGCCTTTGCCATTTACTTTTGACTCTCTCTTAATTGAAAATACTCAGTATTTCCTTTCAGTAACTGCATTCTAATTGGTACTTTTTTTAAGGGCTCTTCTCAGTGTCTCAGAAGTGTTTTAGTTGGAACCACCTTGCTGAGGTTTCTGTTAATGAATTTTATTGTGTTAATGTCTGGATAATTAAACATACAAAGCATGGAGCTTACAATATATTCCAGTAAAATGTCAAGTTTGTAGAGGCAGTATAAACCTTTTGACAGTTTTCTTAAGCTAGAAAGGCACTGTATGTGTTCATTTTAGTTTTAAATAACAAAAACCTGTAACCGGTATGGCTTTCCTAGTATTTTTCATTGTTCTTTAAAAGCTATTATTTTTGTGCACAGTGTTGTGCACATTTTTGGCACTGTGTGAATAATGTATTTAAAAGAACTGTCCTCTTCATGCAGACTATTTCAGTCCTGGAACAGCGACTAACTTTGACTGAAGATAAATTGAAAGAGTGCCTAGAAAATCAACAAAAAGTATTACTACAAAGTAGGCAAGGAGAATAAAAAGTAAAAGTGGTTGTTATGTACTGATGAATATATTTCACGTATTGTCAGGGAATAATAAATTTTGTCTCATTTAATCTCAAACTGTGCAAAGCAGATTAGCCTCTCATTTTAACCTAAAACTATAAGAAGAAAAATGAAATTAGCCTATACAATATATGTTAAAGATCACAAGTCAACATTTTTGTTAATGCATTTAATTTAATGTAGTTTAAGGATCATTATCCTTTTTGGGTGATTTTCACTGACAGTCACTAGGCTAGGATTTCACTCTGTTATTTTACAGCCCTTCATCCTCATGCTCTACTAATTTGCAGCCTATACTTAAACGTTGTTCTCCGTTAAAATGACATAAATTAAACAGCTCTTTAAGTCAGCTCAGGATTAGAGCCTAAAGCTGTAGCTGGCTTTAACAATTATATTGATATCAAAAGGTATTGATACAAGTGTTTATGATCAAGGTGTTACATCTGCACAATCTTGTAGTGATGCAAGTGAAGCAACTGTTCTAGCTTTAACCTTTCCTAATTCAGGTTCAAACTTAGGGTGCTATAGCTCTCTTACATTGCAACAGCCTCACGCAGACATAAGTTAGATGGTAACAGCTGATGTGCACTCCTGAGTAATGGCTCCACATCCCTTTTTAAAGCAGCTAAAAGGTATGTATAAACATACCCTAAGCCAGTAAGGGTTTGCATTTTTAGGGGTAGGTATACATATTTGTAGTTCTTGGTGCAATTGTAGCAACAATTGTAACTGTTATGGTCTCTAACATTTTTACAGAAGTAGAAAGGAGATTTACAGCTGTAAATATGGATTACCCAATCATTCTCTGATAGGAACTCTCTAGTTTTGTTTTTTTTTATATCTTCATGTTTTCATTAAACAGCAGTTACAGAACACCAGAGGTATAAACAAGCAGTTACTGTGCCCTGGGCAACAGCAGTGGTGGTTGGGCTGCTAGCCACCACTGACATTCAAGTGCCCCTTAAAAATCAGCTCTGAGGGCTGGTTCCCCAGTCAGCCACCCTTAGTTATGTTACTGTAGAACGTCTCTTCCAAGGGTTACAATCCAAACTAAGCAACACTTACTTTCTGCACCTTCCTAATTAGAGTGTGAGTTCTTATTTTGCATTTTGAAAAGTAAGACGAAGTGGAGATCCTACAAATAATGCAAAGTAAGGCCCCAGCCCTGCAATTAAATCTATGCAGATAAAGCTCTTTTTCTCATATTGAGGCCCCATTGAAGTTAGTGCAGCTTTACTTGGATATGAGTCAACTCATGCAGATCTGATTTCAGAATTGGGTCCAATAGTGATAAAGAGCTAGTAAACTCTTGTCATGATCATATACTGCTGACTAAACAAAATTAATTGGTAATTTTCTTATATTTGTTGACTAAACTAATCAGATATTTACTGTTTGATTTTTGTACTGTACCTGTGGGTGGAGGAAAGAATATAGCAGAGAACTGGCTTTTCACTTTGGTTTTCAGCATGCCCACATATTTCTATGCAATAGTATAGCAGAATTTTTTGCATAATGTCATCATTGTTGCAGTCGTATCTATAAGATATGACCTTTGATTATACAATTGTTTAAACTTTGTGGGACTTATAATATGTGGCCGTGTAAATGCTATTGGATGTACTTAGCTTTTTATATTTTGTAATAATCTTGCAATCTTACGTAATACTGAGTTTTTATTACTTGATTGGGGCCAATAAAAAGTGTAACCATTTAAATCTCATGTCAATTTCTCTTTTCTCCAAGTGAACAATCCTGTTTGCACAAGAAGGATTTATAGAATTTGTGTTTTGGCTCTTCCCAGATTTGACTCAAGAATCAACAAGTATTTTTTTACTACTGTATTTTTTTCAGTATAAAAAGCAGTTGAAATATTTGATAGAGAATGCTGTAAATAAAAAATGCATACAATATTACACCTGGACTAACATTTCTGTTGTTTCTGTTTTTCTTCCCATCTTCAATATTTGTACTTTGTACAACTACTTATTGTAGTTACTTATTTGAAGCTTGTACTAAATTACCTCACTTTGTTTCACCCTTAAGTCTGTGAGATGATAATGTTACCACAATTAAAGTATACTCTAAGAAAGGTTCATGATATAAGGTCATGGTAAGGACTGAAAGGCTCAGTGATGCCTCCCAATGAAATTATGTGGAAATCCTATGAGCACCCAAGATATATGCACAAAGGTGGATCAGAACAAATACTGGTGTCATTTTTCCTCAGGCTCTGCCTACAGTCCTAAATAATTATGGCATATTGTGCCTCTCAGAGAGACATACCATGAGATAATTCTCTTGATTCCTTTGTTCCATGTGTAGCCCAAGTAACTCAGGTATATGCTCCTCTTCTCCAATTGAAGGGGATTGTTAGCTGGCAACTGTGCTGTGGAGCAACTGCAGACCTCTCAGTTTCCCTCTGTCCCTATTGATGGGCTCCATCAATCAAAACAGCAAGATTTCAAGCCTGGCACTCAACCCAAGCTCCAAAAGGCAAGCCTGCTACACATGTGATTTAAATAAGGTCACAAAGTGCACAAATTATTTGATTTAAAACAGCTGACCTGACTGATATATGCTCAGAAGCAAATATCAATAGGAGATGCAAGGAATGTGCAATAACAAAAAAAGTTAAAATAAGCAAGCAGTAAGATCTTTTTAAAATAAACTATTCAGGTATCAATTTGAGTGGCTATTGTTCAGTATTAGTTCTACTTCTGTGACATTCCAAAATGTTTATAGCGATCTGTATGGGATCACTAAAGGTACATCTACACTACATGCTGCAGTTTAATATACAGATGTATGAGCAAACTAGCCTTCTAGCCACACTAGCTTCATGCATGTTACCTTTCCCAGAAAGATAAATTAGGCTACACAGATCTCTGTGCCACTTTAGTTAGACTGCTGTTAATTCAGCATACAGGTTAGAGCACTCCCATGGGAGAAGGCAAATCCTTTAGTCCAATCCCTGTTGAAAGTATCTGTCGTGTTTTTTTGTTGGTTTTGTTTTGCTTTTTTTTAAGCAATAATTGGATAAAACTGAAATAGTTCTTGAAGCAGGTGCTGAAACCAAGAACAAGGTGCTCTGTCATCACAAGTGAGTGTCTTAATCACTGAGCTACAGAATGTGCCCTCTTTTTCCCTGTAGTGATTCCTATGCAGAGACAGCTGTTTCAAAAGGACTGGTACTTGGTGCTTAGGTCATTGCCTGGCACACAGGAAATCTGGGTTTGAATCTTTTTAGTCAGAGAATGAACTTGAATCCAGGTGTCATGTATCCTGGGCTAGTGCTCTAATTGCAGAGCCACTGCATTAGTGATGGGGCTAGTGCCATTCCTCTCTCTCAAAAGAAAAAATAACTTTAGGACATGGTTCTGAACTGTAACTGCCACGTGAAGGTAGCCCTTCCCAATAGTAATGAGTAAGGCACCTTAACCTCAGAAAGAAGCAGAATTTAAAGTATGCTTCTATCATTATTTCTCTACTAGCTATTATGGGCAGCTTACCCTGTGTTCTGGTTTTTGTGGATCCCATTCTGAGTTGCCTTATTCTTTCCATATATAGCACAAGGCTGGGCTGCCCAACTGGTGGGGTTAACTTTTGGCCTGTCAGCTCCAGCCTGGCTGCCACTCTGCCCATTCCTCTTATGGCAGAGGGCCAGGGTCTCAAAGCTCTTCCTTCTGGCTCCTGGGTCCTGCCCCTGCTCCTGGGAGTGGCATGGCAAGAGGGAACCAGGTTGCCCGTGCTGCAGGGTGGGCTTCCCTTGCAGCATGTGCGGTCATCAGGTGGGTGCTGCTTACGCAGCTGGGGAGAGGTGGACTGTATTCGCAACAAGGAGGGAGGCTTAGCATGGGAGGGGTGGCCTCTCTAGCGTGCAGCCTTTGTGTGATTAGAAGCTGGATAGCCCTGTTGTAAGACTCACCACCTTATTCAGGGTTTTAGATTCTGCTCCAGGGGCCAGCCATTTAAAATTGAGACACTGCAATGTTCAACATTGCAGCATTGGATCTGGTTTGTTCTGTTTCCAGATACCTAAGTAATCTCAGACTGAGAAGTGTTCATGCTGTTAATTTATGTTGTCTCTTGACGAACCTTATTTGTGAAATGCTAAATGGCATTAGATGTGTTCTGAGCCCGAGAAGTTACCTTCTCTGAGACTCCAGAGAACTTGAGTGTTGTCAAAGAATCTATTATCAACCTTGGGCTTCAGGATTATGTTTACTGAGATGAAAATACCTGAGCTCTCCCCACCTCTTGCTAATTGCTTCTGTTCTTTGCAGACCACCTAAGACAATGCTGCATTATTTCCTGTTTGCAGCCTTCAGAATTGAAACTTGTAATGCAAGCTTAAAAGCTGAAAAATTACAGAGAGAAATCCTGATAGAACTTCTCTTGGTTCAGTACAACCACTAAAGATAAATTCTGGTTTCCTTACTCCTTTGTAGGTCTCAACAACCTCCACCTCTTTGCTAACATGGGCCATGTCCACACAAGCATGGATGTTTGTTTCCCCAGGGAGAAGTAGTAATATGAAGTCAGGAATAATTTGTTAATGGACATTTGGGCAAATGCCTGCATTCATTTATATATGTATAGGACTTAATGTCCATAGAAACAGAGAATTTAATATACAATATTATGAATGTCCATAGAAACCTTTGTTCCTAAAGGTCCTGTTGTAGATATCTTACGTTACCTTCCTTGCTATCAATCTGATCCTATCACACATACCTGTCTTTGAATTCTTTACTGAATTTACAGTGGTATAATAGATCAGAATTTGGTTTCAAGGCAGTAGTTCATATGCATCCTGATTACCTTGCAAGCTTGTTGGAATTTAGAAATACAGAACTCCATGCTCCAACTAATTAATTAATATCTATATATGCGTTGGACCCAGGAACACTATGTATTTGTCAGTGTTCCCTAAGGGACTTATGTATGCTTCAGATGCATAATGCAATAGAAGCCTTTGCTGTGTGAGAAAATAGGTTAGTGAATTGTCAAAAGACAGCTGTTTTTTGAAAAAGTGCATAAAAGTATTTTTCTTTGCAATGTTTGTAGGTTGCAGTTGTTATGACTCGTGCCCTAGAACAGGTGCCATGCTTGCTGACTTTATCCAAGTAACAAAAGATGCTCTTCAAGTACAATATGGAACATTCTTAATGTGATTTTTAAAATCAAACTGGAAAACCCCAAGCTATTCCATGACTGATGCAAGCTGTCTTTTTATTCAATGTTACAAACAAGTTTGTGACTTGTTAAGGTCTTTATCCATCTTTATGGTTGAATGGCTTAAAATACAAGTCCCTCCTTCATTACATATACAGCACAAAAATCCAAAACAAATTATTCAACTTTCCAAGGACCTTTTGAGCTAGCTATATCTACAAAAGCAACAAGTGCAAATGCTGAAGGAACTTAGAGTGAACTAAGAGCAGTCGTCCAGGAAACAGCTACAGAAGTATTTGGGAAAAAGAAATTGTCAAATAAAGACTGATTTGAGGCACACTTAGAAGAGATGCTACCACTTGTTGAAGCCAAGAACACAGCCAACTTGAAATACAACCAGAATCCAACAGAAAGTTCCAAGGCTAAACTGAAACATGCCAAGCAAATGGTACAAAAACAGCCAGATGCTATGCTAACCAGTACTAGACTGAACTATGTCAAGATATACAGTTTGCCTCAGACACAGTCAACCTGTGACTTGTGTATGATGGCCTGAAGAAAGCCCTTTCCCAACTGTCCCTAAAGCCCCTCTTAAGTCTAGAGATGGCAAAGTAAGAATCATTGATAAGAACAAGATGTCATGCTGAGTTGAACATTACTTAAGAGCTTTAATCCCAAGAAACAGATATTTCAGAAGAGACACTGGATCAACTTCCAACTCTAAGTGTATTAGCACAGCTAGAAAAAGAACCTACAGCTAAAGAATGTAGCATAGCTATAGACTCTCTAGCAGAAAGCCGAAAACCACCAGGGGAGGATGGCATCCCATTTGAGGTTCTGAAGTACGGCAAGGCTAGCCTGCTATCACATCTTCAATGACTAGCATGCTTCTGGAAGGAAGGTCAAGTACTCTAGGACAAGCGTGATGCTAACATCATCACTCTCTACAAGAACAAGGGTGACTGCAACAACTACGGGGGTATCTCTCTCCTCAGCATCACAGGCAAGGCTTTTTCCAGAGTCATCTTGAAACACTTGCAACAACTTGCCGACCATATCTACCCAGAATCATGGTTTGGATTCAGAACAGGGACATGAACAGTGGACATGATAATATCCTTATGCTAAATGCAAGAAAAATGAAGAAAACAAATTAAGTACATAGCATTTATTGACCTGATGAAAGTTTTTGACACTGTCAGCAGAGCAGCTTTGTTCAAGGTCCTGGTAAAGATTGGATGTCCCCCAGCATTACTCAGCCTGGTGTGCTCCTTCCATGAAAACATGCAGGCCACAATTCAGTTTGATGGATCAATCTCTGAAAGGTTTGAGATGAAGAGTGTAGTGAAGCATGGTTGTGTTCTGGCACTTACACTCTTTGGGATCTTCTATTCTATGCTGCTGTGCTACACTTATGATGGCTTGGAGGAAGGCATATACTTCACACAAGATCAGATGGCAAACCACAATCTACCACGTCTAGAGGCCAAGATGAAAGTGAGGCACATCCTTATTAGAGAGCTCCTTTTTACTGGCGAGGCTGCACTCGCCACCAATGAAGGAGGCCAAATGCAGATACTCATGAATCACCTCTCCCATGCTTGCAGGATGTTTGCCTTGGCCATTAGCATGAAAAAGACTAGGACAGGGTGTTTGCCAGTCACCATCTGTCAGTGCTGATAACACACCTCCCAAGGCAGTGAACAAATCTGCTACCTTGGATCCACCATGAGCAACAACCTATCATTGGATGAAGAGCTAAATGTGCACATTGGAAAGGCAGCTACCACTTTCAGTAAGCTCTCTAAACAAGTCTGATACAATGCAAAACTAATAATCAAAACTAAGCTGATTGTATACAAAGACTGCACCTTCAGTGTCCTTATGTATAGCAGTGAAACATGGTCAACATATATATGTCAAGAAAAGAAGCGGAACAGTTTCTACATATGCTGTTTACAGCAGATCCTTGGCATCAAGTAGCAAGACAGAATCTCCAACACAGAGGTTATCCTCAAAGCCAACATGCCAATTATCACTGCACTACATAAACATCAACACCTGCACTGGCTTTTTGTAGGACGGAAGGTGGGCATATCATGAAGGACATTCTGTATGGGCAAATTGCAGGTGGGGGAAGAAGAGTAAGGGACCCAAAAATGTGCTTCAAAGATATCTACAAGCAGGATCTGAAGGCTTTTGGAATTGACCCAGACCTTTGGGAGGCCTTAGCAGACCAAAGTGGTGCTTCCTTCTCAATCATGGAGTCCAACATCACAACGAGAAATGGTCACTCAAATTACAACAGAAATGTGACAGAAGGAAACAGCCTGTCAGTACAGTAACCCCTAATGCTAAGTACACTTGTGTCCTCTGTGGCAGGGCCTGTGGGTCTAACATCAGTCTTTACAGCCACATAAGATAATGTACCATCAGTCAATAGAATAGTGCAATATCCACTGTCACTAACTGATGAATGGATGCCATAACCTTCATTAAGTTGTAGTTTGATGGAATATACTAGTGTTTATTGTGCAAGCTGACAGAACATGACGTATTTTTACCTTTCCTATTGGATTATTTTGTAAGAAAAGTTAACAGTTCCCTGGCCAGTACTTTATAAGATACCACTAAAATATTTATGTACATTAAAGTAGTAGTATAAATAAACAGAAAATTATTTGTTTTCATTTCTGTTTCACTGTCCCAAAGCTAAAAGATTTAGTATAATGGAAACTCTAACTTTCTGTTGTATTTAATTTCTTTTCCTTTAACAGCAAAGGTATGGGTGTGGGGGAATGAAACTGCAACATTTTGGAGGAGGGGCCCTTACCCAGATCCCACTGAAGTAAGCAGAAAGATTCCCATTGGGTCTGGCTTTATACAACAAAATGTTCTCAGGTATGCCAAGTTCTTTACATCAGTTCACTTAAAAAAACAAAAAAAAGTCCTTAATGCATGAATTTGGGGCTAGATCCACAAAAGAACTTAAGTCTAAATGCACAGTGGTATTTAGATGTTTAATAGGAATCTTATAGAGAGTGACTTAAATTCCCCTGTGGATCCAAGCCTTAGTTGTTATAACCACACTTTCAGGTATTATGTCATCTATTGGCATCCTCAGTTCTGAATTAAGTTCATGGGGAGTGTTATGCACTTAAGAATGGGATTCACAGAAGCCATCAATCAGAGTATAGATGGCAATCATTAAAACTAACATTTTCTTCTTAGAAAATACTAGGAAGAGGAGTAGGACTTGGGTCAAGTGCCTCCAAAGCAGGTATATGGCAGTCTTCACTTGAGTCCTAGCCATAAATCATTTCCTTAGAGGAGGAATTCGAACTTCTGTCTCCCATATCTACAAGTTCCCTAACCACTAGGATTAGTCAGTCATTGCATCTTACTCTCTCTGGCCCAGTGAATAATTTTTTTAAATGCCGTGGAGCAGTTTCAATAGGAGAGAGTGGCTGTGACTACACAAGATGCTTCACTGCACAGTAGACTAATCTACTGTACAATAAAGCATCACTGTCTACATGTACAGGCACTCACTGCACAGTAACTTAGTCTACTGTGCAGTAAATTTACAACCTGCATATGCAGATAATAAATTTACTGCGCAGTAAAGCCATATAGCATTAATTGCACATATAGATGCACCCATTAATCAAGACTCATTTCAGAAGGCTTGGTTAAGGGCACTTCTGGATAGTGAAATAGCTGGGTTTAGGTTCATGCTCCAGATCAGGTAAAATAGGGGTTTGTAAATTGATATCCTACCTTCAAACTGAGTGCTGCAGCTATTGGATGGAATGGATCATACATATGTAATCCCCAAAAATACTGCCCCTGGTCATCACTCGTTTGAGGAAAGATTTCATAAATGTGCTCAGAGTGTGTCTTTTTTTAATGAAAAATGTTTGTGTTCCAATCCAAATCAATTCCACATCCATGAGTCTGTGAAGAACTATAAATGGCCCTGCTACTAGCCAATATCCTCCACCCTTACCTGAGGCTTCATATGTTTCCAAATCATTTGGCAGGCATCCTACGTACAGGCCCATGCCCAAAAACTCAGGGTTTGGATGTCCCTGAGTTTTGCTTGCCTTCAGTCATAAGGCCATAGGAGCAAACTAGGGAGGAGTCTCCCATTTCCAGAAGGTGAGCATAAAGTCAAGATCTTCCCACTCAAGCAGCAAGTGAAAAGTTAACTATACATTACCTCTGCGGGTACTACCCCATGCCAGAAAAGTGTTTATCCCCAGTGACTAGGAAAACCTCTTCAGTGGTCATAGTATTTCCATGCTCAGAGACTGTCTTATCAGACCAGGCCTCAGACAGGTGAGCCATCCCTTAGCTTAAAAATCTCACCAGGCATTTAGCCTGAGGGCAGTGAGCAGCTTGGTTATGCTAAGATTTGGAGTCACCAGAAGAAAGTTACCAGGGTGTAGGTTGTAGCTGTCTTGGTCTAAGGACATAGGCAGACAAGGTTCTTTGGGTAAATCTGGTATCTTTTATTAGACCAGCTCCAATAGTTGGGAAAAAACATTTCTTAGCAAGCTTTCAGGTTTAAAAACCCTTCATCAGGCTGAGGAAGCAGCTGCAGCTGGTGTAAGCCCTTCCTGGATGGAATGAATAGCTAGAATAGCTAGAGGCTGGTGTACACATAGGAAAGGCAGTCTGAAGATGTAAATTGAGAAGTCAGTGGGTGAGAGAGAGCCCGGTGCGGGGGAATGAATGTAGCAGGTAAAATGGAAAAATTGGTGTGGCCTCAGCCATATCACAGTCTGATGGTTTGGGAATTGGCTCTGAAGCCAGACCCAGAGAGTAGTAGTCGATGGAAGTGAATCAACATGGCACTCTGTGACCAGTGGTGTCCCCCAAGACCCTGTCCTTGGACCTGTTCTCTTCAACATCTTTATTAATGATGTGGACACTGGTGTTAGAAGTGGACTGGCCAAGTTTGCTAATGACACTAAACTTTGGAGAAGAGCATCCACACCCGAGGATAGGCTGGTGATCCAGGCTAGCCTGGATAGGCTTAGAAAGTGGGTGGATACAAAACTGATGACCTTCAATACAGAAAAATGCAAGGTATTCCACCTCTGGGAGTGGGGAGAGGGGACCCACAGCACGCTTAGAGGCTTGACAGTGCTACACTCGCTAGCACCATGGCTGAAAGAGACTTGGGGGTCATAACTGATCACAAGCTGAACATGAGCCACCAATGCGATATCTCAGCTGGTAAAGTAAATAAAACTCTAGCTTGCATCCATAGATGCTTCTCAAGGAAATCTCAGGATGTCATCCTCCCACTGTACTTAGCCTTGGTGAGGCCGCAACTGGAGTACTGTATCCTGTTCTGTGTCCACAATTCAAGAAGGACATGGAGAAGCTTGAGAGAGTTGAGGTGAGCCACGTGCATGATTAGAAGAAAAAAGAATAAGCCTTATGTTGAGAAGCTGAAAGCCATGGGAGTCTTCAGTGTGGAGAAGCGCTGGCTCAGGGGTGACCTGGTAGCAGCCTATAAGTACATAACGGGTGTGCATCAGCATCTGGGGGAACACCTATTCACCAAAGCACCCCAAGGGATGACAAGGTCCAATGGTTACCAGCTTCTTCAACACCATTTTAAGCTGGACATAAAAACTTCTTTACGGTCTGAGCCCCACAAGACCTGGAATAGAGTCCCTCCAGAGGTGGTGCAAGTACCAACTCTGGACTCTTAAGAAATGTTTGAATGTTTAACTTGCTGCAATCCTTTGACCCTAGCTGACTTCCTGCCCCTGGGGTAGGGGGCTGGACTCGATGACGTTCTGAGGTCCCTTCCAGTCCTAATGTCTATGAAATCTATGTAAATAGTGGAGAGGTAAACAGTGGAAAGCTATTAAAGACAAAAATTCCCAATTACAGGTGGAGGCACACTCCTTAGAAGAAAAACCCTCTCTCCAATCTCTTAGTTCTAATCCTCAAAGATAATTTACAAAACACTTTTCACAGATGAGCCTATGAACTTCATTTCATCACCCTCCTGGATACAAAAAATCATGGACTAAATATAGACATTGGATTTATGACACATTATAACAATCCTAACATCTGACTCCCCAGATACCTCTCCACTATTTACCTGCTACATTCATTCCCCTCTTCCCTGTCTGTCTGTCACCTACTGACTCCTCAATTTACATCTTCAATGACTGGCTTTCTTGCATGCATACCAGCCTTTGGCCTCTTTACTATTCATTCCATCCAGGAAGAGCACCTACCAACTGCAGATGCTTCCTCAGCCTGATAAAGCGTTTTTAAACCTGAAATCTTGCTTAGAAAATTTTTTCCAACTATTTGAGTTGGTCTAAAAAGGGTATCAGATTTACCCAAAGAACCTTGTCTGCTAGAAGAAAGTTAGGCATTCACGGTCTTTTGGCCCTTCCAAGGTTTGAAGGTGATAAGCAGGAACTTTGAGGATCTCAGTGCTGGCTACACGTTAGCTTCAGGTGCCATAAGTGGTATATGCCTAAGTCTCTTTTTAGATCTAGCTCTTATAGATGTGCCTAAAATAAATTAACCCAACTTCTTCCTCTCTTTTCGCAAAGGGACAGAAATTGCCAGGATAGGAAGAAAGGCTTCTATTATATAGTCATCCTCATCCTTTTGTGTTTTGTGTTGTATTGAAACCTATATCAGGTTGTTGCCTTCTAATCCCCAGAGGAAATCCTGATTCCTTTCAGAGAGATAAAACATTAGAACAAAGGGAAATTAACAGGAACTGTTGGTCTCTGTACTACAGAATTTCACTGAAGCCTTTCCAGACCCTGATGATGGAACCTAAAGTCTTATAGTATTTACTCCAGCACCTGTATTGAATATCAAAGTCTGTGGTAAGGTTAATTATTTAGAAGCAGGGCACACTTGCAGTGGGCTATTGTTTATTAGAACTTTCTGAACAACTGTATCAGAGACAGAATTATGTGAAGTTCAAAGTTGTAAAACCCTGTCAGATAATTTTTTCAAAGTAGGTAAAATCCAGAAGAGCATGTGCAAAAGGCCTGCTGCTTCCTGTTACCTTCATCTTGCACCTCTCTGAAAATCAAATGTTAAAGATGCAATACTTAGGTGGTGAAAAGGACAAAATGCTCCAGGCAGCATTTGTTCCTCATGACAGCACCTGCTTAATGACCTTTTTAATCTCTCTTTCTTATTTTTACCCTATGATCTCTATTGTGAGTGCAAAGCTTGGAGGTTGTGCTGCTTGTGTCAAAAAGCATGATTTGAAAGAGAAGAAAAAACAATGAAAGATTAATAAATTCTTAATTTAGAGCCAAATTCTGCAGTTGCTTACACTTGGAGGTAGTTCAGTTAAAAGAAGCTGCACCAAATTAATGGTGTTATAGCTGAGAGCAGAATTTAGCGCTCAATTTTTATTCATTCATAATACCTGCTTTCATTCAGAAGGGTGTTTTGTAATTTCAGTAAGAGATTGTTAATTTTTAGTTAAATGTAGACAAGTAAAGAATATTGGAATATAGTATTTCATCTCCATTAACCTCACTTGATTGTCTCAGTCCAGTAGGAATGCCTAATATTTACATTGCTACAATAACCTACACTTGGATATGACCCATGCTATCAGAAAAGGTACTGATAACCACAGTATCAGAGGATAGCAGTACCAGTCTTTGAAAAAGCTTGACTAATGCTTGCTTTGCTTCATTTAGCAAATGCTAACATATTATGATGTGGCAGGGTTCTGAAGCGCATGCTTAACATTAAGCATAGGGGGAGTCATTGAAATCAGTGGGATTACTCATGTTTAAAGTTTCCTACATACAATTATAAGGTGTTTATGTATGTGCACAAGTCTAGATTGTTGATTAAATTATTACTATAAACATGAATGAATATGTATAAATTATTATGTGGTATAAATGTTGGAAATTTCAAAGTGGGAGCTTTGTGTGTTTATTCCATAATCTGGGTAGTAGGGCGGGAAATATCCATGACTGTGTTTGTATTTCTGTTGAACAGATTTGGGAGGAACAGAAAAGAAGACTATAAATCTAATAATCTGTAGGATTTGAAAGAGTCCCATTAGGACCAAATACTGATGTTTAACATAAAGCAACTATTTCCCCTCCAACTCTCTTACAGTATCTTTTATATATAATAATTAGGACATATTAACAAATTTACAAAATATTACCAAGTAAACTTCCAGGATAAAGAGAAAGTAAACCATTACCATAGCGATGATATCATTTTTTTTAAAGAACCATCCTACAATAATTAGAGCTGGCTCAGAATTTTCCAGCAAAACAAGTTTTATCAGAAAATGCTGATTTATTGTAATCAAAATGTTTTGCAGAAATGTGTCTGTTTTGATGAACTTCCGATGAAACACAGACAGGCTTCCACTGGAAGTCGGTCTGGTTTCCTGCCAACTTACCTGGCCGACATCCAACATCCACAGATCCTGAGCAGCCCTGTGATTTTCCCCAGCTCAATTTCCTTTTCTGTAGCTAGGGAAGAAAATTCTGGAAGGAGCTGAAACCTGGTGTCACTGAATATGAGCTCTTGGGCTTTTTCCTATAATTAAACCCCTCTGTTCCTAATAATGCACTTTCACAATTAAATCTCTCATTTTGTTATATTGGAGGGAGACCATTGGTACTCTCTGTGCTCTGTCAATTCTCATTCTTGCCAGAAAGCTTTGATCAGCAGCTCTGCAGTTAAAAGATTTTGTACCTAATTGGGTTTTCTTCCTTCAACATTTTTGTGGATGTCTGTTACTTCTGATGGGCTTAGGAGAAGGAAAACAAGCTCAAACACATTTGGTGGTCAGGAGAGGTCCTGGATAATTGGAAACGGGAAAATATAGTGCCCAGGTTTAAGAAAAGGAAAAAGGAGGATCCGGGAAACTATAGACTGGTCAGTCTCGCCTCAATCCCTGAAAAAAATCATGGAGCAGATCCTCCAGGAATCTATTTCTAAGCACTTGGAAGAGAAGAAGATGATTAGGAACAGTCACCATGGATTCAACAAAGGCAAGTCATGCCTGACCATGCCTGATCTGATTGCCTTCTGTGATGAGATGATTGGCTCTGTGGATGTGGGAAGACTGGTGGATGTGAAGTATCTTGATTTTAGCAAGGCTTTTGATAAGTCTCCCACAATATTCTTGCAGGCAAGCTAAGGACGTATGAGCTGGATAAATGAACTATAAGGTAGATAGAAAACTGGCTGGATCATTGAGCTCAGAGGGTAGTAACCAATAGCTCACTGTCTAGTTGGCAGCCGGTATTGAGTAGAATGCCCCAGGGGTTGGTCCTGCAGCCAGTTTTGTTGAATGTCTTCATCGACAGCCTGGAAGATGGCATGGAGTGCACCCTCAGCAAGTTTGCATATGACACCAAGGTGGGGAGGAGTAGTAGGACTGGGATTCACAGAGACCTAGACAAATTGGAGGACTGGACCAAAAGAATCCCATGAGGTTCAACAAGGACAAGTGCAAAGTCCTGCACTTAGGACAGAACAATCCCATGCACTGGTACAAGCTGGGGGCTGAATGGCTGGGGAGCAGCTCTGCAAAAAGGGACCTTGGGGTTACAGTGGACAATAAGCTGAATATGAACCAGCAGTGTGTCCTTGTTTCTAAGAAGGCTAACAGCATACTGGGCTGTGTTGGTAGGTGTGTTGCCAGCAGATCAAGGGAAGTGATTCTTCCCCTCTATTCAGCACTGGTGAGACCACATCTTGAGTACTGTGTTCAGTTTTGAGCCCCCCACTACAGAAAGGACGTGGACAAATTAGAGAGGGTCTAGTGGAGGGCAGTGAAAATGGTGAGGGGGCTGGGAGACATGATTTATGCAGAGAGTCTGAGGGAGCTGGGTTTATTTAGGCTAGAGAAGAAAAGACTGAGAGAGTATTTAATAGCAGCCTTCAACTACCTGAAGGTGTGTTCCAAAGAGGATGGAGTGAGACTGTTCACAGTGGTGACAGATGACGGAACAAGTAGCAACTGTCTCAAGTTGCAGCAAGAAAAGTTTAGGTTAGATATGAGGAAAATCTTTCTTAGTAGGAGAGTAGTACAATACTGGAACAGATTATCCAGAGAGGTTGTCGAGTCTCCATCCTTGGAGGTTTTTAAGACCCAGCTACACAAAACGGTGCGGATGATCTAGTTGGGGATGGCCCTGCTTTGAGCAGGGGATTGGACTAGATGACCTCCTGAGGTCCCTTCCAACCCTAATTTTCTATGATTCTGTGTTACAGTGCAGTTTGTTTTCCCCATCCTCTCTCTGTAATTGGGCTGTAATAACTTTATGTGGTTTTCTCTATTTATGTTAGTCAGCAAGGGAGGTGGTGAGATGCTTTCATGCGTTCTTCTTCCTCTATTATCTAAATTAGCTAGTTGAAACTGAGTCTCTTGCTCGCTCTCTCTCTCTCTTTCTCTCTCCCCCTCACTCCTCCCATCCCACACCACAGCTGATCCAGCACGGTCATATGGTTCTGCAGCTCCATGTCTCAGTTGTTTCTCCTTGACCATTCCTCCCACAGTGGTTTGATCTTTCAAGTCAAAAGTTTCATTCTTTACTACTAGAATCTTGGCCATTTGCTCCTGTTGTGGCTGTGATGTCTTCATTTGGGATTGAAGGCACTCCCTGCTGTAAGCCCCCCAAATTCTTCTTAAAGAAATACTTAAAAAATGGATTATCTGAGGATTGCATCTTGTACTCTGTGCTGTGGGGGGCTTAGCAGGTGAAGAAAATCAATGGAGACAGATTATTTTGCTGTCATTTTGAGACTCAGCTTCAGGCAGCCATGATAATCTGGCCATTTGCTGGCACCACTTGTAACAACTTCCTGTTGGTTCTTTCTGCTGCTTCAGTCAACCATCTCTGCCCCACAAGGTGTCAGTTTTGCCCATTTACAAAGTTTGATTCCTCAGAAGCATGTAAGTAGAAGCCATTTGGCCAATGCTAAAGGACAGTGCCTTTTTAACCTTTGCTGCTTTTTTTAGTAGAAGTTTCCAAATAAAATGGAAGCATTCAGACAGTATTATTTTTATTTGTGTATTTATCTACCATCATGTTTCAATTTTTCAACTTGTGCTGTTGATGATGATGATAGTGATAATAATAATCCCCATGGGATGATGGTGAATAATAATACCCAACATGTTGGCCCAACCAAGGGGATTAGAATATATGGTCATCAGATCACAGGTAGGTGCTACCTGCAATATTCATCCTAAGTATAAGAACACTATTTGTTTTCTTTCCTACCAAGCTCTTATCCCTTTCCTTGTTCTCTGCACTATTCACAGTCTATTAGCTTGTATTTCTTCCTCTATTGTTTGTCACCCTTCTCTCCCATCCCTTTCTTCTCAAAATATTTTGGAGCCCACAGTAGCACACTTGGATGCTGCTTCTTTGGGTGAATCAGGAAGCTTTCTTGATCCTTCATGGATAGAGTTTCCCAAAGCATTCATTTAGTACTAATGTACAAATTATGGGGCTGCCGAACTATGAAAAGTAAGAGGCTGCTTCAGAATATTATGCTTCCTTCTCCTTAATATGGATATTGCCTAGTATGAGGTATCAATTTTAATGTTCACATTCTCTTAGCAAAAATCAGGATTGGTGTAACTCCATTCTATGAAATTACTGCAGAGAAGAACCTGGCTTCTATGGTGTTAATTACTTGTTTTGGATCAACCTACAGCCTCAGTTTTATAACATAATGTTAATTAATAATTAGATTAATTAGTTATTTGAGAATTCTTAATCAGTAGCTCAAAGAAGCAAAGCATAGTCACATTTTCAAAAGTGTCTGCCAGTTACCGAACTAGGTCCTTCCTGCTGTCGTGAGATAATGCAGTGTGTAATAATGACGCAGTTCGAAGTTCTGGGCTTGAGTTTGAATCGGTACATTGTGTCTGCTAAAGGATTTTGAGCAAAAATTAAAGATCATATAGCACAGTTTAAGTCTGACATACAGAATTATTTGACTCATTTTGGAGTTTTTCCCTGAAAAAAAAAAAAGAAAAAGGAATGGTATGAACTCTAAGTAATACTTGAACAAAATCTGTGTAAGTGTGATTATTATAGAAATAGCTGGTAGCACCACCTACTAGTAAGGTTGCTCAATGTTCTCTATGAAATAAGACACTGTTTTCAGTTCCAAACTTTAACATTTGGTCTGGAATTTTCCATGTCTGCCTCAGGCTTAATTCTTCCTGAATAGAATTCAGCAAATAACATATCTTTCAAAGATAAGCTTTAGTTTACCCATGCTAAAAAATTCTCTCAACTTTTTGTGGAAGCTGTAGTGATTCCATGCTCTGAATGAAGGGCTTTAAATTTGACTTCGGGTCAGAATGGTATATTTTGCAATTTCCATGAAATTCTACTCAAATTAAGTAAGTCACAACCATTTGCATATGCTCAGGAGACTTGGACCTTCATAGCAAAAAAACTCATGATTTTATCTACACTAAGGCAGCTGCAGTCCAAGGCTATGTTCAGGCTTGTGTTGAGACCAAAGCCAGGCTGTGGAACCAAAAGCTGGAATGCCTTCTCTCCTGTGCTCCCAGGGTTTCTTCTGCTCTTGCCAAGCAGCCTGAAGGAGGAAGCTAACTGATTCAGTTGCAGAGAGGACAAGAACATCCCAGAAAGGGTGGAAGAGAGTAGGTTGTAGAAGAAGCCTGGGAGAAGAAAAGAAGAGGGAAATGAACTGGAAGCCAAGGAGAAAACCAAGAGCTGCTAGACAAGGAGCTTGGAATTGGGATGAACAGCCAGAGGAGTAGGGACCTGGGAATAGTGATGTGAGAACAAAGTTGGTATGGGGAGCCTGAGTTGAGAAGTGGGATGGGAAGAGCAAGAAGCTGGAGGAGATGAGACAAAAAAGGTTAATTCTGGCAGGATTTCATTGCATCTAGTCGTATGGTAGAAATGAAATGAGAGTAAAAAATACATGTGATTAGGTGTTTAGGATAGTGGCTCTGTCAGTAAGTGACAGAGCTGAGAGATAAGATGATCACCTGTACCTAACTGGGCAGGACAGTCCCAGAATGGGACCCTCAAGTCCTGGTCCCAGGCTGCATTTGTCCCAGATTCAGTGTCATGCAGGGATCCACGAGAAACAGTGGGTTTTCCCTGGCAAGCTAGCAGCATTTCCAGCCTGCAAGGGACTGCTGGGAATGGGATGCGAGTTCCACATGCATGTGTGCACCGACACGCATGCACATTGCTCAGAATACAGCCAGGCAACATGCAGAGCAGCTCCCTGCAGGTAAGTCTATGTGGGGAGGAGGCAGAGGGACAGGAGGCACAGATTGAGGCCCCCACTGTGAAGGAGGGAGTGGAGCAGGGGATGTGGGGTGCTGACCAGCCAGGGCAGTGCATAGGAATGAGGTGTGGAGTGAGATGGAGCCACAGGTGACTTGTCCAGTGGGTGGGTGGCATGGGGGTCATGTGTCCCCACAAATATATGCGTGGGGTGGGAGTGCATATGGGCTTCCTGCTGTGCTCCCCGCCCTGCTGCTCTTCCCTTGAGATCTCTGCGCTGGCCATGCCACTCTAGTAAGGTGCCACCTGCTCGCCTGGCAGCAACGGGAATGGCAGTGGCATGGAGTTGTGCCCCTACTGTTGCTTTACAGGTAGGGGGCATGTGGCCAGCGGGGGGCTCCCAGGGGAAGGGTAGCAGGGCAGGGAGCCCCAAGCCCACAGTGGGCAGCCCGTATCTGCCCCTGCTCTGCTCAGCTCTGGTCCAGCCATGCCACTGTTGGCCATGGGGGGAGGCAGAGGTGGGCATGTGTCCCTCCTTTCCCTTTTGAAAAGGTGATCACCCTACTGAGTGGCAAGTGGATTTTAAAGGAAAAATACTTAGTTTCGTATTTTCAGTATAAAAGGTAAGTTGCAAGTGAGACATGCAATGCAGGATATGATGCCTGTTCTCTGGGTCTGTAGGTATATGTAGGGTGTGAACAGATGAATCAATTCGACCAGATTAGAAGAGTAATGGAGGACTATTCTGTACATCTGGTTCTTTCAGTCCAATTCAATGTGGTAATTCTTTCATGGGTCCATAGCATGTAGAAACTAAACCAGTGCAGTTTTGCCTCTGTCTGAAACAACTGCTAAATTACTGTGGTTTCACTTTCACTTATCACGGGATAGAGTCTACAGAACAGTTACTGCGAATCAGTAGATAAACAGTAAATTTCCTCCTTTTAACCCTGGGTAACTTATTTATCTGTCAATGCCCTTAATTATGCATTTAACTGCCTTGTATTAGGTCTGTGCCTTTTTGAACTTCACTCCTACTCATAGGCATTGTTGCTATTTGTAATTCTTTGTATGAGAATTTACTTTTGCTAGTGGATTTTTCTTTACTTAAATCATTTTGGTCACCTGGTTACCCACAATTCCTTTCCTTAGTTTTCCCAACCTCTAATTGTTATCCAGAACCCCTTTCCCAGCTCCTTCTTACTTGTGCTTTCAAAGGTCTGCTGACTTCAGGGCACTCTGAATGTCCTTAGTGTCAGATGATGGTTCCCCCTGCTCCATTCCAGCCAATATTTATTATTGTCAAGCCTGACTGACCTGCTGCCCCTGACTTGCCTGCTGGTTCAGTGTCTCTGATGAGCAGGAATTTTTCCTGGTGTCTTATAGCTCTTTCCTCCAGATAGCAGGTTTTCCCTGAGGAGAGTAGTTGATAGGCTTCATCCCACAGTATCAGAGAGAAATGCAGGAGGATGAAACATTTGATAGTTCTACAAAGCAGAGAATTGCCATCTAGGAAAAGAATGTTTTACATCAGACTGAACCCAATGAGCTTGTTGCTCGTATGTTTGTTTTCCCATTAAAAGCTACTCAGTGTCACCTTTCCTATTTCAAGATGTGACAAAAGAACATTGGAATCTGTTTATGAAAGTGCATGAAATATTTGTCAGTGGAAAATCAGAACATCTGCCTCAGGTGGATGTTTGCAAGGACAAAAGATATCCACTCAGTGAACTACAAATCCCCCATACTGTGTTGTCAAACATGCTTGCTCACTGGAGTGTAAAATGGAAGCTTAGGAGAAGAGAAATGAGCTCAAACACATTTCAATTGGGATAAGCAGCGTATGGTACAGTGCAGTTTGTTTTCCCCATCCTATCTCTATAATTGGGCTTTAATACCTTTGCAGGGTTTGTTTTTTTCTGCTGTTCTTTAGAGGTGTTTGCCATTTCATAGCAGCAGCTTAGGGAATATAATAGCACTGGATACATGGATGATGTCTATCATACAACATGCACATAATCCACCGATAGCTGGACAGTTAGCTTTTACTGTTATTATGGTATATTTAACATTATAGGAGCTGTTCCTCTGGTTGTGCTGTCATTTGTTAGTTGTAAGATTTAGATATAATTCTCTAATTATGTCTAATGTCCATGCAAAACCTTTTTCAAGTTTCTCCCTCACCTACCTCACCCAACCTCTTAGGATGCCTGTCATGTGGATGGGAACAGGCTACCATCTAATATTTTTTAAAATTGTTACAGTAGTGTTATTCAGCATTTGTGGGCAAAGATCACCCCCCTTGCCCAGTTTGTTTGCTCTAAACAGCCACTCTGGGAAGGAAGATAACTATTTTCAGAAAAACATTATAATATTGTAGTCCAGATCGTAAGCTTTTAGAAACCAACATAAACCCATTGACTTCAAGACATGGCTCAGAAACATTATTTAAAGCTAAACTGAAATGGCGGTTTAACTAATATTTCCAAAATATTCAGCTGAGGCCCTAATCTCCAACCCAAATTTCTTCTGTTGCAGCTTCAGGCTATTGCTCCTAGTCCTGTCCCCTGTAGTCACAGAGAAAAGCCCATCTTCATTCTCTGTATAATTGTCCTTTAAGTATTTGAAGGCTGTTATCAAATTCCACGTCAGTCCTTTCTTTCCCACACTAAGTACCTCTAGTTCTTTCAGCCTTTCCTCATAAGTCTTGCCTCCCAGGCCCCTAGTCATTTTGTGCTGGACTCTTTCTAATCTGTCCACATGCTTGAAGTGTGGGGCCCCAAACTGGCCACAGTACTGCAGCTGAGGCTTCACCGATGCTGAATAAAGTGGAAGAATCATTTCCCTTGATTTGCAAGTGACACTCCTATTAATACAATCCAGTATGCTGTTGTCCTTTTTCACAGCGAGAGCACACTGTTCATATTCATAAACTCATATTCAGCTTATGGTCCGCTTTAACTTCCAGGTCCTTCTCTACAGTACTGCAATGTAGCCCATCATTCCCAAGTGTGTATTTGTACATAGAATTATTCTGTCCCAAGTGCAGGACTTTGCACTTTTCCTTGTTGAATCTCTCTGATTGATTGTAGACCATGCTGCCAATCTATCCGGGCCATTCTAGATCCCAGCTCTACGCTCCAGAGTGTCTGCAACTCTATCAGCTTGGTTCCATCTGTAAACTTGCTAAGTATGCACTCAGTCCCATCATCTAAATCAGGGGTGTCCAACCTTTTCGAATGTGGGACCAGATCGTGAACTTTTTAACACACAGTGGGCCAGAGAACCATATTCAAACACCTCACAGGAAGCGGTATCACATCAGGAAGTGATGTCGTGTGACCTTTGACACCAATGCAGTTGCAGGAAGTGACAATGAAATGGATGTAACCAGTTCAAAACTCTCCCTCTATGGGATCCACCTCTGCCACTGTTCGGGACAGGATACTGAGCTAGATGGACCATTGGACTGACCAAGCATGTTCTTTGGCTGAGCTTCCAAACTATGACTGAGATTTGCAAAAAGGGGTAGATAGGTATGTTACAAAATTGTCATTAAAGATTTGGATCCCTCTAAATCCGATTCATTTTAATGGAAATTGGCCTTTTGACTCAACTTTGAAAATCTCAGCCCAGGGATGCCAACCAAATAAGTCAAAATATATTTTGTATTTCTATGCAGTGCATCTATGGGGGCTCTCCAAGCATTTTACAAACATTAAATGAACCTCAGGACATCCCTGCTTTTCAGAAGAAATGTGGTGGTGAGGACATGCTAGGAACATCTCTCACTCTGTGTGTGATCTGCTTCTACTGTCCTTGGACCACTCTAGAAGGGCTCTCATTGCTTCATTTCCAGTTCAAAGCAGGTAAAAGTGTAAGTGGGTAGGACGGGCTTATTTTTTGGCAGCAGGTTTGAGTGCCTTGAAGCTAGTGAAAATGTACCCACAATTAGTCACTGACCAGAGTGGGAACACAGTTGTCCTCACTTATGACATGGCTCCAAGGCCCTGCACTGCCTCTGCCTACATGTTGTTCTCATGTCCTCTTGCTTTCCTAAATCTCATGAGAGTAGAGGATTCCTTTCATGCCTCCTGGACTGCTG
>JAGPOW010001296.1:63251591-63281269 GCA_030014935.1 Caiman crocodilus
TAGAGGATTCCTTTCATGCCTCCTGGACTGCTGTCACCAGATAGCTGTCCTGGTTCTAAGGTTGTGCTTCTGACTCTTTCATGGCCTCTTTTAGGGTGCGCACTTAGAACTCCAGCTTTTCCTTCCCACCCATTTTGCTGAAATGTGATTATTCCCATGGGGCACGAATTTAGCTCAGTGGCTATGATTCTGCTTTCTCATACAGAGGCAATGACTCTCACAAAGTATGGCATATTTTAGTAGGATAAAAACGTTTTGAAGGCCACACAGAAAGCAATAAGTAGTCTTTACTCACATGAGCTTACCAGGTATCAACCACCTGTTACTGGGGTTCCTGGCAGGTACAGACATGAGTTTATTAGCATGTTGTTCCAGAGTGAGTCTCTGTGCCATAGCCTACATCAGATCTCAGATCTAGGGAGTCTGACCCCTCCCCTGCCATAGGCTGGTCACATTATACCAATCTGCTGGCCAGTGCAGACCCAGCCAGGCTCCTCCCATCCCCAGAAGCATGTGGGAAGCCAGCTTCAGCTGCATGCCACTTTTCCTGGTCATTGCTGATCTGGCTGGTTCTGTCCCATCCAGAGCAGCATGCAGCTGAAGCCAGCTTCCCACAAGCTGCTGAGGATGGGAGGACCCCGGCTGGTCTGCACCAGCCAGCAGATGCGGTGGCAGATCCATGTGCCGCTTGGGACAGGACAAGCCCAGTAGGGGCTGAGCTGCATTTTCCCCCTGTCTGCACTGGTCCATCCCAAGCAGCACATGGCTCTGCTGCCGATTCTGCTTGCTGGTGCTGACCTGGCTGGGTTCCTCCCATCCGCCGCAGCACGTGGGAATCTGGCTTCAGCTGAGTGCTACTCCGGATGGGACAGACCTGTCTAGGTTGGCACCAGCCAGCAGAGGCGGCGGCAGAGCCGTGTGCCGCTCAGGACTGACCAGTGCAGGTAGGGGGAAAGTGCAGCTGAGCCCCTGCTGCTCCAGCCGGGCTCATCCTGTCCCAAGAGGCACATGGCTACTCCTCTTCCCACAGGCACCACATCGGCAACATCAAGCTGTCGTGGTTGTGGAAACTTTGTCCCTTCCCCAGCCCTTCAGCAGCCATTAAGAAGGGTTGGGGGAGGGACAAGGGGTGGGAAATAAAGTAAACGGTGTTTACTTTTGTTTCCCATCACAGCACCACGGGCTGCAGAAAACGACTTGGCGGGCCACATGGTGGACCACGGGCTGTATGTTGGACAAGCCTGATCTAAATCATTAATGAAGATTTTGCCAGGATTTTGTATACTTTGGAAGGGAAACCACATGCAGGAATAAGAATGATGGAATCCTTTGGAAAATCTGATCTGATCCCTAAAAATGTTCTAGATTGGAAACCAAGTTAGGAAATACTGCTTTTGTTTGCTTTATTTAACTTGACCTGGATCTGTGTTTCTTGTGCTTTCTATTTTAAAGAGGAAGTAGGGCTTGGAACCCTTTGAAAGGACTCCACTTCTTTGTTTCCATGTTTGTATTTCTCTGACGATGAGGCAAAACATAAGACAGATCATCTACAAAGTGGAGCTTTGGGCCCCTGCCCATGTGCTTTGCAGCAGGACACACTGTCCCGCTGCTCCATTAGCTGCAGGGGGTCTGGCAGGAGGTACAGGGTATCTCAGTGGGAGTTAGCCAACAGGCAGCCCTCACGCTGAGGCACCTTGTGCCCCAACCAGTGGGGGAGTGGAATGCGGGGATAATGGAGCAGGGAGCCCAGGGTTGCCTCTTCCCCCATCTCCGCATGGTGCAGATGGCTCTGTACACTCCCTGGGTGGCTGGGACCCGGGGTGCCTTGAGACAGGGGAGTGTATAAGCTTGTAGACATGCTCATTCAGGCAAGTGGGGCCAAACAGAAGTATTTAGCCTACCTCCTCCCATCTCTTAACACTAGAGATGAATATTGAGGTCCAATTTCTGTAGAGGGATGAGAGAGAGAGCGTGCCTGTGCCCAGGAAGTGTGCCAGAGAAGGTAAGCCATGTCAGACTACAAGAAGCTTCACAGATCTAGTATAATGGAACCCAAACACAGCAGCCTCCCAAGCATCCACCAGCAGGAGTTCTGCCAGGATTAGGATACAACCCCCAAAAGGAATCAGCAAATGAAAAATTCACGTATTTGTCTATTCGTGCACCCCCCCCCCCCCCGAAAATCCACATGTAGGATGACATCATGGCCCCATCGAGGTCAGTGGGAATTTGGATGGTAGCTTTGGCAGAGGCAGGATTCTCCCACTCAGTGCTTGGAGATGTATATAAACAAAGACACTGTGTGGGTACAGACATAACACATCAAACAGGAGGCAGTCCTCCCATGTTTATTTGTGGTAGTTTTTGCCTGAATTCAATGTTTGTTTCTTTTGCATATTTAAATCAGAGCCTTTATTATTACAGTAGCAGTTTCTTGTGGTTCAGTGGAGCCTTTCTTGGTCTGGAGTTCTGCAATAACAATCACACTCTCCGGAAGGGGAAATGAGCCATGCAGTACAAATTGTACCTTTTCACCACAAACTATTGTTAAGAGCATGTTGCACCAGACAGAGTGGCAGCAAGGCAGGGGTGGGAAACAGGTGTTGCCTATGGGGACCGCCGGGCTAGCAAAAGTAATCTATTTGCTCAGATCACTATCCTTCTTCCTCTATCTGCCCTCCAAATTGAAAGATTAAAAGTAACAAATAGCTGAAGACTTGTCAAATGCCTAATGAAAATTGATCTTTTTTTTCTTTTGTTTCTCATTGGGAAAGTTCCTGGGTTTATTTTTTATTCAGTGGCAATAGGATTTATTTCACACCAGTAATTTAGGCTGAAAGGACTTGGCTTTCAGAGGCCCTAGTTTAGATGGGCTTTTTGCATTACAATGAAATCAGTGTTCTTTACACCTATCCTTTCCCTCTCCTGTACTTCAAAGAGGGAAACTCTTCAAGGTAGAGGCAGCACAAGCCAGCCTAGCCCAGGTGGAAGGTGCCTACAGCAGTTCTACTTACACTACATCCCCGTTGCTTCTGTACTAACATGGCCTTTTGGTGGGACATACTAAAGTGTCAAGTTGTATCACTCAATGAAACTGTTTGCTGTGTGTTGTGGCAGACCTTGTCTTGCCTTCTTCACTTCCTTTTAGGAAAAGCTCTTTGTCTGTGAACTCAGTAAAATGGGAAGACCTGGGTCCTGCTTTGGATGATGAACTGTTCCAGCTAATGACAGTAAAAGTCACGTTTTGGGGAAAGGAGAATGGAGGCAGATTCAGGGCATGAGAAGTAATAGGGATCATCTTAGCATTTTAGTTCCAGGACTTGCAGAAGAGTGAGGTCTTACTCATCTGAAAACAAGTTTATTTTGCTGTCTATAAGCTTGTTGATGCTATCCACAGGCTTATGTTTGCTAGAGGTTGGTGACTAACAGTTGCATGTTGGCAAATTAACTGCTGGTGCTGCAGTGAAAGATGTTTGCAAGGAAGTCATTGCAGTGGTTTAGGCGGGTGTGGAGAACTTGCTGAAGTCCTTCAAAATAACTGTGGGTGTTTAACAAATGAGTGCCCCAAGTATGCAGGTGCCACCAGTGGCAAACATATACCAAATGTAACTCCTTGATGACACACGTGACTAGATAACTCAGGAAGGATACTTCATCATTTTTATGCATGTCTTAAACACAGAGAGCAGTTCCTGAACACTATAAAAGTGCATGACATCAAAGTATTTCAGACCTCTGGTATGTTCAGATTGTGGCAAGCCCAGACTTTATTCGTCTCCAAGTAGCTTACTTCCAGTTTCTGGAGTGGGTGTTTCTGAGTGTCACTTTGGGTGGCACAACTTACCCACTCCTGTTCCGACACCTAAGAGAAGAAGGTTTAATTACATGAGGAACAGTTACAGAATAGTGATGGAACATGCTTTGGCCAACAAAAGGGAAGATGGAACTCCTGACAAAACTGTGTGTGTCAGTGTACACACAATGCCTTTCATGTTACTGGAGCATGCTGTGCACTGCATGATCGGTGGAGGAAAACTTTTTCCTGGTAGTGGGTCAGTGCTTTGCTAGTTTGCCAGCTGTAATAGGGAACTTCTACCCCTGTTAGGAGGACACTGGCAATGAGTGCGGGGTGGAGGGCCAGTCAGATGGCAAGCTTATTGGAGACACCGGGCCATGGTATATGAAAGAGCCCTTCAGGAGTTCCTCTATAGCGCTCCTGCTCAGGAGCTCTTCCTTCTACAGCCTCCAGGGCCAGAATGTCTGCTCCAGCTCAGGCTGTAGGCTTACATATATACTCTCTAAGCCCAGGTGCTTCCCTTGAGTGCCATCTGAGCCTTGTCTGCAGCCTTGCTTCTCTTAAAGTAACAAGAGCACTAAGCTTCCCGATATATGGTACAATACATTTAGCCAAAAGTTGTATGGCTGAGATCAGGACAGCAAAGAATATAAGTGGCTTGTACACCTGTATGTTTGCTGGGAAATTAGTACCCTGGAGAATGTGAGCACAACATAACCATGTTGTATCAAAAGTACTTCAGTGATTCATCAATCTTATTTGTCAGTTAGTTGGGTTGTTAATTAAAGACTATTACAAGACTTTGCTTTCCAGTCCTTGTCTCTCTTAGTTTGTCACTCATATAGCTAGGAACTGAGGAGCAGTGAGAACTTACTATAGTTTAACAGCATGAGCAGACCAGCTACTACAGGTAAAGAAGCATAATAAAACTAACCCCCCAAATAAAATACATTAAAATGAAAAAAAGAGAGACTAGAACCCACTAGTCTACCTGCTCTCCTTCTCCCACTGAGGAACACACAGTAGTGCAGTGCAATCCCCTCATGTACATTTCCATCTAAGAATAGGGTGACCATATGGGATGGTGTGAAATCCGGGATTCTACCTCCTCCACCTCTCAAATCGGTGCTGCTGCAGGCAGAGGTGGGGGTGAGGTGGCATGGTGCAGCTCTGCTATTACTATTCAGGCAGCTAAGGGAGTCAATGGCCCATTAATGACCCATTGTTTTTTTACTTCACAAGTGCTAATCATCTCCCCTTTTTAATGGAATATGGGCCAGAGAAGGGCCACCCACATGATCAGAGATTTGCATAGCAAGCCATATTAGGAGGGACTGAGGGATCTCAGACTCTTCAGCCTAAAGAAAAGAAGGCTGAGAGGGGACCTGATTGCGGCTTACTGCTATATCAGAGGTGTACATCAGGGGCTCAGTGAACAGCTGTTCACCAGGGTACCCTGAGGGAAAACTAGAAACAATGGCCGCAAACTCCTGAAAGATCATTTCAGGCTGAACATTAGGAAAAACTTCTTTACAACTAGGCTGTTCAGACTATGGAACAAGCTCCCCCCAGAGGTGGTGCAATTATCTACCTTAGAGGTCTTCAAAAGAAGACTGGATGGTCACCTGGCTGGAATCATCTGACCCCAGGTGTCTTTCCTGTTCATGCATGGGGCTGAACCTGATCTTTCAGGGTCCCTTCCAGCTCTGTTTCCCTAATCAAACTAACCTATTTTAGGGCAGTTTTGCTGTCTGCTAGGGCTTCCTATTTCACTACTATGCTACTCCACCCACCTCCCACCCCATGTCCCATACCCAGGATGCTCATTTTAATGTTCACCAGCTGGCTGGGACTATCATCTAAAATCTGTGATTGTCCCAGATGCATGGTGCTTACAGTTCTGGTGACAGAGAACTCTAATGTAGCAGGCAAGGGCTGAATAAGCTCCTGTAGTTTACATGAAACCTGGACATTTCAGTCAAGAAATAAGGTATTATTTTTAATGGTGAGAGTAACCCATGGAATGATCTGACTTAGAGCACAATGGATTCTCTATTACTTTGACTCTTTAAATCAAGACTCAAGTTTGATGTCTTTCTGGAAGATACGTTCAACCATACTACCAAAGCATAGGGCCTATGGGGTAAATCCTATTTCTTTCAGTATGCAGGTAGTCAGATTATATGACTTAATGGCTGCTTCTATACTTATAGTCTAGGAAACTAACTCACATTGAGACTTCAATAATTGCTGATATTCTTGATTGAGATTTTTAAAAAGTTAGTAAGGATTTTGGGTGCCTATTTGGAGACACCATAAAAGGCCCTATTTTTCTGTGCTCTGAGGCTGCTGAGGCCAAACTGGGGTGTATAGTTACTCTATTTAAGAATCAAATGCACTAGTTCTTTCTCCACCAAGAACAGCTTATTGACTGCAGGAAGGGGTAGATTAGAGGAAAGGATGGACTGGGCTCATTTTCAGTCCCGCAGTTTGTCCTGCCTCATGTCAGAATCAGAGGGAAAGAATCCACTGACACCATTTCATCTCTATCCAGCATCCTTTCAGCCTGGGTCTGCCAGTCTTGATTCAGAAACTGCTTTTCAACCTGCTGGCATACTTTTTCTGTACCTTGTGCAGCAACTTGTTTTTGTCCTATTTCTCTTTTCCCCTGGCAGCTCTTGCATCTCTTGCTGAAACCAGTGGCATCCTGTCAGTGTCTGAAAAGCAATGATACACTATGCTAAAGAAAATTCCCTTTCAAGTTATATTCTACAAGAAGTTACAATATTTATCTGTGCAATAGAAGCATTTTAGTTTTCTTCATTTCTGTGCTCCGAGGCTGCTGAGGCCATTTTCCCCACGCCAGAGGAATGAAACTAGAAACCTGAATCTGGCTTTTATAGGTTTGTGTGTTGGGTAGGCTAAGGACTTTGTACTAGTGATGATCTTAGCAATACTTCAGGAAAATGGTGGCAATAGAAAATACGAATTTATCTTTCCATCCAGAATTTCCATTATGCACCTGTTCCAGATTTCGGATAAAGGGCCATCTATGGACATGAATGCTATTGAGATCTTTTATTACCAGGGTGATTGAAATGGATAGTCTGAGCTTTAAGTTACTCACAGCAAGTTTTCTCTGCCAGTAAACCTAGTTGTCTCTATAGAGCACGTCCAGACAAGCACGCATGTACATTTCCCTGGGGACAAGTAGCAGCAGCATATAGTGGTGCTGTTGCTATTCGTCCCCAGGGAATGTCTGTGTCTGTGCTCTGGCACGTGGCAAGTTGCCCCAGGTGCAGTACTGGAGGCTGGGGTGAACATCTGGGATATATGGGGGCTTCCAGGAGCTCCAGGGGCAGCGATCCAGCGCGCAGAGCCTGGCTGACAGCTGGAGTATGGCTTTGGCCAGCGAGGCTCTGGTTTCAGGCAGCACATGCTGCCAGCGCACGTGCTGTTCTGCTTTTCTCAGGTGCATTTTTTTTTGACAGGAAACAATTAGGTTTACTGGCAGAAAAATCCTGCCATGCTGTAAATCAGCAGCGCAGTGAACGCCTGCACATGCGGTGCATATGGCTTACGGTGCTGCAGATGGATCCTGCTTGCTTATCTGGACATGCCCTTAAAGTTCATTCTCTGTGAAGATCTCATGCAGTGTAACCAAAGAATGGAGTGATATTTGGGCAGACAGAAGGAGGCTAAACTAGGATGCAGATGTTTAAAAGAGCCATAGATGTACCTTTGTAGAACCTTCTACACCACCTTCTACCACAGGGATGGGCAAAATGCAGCCCGCGGACTGGATGTAGCCTGCCAGGCCATTCTATTCAGTCCACGAGGCCCCTAAAAAATTTAGAAAATTAATATTTAGCTGCCTCTGGTTGCCTGTTATGCGGCCCTTGATAGCTTGCCAAAACTCAGTAAGTGGCCCTCTGCCCAAAATAACTGCCCACCTCTGTTCTACCTGCAACACCCCTTCAGCAAACTAGCAATTTCAAAAGACTTACCAAAAAGCCCCACAGAACTTCAACTGACCTTACTATAAAACAGTCATTTTTGGTGGTTTGCTGGATGTGACAAGATCCTTGGCTTTCTTGTACACAGCCTTCAGGCTTTTTTTTTCTCCCTGCACTGAGATCTATGAGGGCCAGGAATTAACAAGACTAATACAGCTGGAATGAACATACATGTTGTATTGTGCTTAACAGATCTGAAAAAGAGGAGATATAAATAAGTAGTATTACATGAAAGGTACTTAAATGGTGCTGAATCAATGATGTTGTCTTCACTGCCAAAAAAATTCTGTTTTCACAACACAGTAGTTAATGAGTCATTGGTGTGATGGGGAAGATACAGCCATATGCCCAGGTGAAAGGACACCAAAGCTGGAACTGACTGAGACTTGTAGGAAGCATCTGAAATGTCAAAAAGTCAGATCCAGATTGGTCAGCTGGGTACTTCCAGGTATATGGTGCAAAGTCTGAAAATTGCAAGTATCATATGCTTAAGGAATTTGGCAGTGCAAAATGTAGGATGAACCTAATGAGTTGTGTGGCCACTGGAGCATAAAAGCAGCCACTGTACTGCATTTTGGAACTTAGAAGCACTTTTACACCTGCTCTGCAGTGCGTGTGTGTGCGGGGGCATTGTAATTAGAGTTGCCCGCAGCGTCTTGTGTATTCAGCACATTCAGCACCAGGCATTTCAAAATGGCACTGAGGGTGATTTAACTAAAAACACCCAAGCTGTCTAAAGTGGCCTAAGTGTCTAAATGCTAGGTAGTATTTAAAAGCCATGTTGATCAATTGGGATCTGTCCCAAAGTACTTAGGAACTTGGTTAAGAGCAGATGAATTGAACAATGACCTGCACTGAGAGCACTGAACCTCTAGGCCTCTTCCACTACATGTTGAAGAAATGAGCAAATCTTCCTAAATAAAGAAGGACAAAGAAAAATGGCACTATTTTATACTTGCAACAGAGCTATTGAAAAGAATGACATGAAATTATAGGCAAACTACTCTCCTGAACTATTCATTTTAAAATTCAATTTTAACATTTTGGCCTCTGATATTTCTACTATTTTACCTCTGTTCTCAATTCCACTGTTTCTGCTCTGCTCCTTTGGCAAACGTACACTATGAATAGAGCTGTAAACTTTCTTTTTACATTAATTTTAAGGTTGTTTTGAAAGCATGTCTCTCCTCTAAAAGAATTTTACTTTGTTTTCTCAATGAGACATTTAAAATCTCATACAGGTTTATTTTGGGACCTTTTTTAATCAAACTGTCATGTTTTTGACTGTTCAATTTACAGCTTAACATTTTCTTAGATCAATGTCAAATGGTAGACTATCCTTTCTTGCAATAAGCAGGCAAACAAAACATCTAGAAATACACATTAGAAAAGAATGTCCCAGCTTCCTCATCAAACACATTCCCTTGTGCCCTCTCACCCAACTCCCCCGCCCCCACAGTTTTCATGATTTATGTTTAGTTCTTCAGTGGAAGATGCATGGTATAATATGAAATTATGTCTATAGAAGGATTTTTTTTGAGGAGGTGAGAATGTCAGAAAATTACAGGAATTATGAACTAAAAAGGGGATATTACCATCAAACATACTAATACTAGTGTTGAAAAAAACACTGGATTTCTTCATGCTGGAAAAAAAAGTGGGTAATGGTTAATAATTGTGTTATTCTGGAAGGAGTTGGGTTGCCGGCACATGTGTCCTGGCGTAATCATAAACCTCAATGAAAATGCTAGGGCTAACCTTTCATTGATGCTAAATGAAACAAGCAATTAAACTCTATGGAATCAGGCAGCTGAAACAATAAAATCTGCTGCCCAAGTACCAGTTGGTATGGATAAATGTGATTCAGAATTAGCTCAAGGAGAATGAGAAGAGTTTCGCTGGAGGCTGACCGAAAATGCAAGGACTGCAGCAGCCTGGATTGGTAAAGTTATGGGTATTTGTATATGGCAAAAGCAGAAAGGAGCTAGAAAAAACAATGTATTGTAACAGGTGAGGCCCCTAGAGTTGCAGTGATGCCCCCTAGTGTTTGCCTCAACCTTGTCTGGCTCTTGTCCTTGCCTTCTAGGGTCCCACCCTGGTTCCTTTCCTGCCATGTCTTGTTATTAAAAATGAGGAGGGGAAACTGCCTTCAGAGGCTGGTGACCCTCAGGTGCTCTCTCTCTCCTCTAGTTCCCTTAGGGGTTACATTTGTGCCCCCCGTTCATCCCTACAGCTATCCCATGCCATGCAGATGTTAGGCTGTATATCATCCTGTCCCTGGTAGAGGTCTCAGGCCTCTTGCTTTTAGCTTCCCTTTCCTCTGGCTGCAGACCTCCAGCCCTGACACACTGATTTAGGCCCAGCTCTCTTGGTCTCAGCCCTGTTGATTTTCTGTATCTCCAGGCCCCAAGCCCTTGTATCCTTTGCTCTGGGCCCTCTGGTGCCTTTCTCCAGGCTGGGCTACTTGCTTCTCCCATCCTCAGCCCTCTGGTCCTTGACCCCAAGCCAGGCTGCTTGCATCTCCAGCCCCTAGCACTCTGGTCCTTGACCGAGGCTAGGCTGCCTTATGTCAAGTACCCTAACAGGCCCCTTCTGGGGCCTCCAGATCTCCTTTGTAGCTGCAACCCAGTCATCTAGTTTCAAGATTAAATCCCAATGCAAAATATGAGCTACTGTTCCCCAAAACAAAGCTCCCCTTTAGTAAGGGGTGGGCGTGGTGATCAGTAGTGGGGGGGGCAATGAGTGATGAGTGGGGACCACTCTCAGGTGGCAGTATCGGGGAGGGGGTGGGGGGACAAGGTGGCTGTCTTGGGTGGCCGGAACGGTCCAGAGGATCGCTAAGTTAATCGGATGTCAGGCGGCTGGTGATGGAGAGGCAAGAGAGCTTATTGGTTTTAAGATTATTTTACTTATGCCACATGAAATGGCAATGCAGGCCTCAAGGTAGCTTGCTTGCATTGTCACAGTTAAGTAAACGAGTTGCTGAATGAAAAGGAACCTGCAGTATAACGAGGGTATGTCAAAAGGAGCCGGTGACGGGGCGATATTGGTGGGTGATCAGTCTGCCAAGTTTCCTCGGTCGCACTACAGAGTTCTCTGTGATTACTCTGTTGCATGCTCAGAGTTCTCCGACTTGGATGGAAGCTGCATGAACTTTTATATGTCCAGAGTGGCCAATAATGGACTGCTAGGTAGGAATAACTAATGAAGCGGAACGTGACCAAATTTGGGGTAATAGGAATAAGATGATGACTCCGTTTGTGACATACAAGTAGGCGGCTATTTCTGTGTCGACCCAGATCGGCGCTCGGTAGTTTCCGCGATCAAGCAGTCACAGATCACCACTTTGTCACTGTCGATCCTGTAAGGGGACAAACAAGCAAACAAACAGACTGAAAGAAAACTGGGAGAACAATATAGTGGTGAGCTAGCTGGTTGCAATGAACCAGAGTTGGTAATTGGTCATCCAGTCTTCTTATGCTTCAAACCTGAAGCCTAGTTCATTTGCCAGGTTCCATTGGCCCTTGTCCCCTAGAAGGCGCAGTTGTCACTTTGTAAGCCTGGAGCCATGTAAGAGGAACCCGAACATGGATCTCTCCTCTGGTGTTCATTGCGGCAACTGTTGCGAGTCTCGTGGGGTGTCAGACTCATAACGCCTCAGTCTTTGGGCTTCGATGGGGTACACCGAGGGTTGGTATTCCACGTTACTGGAGACTCTCGCAGATGTCTTTAATAAGGGCTTGCAACCATGGAAGGTGGCTCAGGAGATTTCCCGCCAGCTGTCCGGTCATCGGGTTGAGGAGGAGTCAAAGTATTTTGACATCATCTACTCCGTAGACCTCTATGCAGGCTTCTATACTGTCAAGGGTTGCAGGAACAGTTCCAGGGTTCCGTAGATGATGGTGAGGCCACCCTCCTTTGCACTGAGCCCATGTCAGTCTCAACTGATGTACGCTGGGATTCCAAGAGGCATATGATACTCCTATTATGGCCAGCAGAAGTTGTTCCGTGCTTGACCTTCTGTGGGCGACCCTCATGCCAGGCTTGAGATTGGTGGCTAACTTGGCCTGCAACAAGGGCTGGGAGTGGAATGGGCCAACGAGCGTTGCTCGCTATCACTTCCAGGTCGGTGGCGTGTCCTTCACTTCACAAGGCTTGGTGGGTTAGGTAGTCAGCCTCTTCCAGGTCCAGCAAGTCTGACCCAAATTCTACTACCAGGTGTCCTAACCACATAGCCAGGGTCTCTTCAGGCTTCAGTTTCGATTCTTTGCATAATTCTTGCATTTCTCCCCGTGTGCGGGTGCGGCATGTAATGGTAATGCGAGTCACACCCTGCACGTCTGTAATTTGCTTGACTATCGCTGTCGGGTGAATCGAAGCTGGGAGGAGCGTAGGCTCATTGGGCGAGAGCGTCAAGTATAATTTCTCTCCCTCGTAAGGGGTCAGTTCTCTTGCTTGCGTTGCATCAAGGGGCAGAATTTCTTTTCATGCCACTCCAAGGGGCGGGGCCGAGGACCGCGCGACTGCCCCTTCTTCCCCAAGACTTCACGCGCTCTTTTTCCCCTGGCACCATCTTGGAATGGTGGTTGCTCGGGGTTCTCTGATGGTTCAGAGCTTTCCTTTACTGCCACTTCCTTAGCCGTCTGGGCGGCTGTGAGCAGTTGAACCTCTAAATTTGCATTTTCCCGCAGCAAAGTTGTAACAGTGCGGAACATAATATTCAACATCTTCCCCTTGTCCCACTTCAGGCCCATCCACCGCGCCATGACACAGCCCTCCGTCTCTAACTTTTCCCGGAGACCCAAAAGCAGCTTGTGCCTCCTTGACCCAAGCTCTAGGGTCGGGGGATTGAACCGATCAACTGGTGTCAGTTCTTCGCCTTCTCTCACATACCTTATACAGCAGGCATACTCTTGGGAGAGAGTTGGGTCTGCTACACCCGTCGATTTTGCTCCAGCTCCAGTGAGGGACACGGTGCCCTCTTTGTCTCAGGGTCTGAATTGGACCCACTCATTGCTCACCACACACCCAAACGCCCTGGGGTGAAGGTGTGCCTCCCATTCATTCGAAACTCCTTCTTCACCTTTTAGCAAAAGGTAGCCACTGATGAGCCTTTTGGTCGACCCGCCCGCTTGGTGGTATGCGATGTGGGCTCATAACTCATTTGAGTCGGCCACAGGGCGCCCCCTGGTGTGCCAGGGGCAACACAATTAGAATCTTCTTCACAGCCGTGTCCTTAGATCCTGTTCGTGACGCCATGTCTTGGGCGGCTGGAGCCATCCAGAGGATCGCTAAGTTAATTGGACATCAGGCAGCCAGCAATGGAGAGGTGAGACAGCTTATTGGTTTTAAAAGATTATTTTACTTACGCCTCATGGAATGGCACCGCAGGCCTCAAGGTAGCTTGTTTGCGTAGTCACAGTTAAATAAACGAGTTGCTAGTAAACGAGTTGCTGAATGAAAAGGAACCTGCAGGATAACGAGGGTACATCAAGAGGACCCGGTGACAGGGAGATATTGGTGGGTGATCAGTCTGCCAAATTTCCTCTGTCACGCTACAGAGTTCTCCATGATTACTCTGTCGCGTGCTTGGAGGTCTCTGACTTGGGTGGAAGCTGCGTGAACTTTTATGTCTGGAGTGGCCAATAACAGACTACTAGGTAGGAATAACCAATGAAGCGGAACGTGACCAAATTTGGGGTAATGGCTCCGTGTGGTCTATTGTGACTTGGACACTCAACTGATTTGGTCATGACAGTGGCAAGCAGCAACCACCTGCAGAAGCCAGCGGCGTATGAGAAAGGGGGGAGTAAGAGAAACCCATACTTCCCCCTACGAGTCACCTATGCTAACTACCAAGTCACAGCTTAGGTGCTAGACAGTCTGTCTCCAGCCTTCTCTTTGAAACTTTCCCCCTGGGAGCTATACAGGGCCAGAAGGAAGGAAACAAGTGAGCCAATCCTGCAGCCCTAAAAACTGGCACAACAAGTAAGGGGGAGGTCCAAGTGTTATACCAAAAATTATAGAGGTTTGTCACAAGCCAGTGGGCCAAAGGAAGGGAACATGTAAAAGGTAAAGAAATATCAACACTATGGTAATATGTAGTCAGCACTTTAATTTCCTGCCACATCTCCAGAGGTGTCCCCAAATAAACCTTTAGTTCCTAAAGCACTGAAGCAGCAGCCTACAGGTGCCCCCAGGTCTGAGTCCAGCTCCTTCAGTCCCCAGTCCTGGCTGACCAAGCCAGTGAGATCTTCAGCTCCTTTGTGTAAGGCTGATCATGTACGCTGCTCTCTCTTCTCCTTACTCCAGACTCAAGCTTCCTTTTCCTGTTTCCTTTGCCCTACCCTCTCCCCAGACCCTGTGGGTATCTGGGAGTTGCAGTCCAAATGATCAGACATCAGAGCTCTGCAGACTGCCCTTGGTTCAACTGCTGTTACACACATTACATTCACAAATACACAAGTCAGAGCCATCAGTGGGATAGCTGCTGCCCTGGAAGGCGACATGTCATGAGTTCTAGCCTGCAACCTTGCTCCCAATGAGACAGAAATTTCCCTGCTGCACTACTCTCTGTCTTTTTTATCCCATAATTATTAAATGCAAGATGCAGTTACTCCGCTTTGAGAGGAGGCCTGGAGAGGGAATTAAATAATGCCTGACCTGTGGCCGGTTAGTTAGATCACTACTAAGGAAGTCAGAGAAAAGTCTGTTCAAACCGTCTGTGAGTGAGGGGTGTCTAGTACCTGTCTTCCACTTAGCAAGTGCTCTAGCCACACAGTAATTGGGTTAAAAAACATGGAGGGGTTCTCTTTTTCTCATTTTTGCAAGCAATAGCTTTGGGATTTATCCTCAGGCACATATGGAACTGCATACCTGTCCAAACACTTGCATGTCCACATTGCATATGGAATAGGGCTTGAAACTGTGTACCAGTGCCAAAATACTATCTGGAAAACTGTGATTTTTTTTGTGTAAAGTGAAATAAGATTCTACCATTTGTGTGCATTCTATGTAATGAAACAAGATTGCACTAAAAGAAATACCTGACGTGTCCTCAGTATCTCATCTCAATGGAAACAAATCAACAAGGCTTAAGATATTTCCTAATGCCAGAGGCCAGGGGGTAGTAATTTTATGTCACTATTATGTAAATGTAGCACATCAGAGTTTAAGGGTGGCCGTAAACCGTACCCCGCTCCGTCCCTAGGGCACCTTCCCATCTTGCCTCCTGCACATAGATGATATAATGATAAATTGGGAAGCTGCCCACAAGCCTTTGCATGGCCCCAGTTCCACTGGAACGCCTGCTAAAGTCCCTGTCACCATACTGGTCCTCACTAGTCCTCAGACCTATCACTGGACCTCATTGGTTACCTGTACTCTGCAGGGCACCCAAAGCTTTAAGAAGACAAGGAGAAGGGCAGGAGACTACACTAAAGGAACTTGAAATTTAAGGGCCTGATCCTGAAAGCACCGCTCAGTGGCTGTGTCTACACAAGACGCTGACCGTGTAGTAGTCCAATACTTATTCATAGTAGCTTTGTGTGGCAAAAACCATGATGCAATGCTACTATTAGCTGCTACTATTAGTATTAGGTTACTGCGCAGTAGTGTCACAAAAAAGACGTTCATCGGCACTCCTGCACAGTAACTCAGTTATTTGTTTATACAAGTACTAAGTGACTGCACGTTAACAAGTGTTCAGTCAGCGTATCATGTAGACACAGCAAGTGTAGTGTACTTGATGGATTGATGAAGATAACTGTATGCTTGTGGGCAGCTTGAGATTATTTGTAGAATAACTGGCAAACAAAAAGATAATTATTGCAAGCCCTCACATTCAAAAATCCTGTGTCAGCTCTCAAAAAAGTGTGCAACTTGCAAAAAAAAATCCAACCCCCCACCCCAAACAGGTTAAAAATATATATAATAATGCATTTTGGATTCAGTTTATTTCTGTTATTTCTTAGGTTTTAGGGTATATTGGTGTCATGTTTTCAGGCTTCTCTCTGTAACCATGCAGGTTAGATAGTTGCTTTCTTTTGTCAGTGGAAGAAATTCTCATGAGATCACATGAGTCTGGGAGCTGGGGCTTTAAGTAAAATAGGAATTATTGTGAAGTACACACTAATATTACAGAAAAGCTGGCAATATTGCAATACAACAGTACTCAGCGTGATCAATAGGCAGAAGACACCAAATTAATTACAGAGTACTAATCATGCTGTCTTCAGGCAATGCACTTTTCAATTCAAAATGTCTTTTGAACCTTCATTTGAAACTAATTCAAAATATTCACAGCCGGTGTATGTATGTGTGTGCATTGCACATGTAAGCCGTTGAAACCTATGGAGTCCACAACCATGTTCCAGCAGACTTGGTTCTGTTACCATTATAAAAACACGTTGAAATCTGCCACTCCAAGCTGAATTGACACTGGATTTGTGCAGCCGGTTTGTACCCTGGAACATTAAGAAATCTTTCCTTTCAGTTTCTATGTCACGTTGTTAGATCATAACACTTCCCAACTGCTCACAGTGTCAAGTGTTCTTCTCTTGTTTACCTTACGTGACCTTCTATTGTTGGGCATTGTTTAGTTTTGTGTTGTTTTAAAGCACACTGAGGCACCCTGCTTGGTTTTTGCTAAAGCTCTACGCGGATTTGCTGGCATCTTTTGCGGCAGGTCATCCTGTTTTCAGAGGAAAGTTCCTGTCTTGTTAAAAAAGCAATCATTTCTGGATGTCTGCACCCAGCTCCTGTTTAATCATCCTGAATCTTTGAGCCATGCAATCAAATCCTAGAATATTTTTGTTTGTTTGTTTGCTGGCACCCTCCTCCCCACACACAAACGGATCCATCAGAAATAAAAGAAAGGGAAACCCCATGGAACATTTTTACAGTACTGAACTTTGTGGGGAACAGATCATATCCATGCAGCCCAGCAATATGGAGCATCTGCTTTGGGAGTTTTGTGCATTCAGAAGGAAGGCTGCTAGTTTGAAAACAGAATAACAAAACCCTGAAACTACCACAGATTCCCGGAGCGCTGCTGGTAGCATTATTTACCTTGGAGGAATTTGCAACCTTGCTCCTTAGGGACTGACTTCTTGAGTGAGTCAAGTACAACAGAATTCCAGCTAACTGCTTACAGATTCAGATGAAGGGCATCAGTGGGAATGTGGGTCAAAAATCAAAGACTGGTCTGCTCAAGTGCTTGATTTTATCCTATTTTCAGGACCCTTACCAAAAGTTTCTTACTTGTATAGACATTGTAATTTTCAAAGCCACCTCACAGCTTCGGAAGTCAAAATATAAAACTTGGCTTCCAAAAGCCCTGGTCTGGCCTTGAAAATCAGAGCCTCACAGTAACAAGATTTACTACATAACTGTGTGCAGTACTACATATGTTTGCTGATCTACTCATAGAGGAAATATAGTGAAGGTCAGGCACCCCTTTGTTATAACTGATTTTATATGTATCTACTTTAGAGCCTTTCAAAGTCCTCCACTATTGGTAGCTTCAGAAACATTAATGTATTTATCTTAACAGCATCCCTGTGAAGTCAGGAGGGGCCATTATCCTTATTTTACAGATTGGGACATAGAGAGGAGGGACATACAGTATAAGTGACTAATATTATCATCAAGCTTTTACAGGATTGGCACTTTTTTATATGAACACTTCAAATAGCACTTTATAAAAATTTCAGGACCCTTAGACCTATTTCATAGTTAGGAAAATTGAGGCACAGTGACATGCTGTGATTTTTAGGTCATAAGATCATAGATAATCATAGTTTGTATGTATTTTTTAAATTAAGTTATTCACTTTTCTTGATAGATCTCAAAGGAACTGCTAAAAGCTGCATCTTAAACAAATCTGCTTTTTTGAGCTCACTTACTCACGGGAAAAAGCTAAATTACAAGCTGGTCTTTGGTACTGTGTGCACTGTTACACTCCAGAAAGTGTCCTTCTTAATACTGTATATATGTTTAACAGTACTGCTGCCTTCCAGTCTGTTAAGAGAAAGTGTTTTTTGCGTGATTCCTGGTGCTCAACATGACTGCAAAATGATCATAAATCATAGTGTTAGGATTAGCGAAATTTACCCCTGACAGTCCTCACTCTAAAAAGATGTTGTGCAATCCCCAGACCAACTGCTTTGATCTTCTAAGTCAAAGTCAATATGCCCAGCTGGATAAATAACATTAAGCCCAAAACTGCTTCCTGTGCAAGTGATAAAAAATGGATAATGACCTAACTTTCAGAAGCACAGGTGCTTTAAATCAATGGTGTTAAGCTCGCTGAAGCTATTAATACTGATCTTTGAAGCAGAAAGCTTTGATAGTGTCATGCTTATTTATTTAGGAATGGAGTTTCAGCAGGGTGATTTGAGGTGGTATAAGTAGGTCCTTGGCTAGTGTGAATCAGAAGATTTCACTGACTCAAGTAAAACTCCACTGATTTACCCCCACTGAAGGTTTGTCCCACTATTTTATTTTCCAGAAATCCTAATGGCTTGTCAGCATTCAAAGATATGCTCTCAGACCCTCTGTAACAGCATCAACATCCTGTTATAATGGCTGACTTCCTGGCTCATAGGTTTTTTTTTCTCCTCGAAAAAAATAATGACACTCTTAAGCTTGAGACAAATATCCTGTTACAAAACAGATGATCAGGATGAATATTATTATCATCATCTAAGTCATTCCTTGCGGGGGAGTAGAGATAATCTGTATAACCATATGGATGATTTTTTCTTTTCTACAAATGTCATTTTTTGCATGACAAAACTTTTTGGTGTAATTTTTGGGCACTGAAAGTTGCACTTTCTCCTTAATTCTTCAAGGGCAACATTCTCTTCTGTTAAAAGAACCAGCACATGGGATATGCCAGTTAAGCCCTCAGTGTTGTAGTTGGGACTTTAGTGGCACATTTTTTATAAGTTTGCCCTTAAAGATGATTGATCGATGTCTTCAGACATAGAAAACTAAAGCTAAATTATGGCTTCTACAAAACTGCACTGACTGGGGAGAAGAAGACCTGTACTGGCTGGAGACTTCTGGCTAGGGACAGAAATTACAAATAAACCAATGTAAGCGATTAGAAACTGGTTCAAATCCATGACACAATAAAAGTTCAGTGCACGTAAAACTCTTTCAAAATGGCCAAAACTAGTTTAAGATAAACCTGGATGATGTAGTACCAAATTTAACTAATTTGTTTTAAATTAGTTTATTCAAATTCTGTCCCAGATCCCGCCCCAGATTCAAGTTAACTCAGTCTCCCAGCATCCCAGGATGCCTTGCACCTTCCCCGCAAACTCCCCTCTCACAGGGTGGATGGGCTAGTGTAGGCCCAAGCTGTCTACTCCAGCCAAACAAGGAGGCATACTGTAGTTCCCCTCCAGCTTCTGGCCTGGGCCACTGCAGGCATGTGGCTGCATTTCCAGAATCAAAAGTGAATGTTCACTTGTTTATCAGTTCAGTCTGTGCAGCTTAGACTAACCTGTGAAGATTGAATCAATTCAGCCTTGGGCTTTTTGGCTGTCTGTACTTTTCCTTTGACTGTCTGCACTAAGCCCTAGAATCATTTTGTCTTTAAAAGCATGCTACTTCTAAAGACTGGGGGCAGTAAAGGAGACAGAGGCCAGGTATATACATTACACTTGTACGAGTATAAGTGATTGTAAACCAATCTATACCCATCGCAAAAGTTTGGCACACAAAGACTGGTTTAAAAATGGCAGAACCTAGTCTGAGATTTACTCCCCACCAAATGGCAAGTGTGTGTTCTGTTTGCTACCAATCTAAAGTACAAAAAACCACATTACTTAGATCAATTCTGCCTCAAGCTTTTTGAATGTCTGCCTAGCTGGAGACACTGTTGCCGTTCAGCAAGCATAGCCAGTGCTTCCCCCACTGTAGCTATCTCATAACTGGCAGATGTGTGAGGAAGTCTTGCTCTTTCCGTTGAAGCCATAGCACCAATTAGTTCAATCCAGAACTCTTCAGGTTTGAAGAGGGCCTGGGCTCTGTGCACTATGGAAACAACAAGGTTTTTAGTGCCCTCTCACCCAGAGGTAAAACCAAAACAACCAGCCTGCCACACCAGAATCTGGCCTTGCTTTACATAGATTACAGAGAACTAAATGTAAATGGTCAGTGGAAAAACTTTTGTGCAAGCTTTTCTTTTCCATTCTGTAACTGAAATCAAGAACAGAACTGCTGCTAAGAAGGACAGGCTGTTCTCAGATACAGATACTGACTAAGCTTTATATTAGACTTTTACCTCTGATCTGGCAATCTCCACTTCCTGCTTGGCTTTGCTCCAATCTAACCAAAGCCAGAGTTCAGTGACACCTGATGAAATGGCTTCTCCCCCACTATGAACAGTCAGTTCCTACAGCTCTTAGGTATTTCATCTCTTACTTATTTAATCTCTTCTAAACAAAGGTTAGAAGTTCGTTTTTTCATCTCTACTTTTTTAAAGGCAGTAATGCTACACCCAGCTTGATAAATGACCAGGGCATGCAATCAGTTTTAAGCACCAAATTAATTAACCAGAGGTTGTGGGTAACAGTCTCTAGATTCATGTCTAAGTTCACTCGTTTTCTTCTATAGTAATATAGAATATATTTTTGCAGTGCCTTTCTTGGAAACACTTATGGACTTTGGTTAGAGTACTGCGCTGGAAATCAGCACTCTTTCGTCCTAGTCCTGACATTGACGTTTCCTTGCTACATCACCTAACTTAAGTAAAACAAAATGGGATAGCCACATTCACAGGGATGTTCTGAAGCTTAATGCTAAAACATGACTTTCATGTCACTGGGTGCTATGTGTGTGTGTGAAAACTATTAATTTTATTGATATTTTACTTATTAAGTAATGCTTTTGCAAACTATTTATTGCATCTGGAACCAGGTTAGTTTACATAAGATATAGACATATATAACAGTTGTGTGGCTATCAAAGGATACTGATGCAATACATACAGAGTTGTCTTCCAATTTTACCAGAAACACAAATAGCCCTATTCAGAGTCTCCTGTGGCCTGAGGAAGCTGGTCATGTTACCCAAATCATCCCAAAAGTATCAAACTGGTGTATCAAATTAGTCTTCTTCCAAAGACAGTGAAGATATGGAAAAATATATATTTTAATAGCTTTAAAAAGCTGGGAGAGTTGCCACTTGAGAGCATTATGAGCTGACTATTGTATCTACATGATCCTGTAGCAATACACATCAGGAAAATCACACTAACTTTGACCCTGAATGAAGCATGTTTAAAGATGCAATAGCTTTGCTATACTTGTTTTGCTACAGCATCATGCAGACGTAACAGTCACCTCATAACAGCTTGTAACAGCGTTCTCTGATATCAGTACAATTGTTAGTTACATCCATCTGTACCCCGATAGACTAGTATCTGATAATAAACAGAATAAAACCAGGTTTTTACATTTATAAGGCCTAAATGAACCACTGAGATAAGTTACTTCCCACAGAATATACATTCTACTTTCACACCAGGTATAACAGAGGCAATGCATGTGTTGTTACTGAGTCTTTATAAAATGAAACAGTTGTGTTTGAATAATTAACCGATGTCTGCATATGAGAGAGACTGAGTTTATATAAGTGATCATATAGAGCTCCTGGGTATGTGTGATCTCATGCTTATTTCACCTTAACATTTGCATATGTGACAGCTCAGCTAACAGTTTATAGTGTTGATTTTTATATTGTGGTGTGCACCCTGCTACTTGAGACTTTAGATTAATCCAGGAGAGGAACAGGAAAATGAGGCACTGAGTGTCCCTTTGTTTAGCTCATTGGATTTAAGCAATTTCTCTTGCACATATTCATGGGTATCTGGTGCCTCTTGAGTCACGGTGAGGCATGTGCCTCCCCCCCTCACACCCCTTCCCCAATACCAGTCAATGACCAGTAACCCACATTAATTAGTTCGGAGCATACCTGACTGAAGAATAGATTTTTACCCAAATGATACAAGGTTAATAATTGAATCCTGATCACTCTCATTGTCAGAAGCCTAGTTATACATTTTGTGGTGTCTTTAAGTCGCTAATCATGGTTAATTTGCTTTGTGGACAAGCACACCCAATCGATATTACTGTTGCTAGTACGTCCAGTCTTCCCTCCTTCCATAACTATGTCATTAGATCCCACAGAACGTGTTCTGAATTCCATTATTTGTAAATAAGTCTTTGGAACTTACCCAGTAAAATAATCCATAGGCCTTTTTTGGCCATCCGGAAGCCATAGGTAAGCTTAAAAAGAACAAAACTTGTTCTGCTACACGTACCACTCAGCCATACCACTTGGATACTTTTCACTGTCCAAAGAGCTGGAACCTCACTAATCTGCTAAATCTGTACAACAAAGGAGCTGAGCCAGGGCTGCTCAAGACTTTGCTATTTATCATAAGTGAGAAGAGCATCCAAGTTGATTTGGACTGCAAGCAATATGATTTCAAGGTCCTTAGTGAATCTTTGATGGTCTTTCTGATGGCAGAAACCAGAATTTGCCCTGTACTTCCGAGACAATATATTCCATAAAGAAGCCATGCAATAAAGTGAAAGACTTTATCTGACAAACAGGGAACAAACTGTCTAGTTTTGAAAGCTCTGGAAAGGCTGCTCACCCATAGAACCTGTGGATGGTGTGGATGGTGAGGAGACTGAATCTGAGTGCCAGCAAAAGAGGAGCAGGAAGGGAAAACTGATACATGTGGTTTGGGGGACTGCAATGTGTGGCTAGTGTCATGCTGTAGGTGAGTAACAGGGCTGAAAGCTAGTGAATTTTGAATGCAGACATGATTTCTGGTGCATATGGGCCTGTTTTTGCTGGCATAACTGAGATCTTATTCCTTCCAGTCTGCAACATGCCAATCTGATATTTTCCCTCTGTGACATAAGGTTTTCTGGCATTGTTGATCAGTAATTAGTAATGCTGGGTCAGTGCATTTACTGGGAAGGAGTCAAGGCTTTCCAAAGTGAGATCTGCTTTCATTTGGGGAGACATCTGCTTTTACTGGACAGCAACAGAATCTAGGAGGCAAGTGGTTGTTATTTATAGATACCTGAATACCCTCTTAATTAGTAATAATTTACTGCATGGGTTTTCTCTGGCCATGCAGAAGCCACAGGCAATTTAAAATGCTTGTAACTTGCTTTGCTGGACATATCACATTCAGCCTGGATACTCATCACTGCTCAGAAGGCTGCTATCAGATAGCCAACTGTATCTCTGTTTGGAAGATGCTAGAACAGTATATCTGGTCCAAAGAGTAGATATCAAAACCTTGCTGACTACATGAGTCCTCTGAGGAGAGTGTTCAGCTTAACAAGAACACATAAAGGTGTAAAAGAGTTTGTATTTGCCCAGGAAGGAAAAAACAAAACAAAACATTTTTAAATTAATACCAAAATTACGTTTTTCTCAGATTGGAAGGATAATATGCAGAAGACGGTGAAGAGATCACACACCCTTATTTCCAATGTTGGTCCTGTTCAGTGCACTGTTGTTTATTTGATGCTCCAGTTCCTCCAGAAGTCTTTTCCTGATAATTCTATCCAGACATTTCATTGTGTAGACTCATTAGTTTGATGGGTTGATTGTTACTTCCTTGTGCATACCCTTTATTCTTGAAAACCTAGATCAATGCTCTCACCCTCTTCTCATGCATGCTTTTGCAGCTCAGAGGATAAACTCAAAGAAGGTTGTCATCACTTCTCTCATGGCCCAGCACTTTGACTGGTACTCCATCCAGTTATAAACTCATAGGGCTGGAAGAGACCTCAAGGCTCAGTTACTCCATCCTACTGCTCAGATGTACATTTCCACTGCCTTCTCACATGTCATCATCTTAAGTTTCCACCATAGTGATAGGTCTTTTGAGGTGGCTGCCTGTAAATACTTCCCTTAGTAGTTTACTCAGATGCTCTTCACTCCCCACATCTACATGAGTGGCAGACTGCACAGTTGTTGCTGCACAGTTATTTAGTACTTGCATAAACAAGTACTAAAATGACTGTGCAGTATCTGGCATTACTGTGTTGCAGCATCTCCACACAGTTTTTTTTCAGACACTACTCCACAGTAGAAATGAGCTACTACACAGTAGTATCGCATCACAGTTAGTGCCTACAAATGCTACTGCACCGTAGCTCATTGCTACTGCACAGTAGCATCTCGTGTAGATGTGCCCACTGAGTATTTTCTACTAAAATTTCCATTTCCTAGTATAGTTCCACAGTCATCCACCTATCCCATTTCCATCTTTGGTGTACTTCACAATCCTCAGTTCTTTTTTTTCCTGATCTTGGATATCCTTTATTATTACTTCCCCCCCAATCTTCCTTCATGTGAAGAATATTGGTATCAGCTTGAAAGATGTCTTATTGGGAACAATCTGGGGATAAAAAACAAGAGCTAGTGACCACAAGAAATAGACTAGGAAACAGTGCAAAACATTTTTATTTAAATGGTGCAGTGGTGAGCTATATCAGCACAATATGCTGATGTCTGCCTACATGCTGGAAGGACAGCAGAAGGAACAGGTTGAAAGTATTGACTTGAAGGCAGCTGAATGTCTGCAGCATGAATTTCTTTGCCATAAAAAAGTCTCCAACTGATATAAAATTGGCACAGCAGTTCCTGAACCCGGCCCCTGAAGCCCCAGCATAGTGAGGCATATTATAGGTATTCCAGAGCTGTTACCAGGTATAACAGAACTCCAGACTATTGATCAATCCTAGTTATTTGATGCCCCCTAAAGATCCTAAGCAATCAGCACATAATAGAGCAACTTCTAGGTATAGGACTGTCGTGGCTATATGGTACATTATAGTCTAGTAGTTCTTAGTTTTTGTCTCTATGGACTGAAATTAAAATTTGCCTGTTTTGCTTCCACTGCACTAACCTATTTTGCCTTTAGAGATCTTCTCTGACAATGCTGTCATTTTAGTACACTGTTTCCCCCCCCCTTTCCCCATGGTGCTCACGCAAGTTTCAGCTTCAATATTTCATTATTATTATGGCGTGAAAATAAGATTTAAAAAATATATATATATATATATATATATATATATATATAGGAAAACTAAAACTTGAAAAATGGTGATGATGGTGGGTGTGATATTGAAAATACTGACAGGCCTTTAAATCAGGGGTAGTAATTAGCTCCACTATAGTAAATTCTAGGCATATGGGTTAATAACTTTCACACCCTCTTTTATGATTTAAGACAGTTCTCACAAATGTTCTCCTCACTGCAACTGTGAAAATCTGCTTTCTCTAGCATAAAAACTGCTCCAATATCTTGTGCTAACAAATTATACTTTGTAAAATGCCCAAGAATCAATTTAAAGATGCTTCAGTGGTGGTATATGCTAATGCCAGGGAACAGCAGTTACGACATTTCTGACTGCAAAAAGTTAATCTGCCATGAATGTTGGAAGTTCCTCACTACTCTGACACTTATTTAATTGTTCTGTGAACACCCACTCACTGGAATAGACCTACTCTACCAAAAGCTGCATGTCTTTGTTATTGACTGTTTCTATACATATTTAAAATTCTATCCAATACATCATCAATAACGTAATGAACATAATATGTGTCACTTCAAAACAATTTCTGCAATTCAAGAGGATATTTCTATTCTCTTTTACCTGAGTGAACTGTATCGTGTCTCTAGGGTCTCATGCAAATGCCAAAAATGTGAGTGGGGAAGGGGTGGGTATTTTTGAGAGACAACCAGCTCTATTCCCAGGTCTCTCAAAAGCCCCTCCAAAGGGGTCTTGTGCAGGATCCTAGCTCCACAAAAGAGTAGGCCTAGGAAATGGCCATGATCATCCCTAGTCAAATGCAAGGCAAAACTCACAGGGTTTGTAAAGGTAATCTTCACCCGTTTTGCAGTTCTGTAGAATTATTCACTTTAAAAATCAGAAAGCATCTGAAGTAAATATAGGGCCACATTCCAATCTGTTATGTCAGTAAAATCCAAGGTAACAAAAATTGACTCCATTGAGTTAGTCCACATTTAGGACCAAGGTAACAGACCACAGAATATGCCTCATTGTGATAAAATTAATGTCAGTAGAAAAAAAGAGATTCTCCTCTGAGTCTGACTTCTATCATGTGTTTTTTGCCCCTTGTGTTATAGAACATTATCTTGCCTGGGGACCAGGCAGCAGTGCAGGGAGGAGTTTTCTCTATGCAGACATCTGAATTAGATTCCCAAAATATATTGGGGATAGCAGGTGAATCTCCTTCCTCCTCCTTAGTGGAACAAGCTCCATCTCTGTGAAGACTTCCAAGGAAATTATATGAATTGAAACTCAAGGTTCCCTTATCGCCCCTGGGAATGACTCATACTGCATGTAGTAGCCACCTGAGTTTGAGTTGGATAAACAGATCTGAACGACAGATTCAAATGTCTTACTGATGACATTTCCCTTTCCCATCTATCCTGCATAATTTTCGAAGAGATACATATAGTACAATATGTAGTCTACATGACAACTTCAGCATGCTGCTAGGTGTGATGAAGGTGCCTACTCGTGGCCAGTCACCATACTGGCTCATCACTTAGTCTAGGGCAGTCTGCCCTGTGTTTCCTGCCATGACTTGCTGGGATCAACCTGATGTAATAAGCAGAAGGCTGCCCATTTTAATGCCCCGATGCCAAGGGATTTACACACAGCTCTGACCTTCCATTACTGTGTCCCATGCCTCACGGATAGCATCTATCAAGCATAGTGCCTCACTGTGACCTGTGTTCCAGGATCTCACAGGGACTCTTACTCCCTCCTGGAGGGATTAGTGGCTTCCATGAAAGACCCTACGAGGGAGGTTGAGAGATCTGGATCCCTTCAGCCTTCACAAGAGATGTCTGAGGGGAGACCTTGGAGCCACCTACAAGTTTATCAAGGGAGGACAACAGGGAACTGGTGGTGCGCTATTTACCAGAATGCCCCCAGGGAGTAACTAGGAACAATGGGTGCAAAATAATGGAGAGTAGATTTAGGTTAGACATAAGGAAGAATTTTTTTACAGTATGGGTGGCCAAAAGCTGGAATGGGCTTCCAAGAGAAGTGGTACTATCACTTAACTTGGAGGTCTTCAAGAAGAGGCTTGACAGTCACTTGGCTGGGGTCATCTGACTTCAGTCCTCTTTCCTGCTAGGGGCAGGGGGTCAGACATGATGATCCATTGTGGTCCCTTCGAACTCTACAATCTATGAACCTATGACCATGAGTAGCTCTAACACAGAAGTAGCAGAGCAGGCATAAGGAGCCATGAAAAGGGTGTAGGTGCATACACCAATTGTTAGAGAAAGGATTACAGTGTATGTAGGAGGAAGGAGTTATACTTTTTTGTATTGCAATTAGATTGGGATTATCAAATTACTCTCGGAAAATAATATCTAATCTAATTTACCTCTTTTGATATGATTGTAGTACCTATTCACTGAATAAATAATGTGAGCCGAGACAAGGAACCACGCTGTTATCACCATACCGCACGCACTATAATATACTGAATGGTGACCAGAAATATTGGAGAGAATAGTTGTTACTGCTCATTTAAGAACAAAGGCTCCTGGCAGACATTACACTTAAGATATGATTAACCCTGATTAACTTAAGGTACGTGTTAATGCAATTAATGGCATGATAAAATAAAGAATAAGCCACTAAATTATTACATAAGAAACGTAACTTCGTGGCTGGTCTCCATCATGCCTCAAATTGTACGTTGCAAGGATGATCAGGGCTCCCACCTTGGGAGGGCTGATGAGCTGATTGCCCTTCCCAGCCTCCACAGCCAGTAGGAATTGAGGGCTCTGATGTGCCCCTGAGGCTGGGAGCACCCATCAGCTTCTGCTCCCAGCCACAGCAGGGCATTGGAGTCCTTGACTCTGCTGTAACCAGTGACTGGGAAAGGCACCTGATCAGAGCTCCCAGCCTCTGAGGTGCAGTTGGAGTCTGCTGCACCCTGGAGGATGGGAACAGCAGTCAGCTGATCTGTGCCCTCAGCCCTGGGGGGCCTGTTGGAGCCCTTGACAACAATATTTTCCTGAGTCTGGGAGCATGGATCAACTGATTGACTTCCTAATTGCCAGTGCAGAGGGAGAATGAACCCAGGCACCCCTCCACCAGCAATATGGCTTGATGGAAATCAGATCCTTGATCCTGCAATTGCACCTCCTGTCATGCAAGGGTAGCATGGCAGAAAGCATGATTTTTGTAATCATGTATCAGATTCCATGGTGCCTTTAGTTGAACATCTGCCAGGGGATGCAGTATAGGAAAACCAGGCTAGAGCAACAAGTAATGAGACCAGCAAGCATGTCTCTTCCAATGCATGGAGTATGCAGTAAAGTACCTAAACTCATACGTCTCCAAGATGCATTTTTTAAAAGCCCTTATACCAGAATTCTATAATTCCTTTATAATTGCCTAGGAAACTATATGACTCAGCATTGTCCAATGTATTTTGGGGCATCTTTTGGGGCATTATCTTTTTTTCCTCCTGTTTGATTCATGCTACATCACCTCTTATTATTTTTCCTTTTGAAAAGCAAGCACTTCTAAACTTCCAGATAAAGGGGGAGTATTAAGATGATTTATAGGATACAAGAAGTGCATTGGATTTTTGCACAGCTGAAGTTTGGCAGTTTTCTTTGTGCTTCTAGTCTGTTTTCTATACCTCCAACTTTTGGAAATGAAGCAGATGAAATAGAATCTACGCCCCAAGTCACAGGTGTATTTAAGTACCTGTATATCTTTCAGCACACTTATTGTCCCATTGAAGACAATGGACTTGGGTATGGTTGCTGAAATGGGCCCTTATTTAGGTTTATTTAATAACTTCAGCTGTGAAACAAAGGGAAGTTTTGATTGTAAGTTTCAGTTGCCTCCGCATATCCCTACTTCTGTGATATCCTTATGTTGAATAACATGCTGGTCTTCCTCAAAATCAGCGTGCTTGTTCTAACCATCATGTGAAAGTGTGCTCTGAAAATTGGGTGATGAATACCTGGATTGGATTCCTCTCTGCCTTCCCTTTAAGCCAATGATTCTCAACTAGGCTGCTGAGGTACCATTGGTTGCCGTGAGATCCTTTGAAGGGTTCCATGGAGTGCTGCACAATATTGGCACTGTTGGGTGTAAAAATACCTACACAATTTGAGATTTCAAACAGGAATCCATAGACTACAACAGATCAGAATGTTTTTTACACTATCTTAGCTCTTCGCAATAGAAGATTTGCTCTGTTGTTTCTCCACTGTCAAAAAATGAGTGCAAGCTAATAGCTGGAATTTTCCAAGGGGTACATTGAGACTAAGGAATTTGAGAACCATGGCTCTAGACCCATGATGCAAGATAGCTGGAGTGCATTTGTTTTCCTAAACAGACCAATCCCAGTATGAGAACCTTTTGTGGGTATTAATTTTCATTTCTTTTTCTGCCCTCTGCACAAATCTGTTAACCTGTGCTAGGCAAATTTGGTGCTTGTTTACTCTTTCCATATTCTAGTACCTGTCTGCCCTCCATAGACTTTATTCCCAAGGGGCAGAGCAGCTAACTAGAGATGGGGTTTTCAACCTTTTTGGATCAGTGTGTGGCGGGCCAGTAGGGGGCACTCCTGTTTTGAGCCGCCCACCTCCCTGCGCCCGACCACCTTCCAGGCTCCGAGTGCCTCCCTTGGGGTGCCTCGCGTCCAGTCGACCCCTTCCCTGGAGCACACCCGCTAGCCTGGGGTTTCCGCTGCCACCATCCAAGGCTCTGGACTTATTTCTGGCCCTGTGCACCTTGGAAAACACA
>JAGPOW010001296.1:63290337-63352428 GCA_030014935.1 Caiman crocodilus
ATATATATATATATAAAAAATACTTTTTTTTTCTTTCCCCTATTTCACAGCAGTTGGAAGAAAAAAAAATCCCACCCTCTGAGTCAATGCTTTAATGTTCTCCTTTGTTGCCAAGTGAGAAGTAGAGTTAAAAGAAACTTCAGATTTATGGCCTTGCCGCTTTGTAGATAATTGCACCACTTTCAAACATGTACTCTTTTAATTTAAATTTCCTGTAAATAACTGCACCACATTCAGCCCTAATGCTTCTGCTAGATCTGAAATAACACTTTCAAAAAATAGTACCCGTTGGTTTTGCAATATAAGCCCCTGCTGAAATTGGAGTGAAAATAGCTGGGGCTATACCTTTTCTAGTAGATATACCTACTGTCCCTAACACACCTCCAAACTGTTGTATTACTTTATTCAGCTCAGCATTGTTTTTTCTTGCTCAACTTCCATGGTAACCTATGTCTCCTTTCTTGTGGAATTATCATTAATTGATGGGTTTTTTTTCTAAGGGGGGGCTGTGGGCCTCATATTATCTGTTGGAAAGCTGTGTTGTAATCCAGTTGAGTGATACCGGTAATAGTGCAGAATGTAGGTAATCTGAGCACAGCAGGAAGAAATGTGGGCTGGGAGCCACAAAGAAACTAATCTCCAGGCATTGTAATGCATTTCCTATTACAAAGGAACCCATTTTCAAGCAATGTTGACATCCTGTTCCTCCTAATGGGCTGTCCCCTGTGACTTCCCTCATTCTTTTAAAATGCCTGAATACCTCCATTGTTAGCAGCACAACAGTTGGAGAATAATTTAATAGACCTTTGCAGTCTGCTTGTCTGTATCAAAAGCATTCAGTGACATATTGCTGGGTTTCCAGCATTCACCCGCTGGGGCAAATCTACCTAGAAAGAATTTTTTTTGTTAGAAATGTAATATAAATAGGGTCTTTAGATCCCACTGCTAATACAAGTCTGCACTGTTCCTGGGATACTCTTCACTACATCTTGTTTCCTTTCAACCCTGATTCGTTTTTCACCAGTTTTCTGCAAGCCCTTCGGGTGTCTGCCTCATCTCCCCACTGGCTGTGACCTGGTACAGCTCCCCTCTTCTCCAAGGTTTCCTTCCGATTCACACTAGCAGTCACTGGAACCAGACTTGGCCCCAGTTGGAGCAGTTCATAGCTGTTGTCTCATGTGCTTCCTCTTTCCCTCTGTGCAGATGAAGCTCGGGGCAAGAACTGCGGAGTCCTAGTACACTGCTTGGCAGGGATCAGCCGCTCGGTCACCGTGACAGTGGCATACCTCATGCAGAAGCTCAACTTGTCCATGAATGATGCCTACGACATCGTCAAGATGAAGAAATCCAACATCTCGCCCAACTTCAACTTCATGGGCCAGCTGCTGGACTTTGAGCGGACTCTGGGCCTCAGCAGCCCCTGTGACAATCGCGCATCCAACCAGCAGCTGTACTTCACCACCCCTTCCAACCAGAATGTCTTCCAAGTGGATTCCCTGCAGTCCACGTGAGCCCCCGGGCCTGCGCCCCTCAATTGGCTGGCTCGTGCCATCAATCCTCAGTGGTTTTTCTTTGATAGCAGCAAAGAAATGCAGCTTTCTCTTTTGTGGTCCCCAGTGTGGGCAAGTAGCTGCCAATGCCTGTTAGGCAAGGTTACGCAGTGCTGGGATGGGTGATCGCCAAGGGCAGCAACTTGCCAGAGTTCTCCAAGAAGGAACGCGTCCTGTTGCCGGAAGGGAGGCAGCAAACCGCTTAGTGCCCGCGTCCCCGCCTACGCAGTGACTTGGAACTGAGGACTTCCAGCACTTCAGGGGAGCCCAGGCAGCGTGATGAGCACATGTTCTCTAGTGACTGGAAATGTCCTACTGTCTTTGCTTTCGGATCTGTATCTGTAACATACATCATTGTCTTCAGTGAAGACTGTTTCTTTTTTCTGAATTTAGAGGAGCCAAAGAGAGAGGTTTCAGCTCGATGTATTTGGAGTACTTGTTTGTCAGGACTCTAGAGTTTTACTTGATCAGTGTAAATATTTAATCTTAAATCGATTGGCAAAGTTTTTTTTGTTTTGTTTTGTTTTTTTAATTTTCACATACCTAAAAGAAATTGGCCTAAGGGACATCTGCAGTTTTGTTCTCTTTATGCATTTTTGTGGGTTTTTCTTCTTTTCTATTGCAAAGAATACATTTGCAGCATGCTTAATTTGATTGTTCAACTGAAGTAAACTTTCTTTGACAGACAATGGCTATCTATGGTCAGAAGTTTGCAACTCCGATTTTCCAAACGGGTGCAGTCTCTTTTTTTTCCCTCTTTCCCCCTGCCCCACTTTTTCTCCCCCCATGATGATTTTTTTTTCCTTAATCCACTTAATATTTTTTTCCTCTCATTCTTTTTAAAGTCTTTTTTCTTTTTGCCTTACCTTTTGTAAATAAGTCATCTTGGAACAAGTTTGTCTTCAAACATTTTTTTTTTTCACTTTTTAAGAATTTTCAGATGTGCTAAACAGTGCATTACCTCTGTACAAACTCTTCAGGGAGCTTCACCTCAAATGCAATATTTTGTGTCTTTTTTTTTTTTTCTTTTTGTATAAAACTGGAAGTATGTGTGAGCATGTGTACCTGTGTGTATGCAAGGTGAACTTGCACAAAGTTGCCAATAAGGGAGAGTCTAATTCATGGTGTAAAAGTTTAAAGATGGAATTTATTATAAGAATGTAAAACCTTAAATTATTAATAAATAACTATTTTTGGCTATTGAAAACATGACTAGTTCATTTTCCCCCACTTGGGTGTGTTTTGTTTTGTTTTTTTTTAATTGCACATGCATCTGAATATTGGATGGGCAATATCCAATATAGCCCCTAGCACAGAAAGTCCAGGTCCCTCTGTGCCCACAGGTATCTAAATTAATGAGTAGTGCACACACAGCACTATCACTGTGCGCACAAGAGATTAGTTCAGAGATCTTCTGCTTAATTACCAGAAAAGATACGTACAGCATGGTCCAGGCTCTTTCACTCTATCCACTACGGTCCTGAAATTCTACAGTAAGGGTCAGTTTTCATGGCACCGATTTCTATGTCTGGTTAAAGTTGTGGTCTTTCTACTGAGAATGCCAGGAGTTGGTTCTTTCAGTGGTGTAGATATTTATCTACCAGGAATGGGTTTCAGAGATCTATAAGCAGTCTGCAGGCAGCAAATAACTCTCCATCACCACTGACTTGTTCTGGAATTAAAGAAGGTGAGAACAAGAGGAGGAAAACCTGTTAATTACCTTTGAACCATCTTGCTTTTCCTTCAGGCACACTGAAGCAGTTATGACTGTAGGAACAAACTGAGCTATGGTGCTGGTAACACTTTGTACCAAAACTTCCTGATTGTTATGGGACTTTTAATTAGGAATGATGGCAGGGCGCATTTCAAGGTCAGGATGGAGAATAAGTGGTGGGCTGGGATTCTGAAATTCCTGGCAACCAAAATATTTCATGTAATTTTAGCAACTGCAAGGGTGTGAAATGAAAAGCGAACAAAATGTGTGTGTGGGGTGGGGGGGAATGAGTCAGTGTCTCATGCAGTAGTGGCCTTAATTGAGTGCATAAACTGTGAAAGTAGAAGTGGGTTGCAGTTAAACTTGGTTTGTGTTAATCCAGTTTTGAACGGTTTCCGCTCTTGGCATTCCCTGTACTGTGCCGTTCAAAGTGGAGATTTGCAAGCAGCTCTAGCAATTTCCTGTCCAGCTGCAGCTCAAGTGACTTTTTTTTTTAATATGGTCTGTGGATAATTTTAGCCAGTTTCCTCTTTGTGGATTATTAATCTGCTTTCCTTGTAGAACTTACATAGCTGTGTTCCTGCTGTTCTGCTGAAGCCAACAGATGGCCTCCCCGCCACTTCCTCTTGTTTCACTGTGGGTTTGTTGTCAGGCCACTTCTGAAATTAATAATGTTTTCTGGCCGAGTGCCACAGGCCATTACCACAAAGGGGAAGTAACACATCTGAATAGCAGGAAGCCAGGCAGGGTCACAGTGTGAACTGAACCTGTTGAGCATAATTGAGCCTCTCCCATTCAGCAAGTGTATGGCTTCCTTCTGGAAAAAAAACTTCACTAAAATCCCTGCATCTAAGCAACTCATGCTGTGAAAGGTTGCTGTGAAATTAGTTGCAAATGCTAACTGTGGCTAGGTACGCAGGTGGTGGGTAGGACAGAAGTACTGCACAAGGTTTAGCGCTTTTTTTTTCTCTAAAGGTTTTGCTTTCTTTGCAAACTGTACTCTGAAAACTCAGTATTCACAAGGGTTTCCTGCTTCCTTCCTGTTTCACCAAATGACTAACACTAAATTGGTGGTTCTGCAATTCATTAACTTTTTTCAGGACTAGCAAACAGCAAGGGTTAGTTCTTCAGCTGTTGCAAAAAGCCTTGATACTGATTGCAATAATTATACCAGCTGAGCTGCAAGCCCTGATTGGTTAATCGTGAATGTTCAAGTCAGGGGGTAAGGAGTTCTACTCTGCTCTCTAGCATGGCCACTGCAGCTTGTGGACCAGGGAGAGAAGATCTTGTTTCCATACTAGCACTTCTCAAACTTCTCAGATCTGTTTAGTAGTTTCTCTCTATGCTCCCCTTGCCTGAAACACTTCTTCCCAAGTGTGTTTGCAATGCTCATCCAAAATCATTGTCTCCCTCTACCCTTGCTTCAGTCTTTGCTGGGGTTAGGCAGAGGTCTTTAGGCTCATGGGGTTGCAGGGGGAGCTTGGCAGCTGCTGCAGTAGTTGGGTTAATAAAGTAATTGGTAAGGGAGAGAAAATCCTTTGTATTTGTAGGGAGACCCTTCACTGGGAGTTAAAGCATCTCAGCCCTGCTTGTTGATGTTGTGGTAAATTTGGACGGGAGGGGAGAATTGCTGTTGAGAAATTTCTAAGACTTTATTAATGAAAGCTGCACCTGCTGGGATTGAATTCCACAACTGGGGAGAAATCTCTGCCATCTCATCCATGCTTCTGGCACTTCCCTCAACTTCAGTTTGTTATTGGGGAATGTAGATTAACAATTTTGCTTTTGATTTAATGATATCAAGTAGGGACCTGGTGCTCCTACTCCTAGGCTTAGGCTCTCTTCTTGCCTTATGTACATTCTTCCAAACCACTTTTTTTTTACTTCTTTACAACCTTTTGAACCTCCTTTCCCTTTTCTGTGTTGGTCATTGTTCTTTCCTGAATCTCCTTGATCACTTTTCTTGTGCTGTTTTCTTCCTTGTACCCCAATCCTTCCAGTTACTTTTCATGCATCTCAGCCTCTTTGTCCTGCATCTGTTTTCCAAGTCCAAAAAATCTCCTACCTTCTCTTTTTTTTTTTCTGTTAGTGTTTTTTTTCTGTTTTCCCAATTTTCAAATCTAGTCCAAACTCCTAATGTAACATCAGGCCTCTCCTCTCTCCTTTTCCCTTTTAGGTTTTGCAATGAAAAATCAAGGCAGTTCACCCAGCATGTAGGATTTTGACACAGAAAGTTTTGATGGAGTTTGAAGAGAGAGAAGAATGCCCACTTCTCCCTGAGCTTAGTCAAGCAGTTTGCCTCTATTTCTTTCCCCACTACATGGATTTGCTTCACTGCAATTGCTTGAGGAATCGTATATGGATGGAGGGGCTCACTGGAAGGCCACTGGAGAGGGCAGACTGCCATGGTGTACAGGCTTTCTGAGGAATGTCCTTGAGATACTGATATGCTGGTTTGACACTATCAGTTTCACCAGTACAGCTTCTTCAGGGGGCCAAGTGCCAAGTTTTTCAGAAACTGGGACAAAGCACTGTTTTACTGTACAACCAACAGGGACCCTAAAACGAGACCAGACCAGGTATTCAGCAATACCTAGTCACCTTAGTTCTTTTTGCTTCCCAGTTCTAGTTCTTCGCTCCCTGTTGCCAGTCCCTCTGCTCCTTCCTCATATAACAGAGTTAGTGCTTGCTGGCTTACTGCAGGTGAGGACCATGGAAACGTAACTGCTGAACAATGGGAGCAAGTATTCGCTCCAAACTGTTCTTTTCCTACTGAGGGGAATGGTGCTAAGGTCAGGCTAGCCTTCAGCTCTTCTTCCCTTCTATGCCTGGCAAGAAGTGGTATGGGGCAGCCCCAAGCTAGACAGCCAAGGTCACACATTGGTTTTGTCCAGTCTGATCTTAAATGAGTTGTCAGGGGTAGGCAATTGTTTTGGGTAGAGGGCCGCTTCCTGAGTATTGGCAAGCCATCGAGGGCCACATGACGGGCAGCCCAGGGCAGATAAATATTGATTTTTCTAAATATTTTAGGGGCCCCCTGGGCCGGATACAGTGGCCTAGTGGGCTACATCCAGCCCCCGGGCTGCATTTTGCCCACCCCTGAGGTAAGTGATAAGATTCCCATCAAGTCATTTCTCTAGTCTTATTGTGAGAAGGTTCTCAGTTCTCAGCTCTCCAAATTGCACAAAACAAGCCATCGCTTTCTTTCATGTATAGTTACAGGAAACTGCATAATTGGACAAGTACCTCTATTTGGCTTTTTTTCTTAGAAGGAAGCATGTTCCTTTGGGATTATCACAGGTCACTGGAAGCTAAGACTTCTGGACCTTATAAGACATGTATATTTTTTTTCTGCTCACAATTATGGAAGTCAGAGAACCTGTGCTGGAACAGGCCCTACCCTAGGACCTTATACTAATTTCATTGGCCAGTTTGTGAACGTTGGACTCCTCACGGGTGACTGATGCTACCTTAGTCAGGAGGGGACACATGCCTTCCCAGCAACCTGTCAGTGATGGGGGAAGTCAGCAACAGGGGCCGATCTCACTCACTGTGGGGGAGGGAAGGACCCCCTCCCTCCCCCCCCCCGCAACCCACTTCTGGAAGCGGCTGCGGCTGCTTCTGGGAGCAAAACGGCCTTCAACTTCCCAGCCGGCGCTTGCTGGGCAGGGACCAGTGCTCCCACCTGCCCCCCTCCCGATCACCTAAGCAGCAAGTATGGCTGGTCAGGGGTTGCACCAGTGCTTTGAGGGACTGCATGTGCACCCCCATGCACCGCCTATGCATCACCACTGAGACTCCTGTTAGTCAACAGTTCTTTATTTCTGTAAGCAAATTCTCTTATCTGGTTCACGGAGTTTGTGGATCTGGCTAATAGAAATCAGTGGGAATTTTACCCTTGCTTTCAATTAGAGCTGAACTGGATTCTTAGTTCTCCACAGTGTGCTTGGAAACTTTCTAACGGCAAAACCAACTCCTAGAGAGTAAATAAAATGCAATGGTAAGAAGGTGTATTATAGAATTAGCTTGCTATTGAAATTTGCAGATAAGCTTGTACACCCCATTGTAACCTTCCTGCTTTCATTCTCACGACTGTCTGAATAATCTACCACTTAGTGAAATCTCTGTCTGACTGTTTTATTCATTTTGTCATAGTTTAAGCAAAATCTCCTCAAGTCTCTTGAGTGCTGGAATTTGTTTTTTCTGAGTGAAAAGGTGTAACTGTGTTTGTTCAGAACTGTAAGAAAAAGAGCTGAGTTTTTAAAACATTTAAATACAGTACAGTCGTAGGCTCTGTTTTTCAGGCTTTGCTCTTGGGACACACCAAGCAGTTTGGTGTTTTTCAATAGCAAGTTCTGATCCAAGGGAATCTGTGCTCCCCAAAGAAGTCTGGAGCTGTGGGTGCTGCATCATGTTGCACCTTTCCTTGGTATTTGAATTTTGTGCTATTACTGGCTAGACTTCTAGGCAGACAGCTGGTGTGGGAGTTTCCCTCATCCCAGTGTAGTGATTGTCCCCATAAGGAAGAGGATGAATCAAATTTAGAGGTTTCCCATTGTTTATTTTCTCAGGAATCTGAAATCATTGAGCTGTTTTGTAGTGGTCTCAACCATGGCTTTCTCCCCCGGAAGCAATGGCAAAAATGGTGAAAGAAAATGACCAGAAACAAGTCTAGATAATTATAAAGTGTGGGTGTAGATTGTGTTTAGGAAACTGTTCCTAAAGACAGAAGTTGAAATGCAGGGCTGTATTTGAGGGATGCGGGGGAAATTCATGCTGATTTATTTCACAACTGTGTTCCGCAGGACTCAGAAAAAGCACTGAATGCTGGCACCATCCCATCCCTAAACTGTTCCAGCACTACAGATACCAAAGACATAAAAATGATAGTATGTGGGAGGTCTGTTTACTTTAGCATGGAGACCACGGTGAAGCACTTCACTCAGAGAGCCAGAGGCACAAGTGCTTTGGAAATTTCTGCCACAGAGGTTTTGCTAAATACATCTCCTCCTTTTCCAAATGGGTAACATTCTTGAATAACCACAACCTTTTGTTTATTTAAATGAGGTTTCCCCGTCTTCCTGTTACGGACACTCTCTGGGGATATTATTGAACTTCTTTGTTTCCCTCCTCCCCTCCACTTATTGTTTCCCTTTGCTGATCTTAGCTGTGTAGAAGATAAATTCTCATTTGGACACACATTGATCTGAAAAACAGACTTGAAGGCTGCCAACTTGGTTTGCCGTGGCAAAAATACTTGTTTGTAGTTTAGAGGTGAAACATGCTTCCTTTTCACAGTGCTGAGCTTGTTAGTTGATGAAACATCACCTTTTTTTAAAAAAAAAGTAGGACAGAATTTCTATTGTTGGCTTGGTATTTGGAAAACCATGTTTATAGTTCAGTCAGTGAGCCGCTTTCTAAGCTAAATCTGCAGAGCTGTGGGAGCCATTCCTCTGTCTGAAGATCTGGCCCACAGTTGCTAGTGTTTAACATAGCCCAGGTACAGACATTATACACAAACTTGTACAATTGACCGAAAACCAGTATCAATGCATAACAGTACAGAAGTCTAGTGCACATAGACCAGTTTAAAAATGGCAGAAACTGGTCTAGGGTAAACCTGGATGGATTTAGTATCAGATTTAAGCAATTTAGATTTAGAAAGATTTATTAAACTTCTGTACCAGATTCCCTCCTGACTCAAGTTAGGTTGCTGGCCCCTGGCATCCCAGGATACTTTGGGGGCCCTGGATAATCCCCCCTTGCAAGGGTGGCGTGCTAGCCTCGGCTGTGCTCACCTGCTGTGGCTGAGTGGGCTCGCACAGAGCCAGCTGCAGGCAGGAGGTGGGGCTGGGGGTTGTACCAGCTGGCAGCAGTGGGTGGACGCCAGTGGGAAGGGGAACCAGACCTGCCTGGCCCTGGCCTGAGCCAGCAGAACCTGGGGGGAGCCAGGGAAGGGAGGGGGACAGGGAGAGTGGCATGGCTTCTCTCCCCAGCACAGCTGGCTGCTAGTGGGAGAGGGTGAGCAGAGGCCCCATCTAAGTGATCCTGGCCCCCCCAGACCCAAGCCACCACAGCCGGGGGGGTGCATGATGGGGGGCTCTGCTTCCCCCCCACTGCTACTAATAGCTGGTTGCTGGTAGGGGTTGGGCAGAGGGATGAAGTAAGCTGCTACAGTGTAGGCTCCCCCCTGCTTGGCTTGTGTCTGGGAGGGCTGGGGCCAGGGTGGAGACTTTTGCTGTCTGCCCCCCTCCCCCCCGCTACTGCTGACAGCCAACCATGAGCGAGGGGAGTGGGGCTGAGGAGAGGAGAGGAGCAGTGCTGGCCAGTCTGGAGTGGTCAGCTGCTTGGCTGGGCTTGACACTCTCCAGCAGTCTGCTGGGAGGCATGAGGGTGCACCCCCAACCTACTGGCCTTGGCTAGTGCAGGCAGCCTGTGTCTCCCCTCTTCACTGAAGGGCAAACATCTGTTCTGTTCACTCCTGACCTAACCTAGGGTACTTAAAGCATGAAACTTAGGCTGCTTGCACTTCAGGTTTTTTGAACATCTATACTTAGCTACAGAGTCTGATCTTTTACCCTTTGACATCAATAGTCTTTTGAATATTTGGAAAAGAGTTGAAGTTTGCACTCAGATTATATTAGTGGGTGCAGCACATTGCATTCAGTTGCAAAATACTTGTATTAAGATTATTACTTGATTTTAAAAAAGATACAAAACTTATGCAGGTCAAAATGTCAAATACCAGTGAGAGCTTTTTCTTGTTACAGTTAAGAATGATGCTCTTACTTCTAGGTATTCATGATTTCATGTTTTTCATGGAAACCATGAAAAAAACAGTTTCCATGAACCCTGTGATAATGGCAATCAGTCCCCATGATTTTGGTGTGGAATCACCAGGAAAAAAAATGTTGGCTCCTCAGTGAGAGCTGTCAGTCCTCGCAGCCTCCCAGGGTTGGGGGAATCTGAAGGCATGAAGGGGAACAGTAAAGATGGCAGCCACCCCTGCCCTTCACTGCTGATTGGCCAAAAAGGTTGCCTGTTGTGCGACCCAGCCCCTCTGTCAACCAGTGGAGGGGGGTGGGGCCACTTGATCAGCAGCTCTCTTGGCCAGTCAGTGATGAGGAGTGGGGCCATTGAGGTCAATCAGTGGTGGGAGGGAGGGGGACCACCATGGAAAATAGCACCATGCACCACAAGAAATCTGCAATTTTTTTTCCCTTCCCTCTGCAGGAATTAAATTGATCCCTAGTTATAGGATGTGTTACTGGAACTTGTTAAAGCATAAAGGCAAAATCATATAACCAATGAGAGGTCCAGTATTGTTTTGCTGATTATGGTAATCAATGTTAATGACAATATAAATGATGCTCACCCTGCCAGTATTTCTTGCAGCCCCTTCTTCTTGAGGGGATTCATATGGGAACCCTAAAACTCACTCTTGGAAGAGATATAGCGTGACAATTCTCACTCTGGGTGAAGTTCTCCATCTGTGAAGATGTGTCAGTTACAAATGCAAGCAAAATATGTCCTATATTTAAGAGCATGCCAAACAACTATAGTGCATTACTGTCTTCAAATACATTTTTCAATTTTGGCTCTTTTGTCTAAAATGAAATGTTATGGTCTGCAGCTACATACTAAGCCCCTTGTATTTACAAATTATAGGCAGAGCAGACCTCACTGCTAAGTCCTTTTGTAAGGCTGGGATAAAGGGCAGGCTGTGAGGAATGGACAGGAAGGGATGGACTGACTAGGAATAGGTAGAGAGCTTGAAACTCAGACATTACACACAGAAAAGGAGATTGAAAAGGTAAAGACATTGGGGTTCGGCAGAGAGGCATGACAGCTAGAAAATAGGTATGCAAGAAGGCTAGAATTGGGACAAGGAGCCTAGGGTGGAGAAAGCAGTACTAGGAAATGGAAAGATTTGAGGGGAGAGGGCAGGTAGTGTCAAGCCTGAAGGGGGATGGGATAGATTGAGGAGCCTGTGCCACTGGGACACAATCTCCTCCAGACTTCGGAGTGTATCTCAAGACTTTTGTGCCGTACCAGACATTCAATCCAAAATTACTAGTCCCCTTTGAGAGCTGCAGCCTATTTCCTGACTGTTGTTGTTTTCAGCCAGACTCTGAGTATTTATTGGTCATAATAACTTAGCTCACACTTGTGCAGCTACAGCTTTATGTCCACCTAAGTAAATGGAGTTACACCAGCAGAGAACTGAAGTAAGTCTGTGCTAAATCAGGCCCCACAGTTATGCAGACAAGTGCCTTTCCTCTGTGTATACTTGAAAAGACAGCTCTTACAATGTACACTTTTAAACAAGAGTTACTATTTTCATGAATGTAGAAGAAAAGCTTGCATATTATTTTAGAAAGGAATACGATATGATTTTGCTGCTTTGGCCTGCCATAGTTTGTTTACCCATTGTTGTTTCAGGAAACAATTCTTGCTCTGCCAAGATTCAAGCTATTTTTGGATTCCATATGGTACTCTGGAAGTTGTTAGTCAAGCGAGTCTTTAATTTGCCAACCTGGTTGAAGCCAGTGAGGTTTGTTAAGCCCCCTTCTTTCAGACTAACTGGAAGGGAAGAAGCAATTAAATGGTGCCCTTTTTTTTGCAGCAATAACTGGAAACAATGGAAGGCTACTGCTCAAGGCACTACACAATAAATGAGCAATACTAAGCCACAAGGTTTGAGGGCTTTCCCTGGAACTGGCTGCAAATGCAGGAGTGAGGGGATTGGTTGGCAAAGGGTGTGTGAAAGGAAGAAAGCCAACTGAAAGATCACTAGACAGTAAGGCTAAGGACAGAAATTACACATAAACTGGTTTAAGGGATTAGAAACCAGTTCAAATCTATGTAATACAACACAAGTTCAGTACACATAGGCTAAGTACAGACATCAAAAAGCCGTGCTTGAGCAGGGGGCATGGCCAGCATACTGAGCTGGGGAAGAGAGATTAAAGCCCCTTCCAGACCCTAGCTGGCATTTGCCTGAAGGGGCAGTCCCTCTCAGACTAATGCTCCTCCCTGCCCCCTCAACTCCAGTGGGGAAGAGTCTGTCAGGGGCTGCCCCACTCCAAGCAGATCCAGCTGTGGTCTCCAGCTGTGTTTCCTACCCCCACCCCCTTGTCAGCCAGCCCTCACTGCTCCAGCTAGGAAGCAGAGGGCCAGCACCAACCCTGCTCTCTGGAGCTGACAGCTCTGCTCAGGGCTGGAAAGCATCCTGGGATGCTGGGGGACTCTGATTTAACTTGAACTAGAAAGAGGTCTGGAGCAGCAGTTTCATAAGCTGGTTTGACCAAAATCTGTTAAGTCTGATACTACATTCAACTAGGTTTATCTTAAACCAGTTTCAGCCATTTTGGAACTGGTTTATGTGCATTGAACTTCTGTTCTGTTACAAGTTTAAACCAGTTTCTGATCACTTAAACAGATTTATGTGCAACTTCTGTCCTAGCCCTAGGGAACAGAAAGAAGTAACAATTTTCCCTTGATCCGGCCACAGAAAGCAGTTTATAGCCATGACCAAACATAAGCTTATGGCTTCAAATAGGTTCAAAATGGGCCTATCAAATGAAAAACTTGCATGAGGGGTCAGATGAAGACATTTAAAAATGCAGCGTATTCTGTAACTTCCATCTGCACTGCCTCCCAGCCTGTTGCTGTTCTCAGAAGGGGAGTGGGGAAAGGAAGTGGGGGGAGTTCAGCCTGGGGTCTTTTCAGTCCTGACTGGAGGTTGTGGGGTGGGTGTACTGGAGCCTCCTTCCCCCCAAGGTATTGGAACCTTCCAGCGCTGGCTGGGGAACCCTAGAATGTGCTTCCCTTTCTCCTCTCCCATTCTGAAACAGGGATAGGGTAGGGAACAGGAGGGGCTGTTGCTAGGAGAAGCCAGCTGTAGGCTCACAGATTCCCCTCCCCTCTGGAATCAGCAGTGTACACAGCTTCTGTTTGGTCCAGGGGATTGTTGTAACTCAGAACGGTTCCTGCAAAGTGTTCTCAGTTACAGCAGGGAGCTGCATTTCTGCCTGCATCCATAAACTGCTTTTGAAATGGCCAAAACCAGTTTAAGATAAACCTGGATGGATATAGTATCAGACTTAACTGTTTTATATTAAATCAGTATATTGAACTTCTGTCCCAGATCCCCTCCAGATTCAAGTGAACTCACAGTCCCCCAGCATCCCAGGTACTTTGCACCTCACCCACAAACCCCTCCTCGCAGAGTGGACAGCCTAGCCTTGGCCTAAGTTGTCTGCTCCCGCTGAGTAGAGGGCATGCTCTAGCACTCTTCAGCTTCTGGCCTGGGCCACTGCAAGCATGTGGCTGTATTTCCAAAATCAAAAGTGAATGTATGTTCACTTGCTTATCAATTCAATCTATGCAACTTAGACTAACCTGCAAAGACAGAATTGATCCAGTGTTGTGTTTTTTGTCTGTACTTAGCCTAGAGAAGCAGCTGAAAGCGTGCCCCTAAGAGAGAACAGAGACAATACTCCTTGGGCACAGAACTAGCAGGAGTGTTAGGAATGGAGATTTCCAAGTACAGAATTTTGTCTGCTGATGTTTGTTTCTACTGGGTTCAGGGAGACAAGACTTCATATACAAACAAGCTCGCACCAAGAACTAGTCTAACTCATCTAAACAATATCGTCTCCAAACACAAAACAAATTGCACATGCTGAATATTGCTGAATTGTTTGGGCTAAAGTATGGCTTTAATGTCACATTAATATCAAGGATACAGAGTAACACAAAATTTACTTCCCACTGTCATTTTCCATCCACAATTTTTTGTTTGTTTATACATAACTCTTTATACAACAGTCATAGGAGGCTTTTTTGATTCATAAAATTAAACCCCAAAATAAAAGCTGCTGTAACTCTGCTTTGGAGGTATATTGTTCACTGTTTTAATGGGAACAAATTTTCACTTTGGACAGACTACTACAAAAGAATGAGGCATTTATGTATATATTTTTTTAAAGTAGGAAAGTGTTATTTCTCCCATTCATCATAGGTGTTTTCCTTTGGTTCCTATTTCACCTGATCAGCTTTAGAATCCAGCATAAAGGTGTTATTAGATGGGCATCTGACTAAAATAATTCTGACTACTATGTATTCGGATATAAATTTTCCCCATCTAAATGATTTCATAATCTATAAGGAGTTTATGCTAGGGCCAAAGGAAAGATATATTAACTAGAATCCATGTTGTTATTTATTCAGCAAATGCTTGCAGGTGAACTGATCCATGATTAACCATATAACACCAACAGCTGTACCTTATCTGCCTTAAATGAATTATGTCTCAAACAGAGATCTTTGCATCCAAGGGACTCTGTATTTTTCCTGCCCCATCTGTATAGGATAGCTAGCAATGCCGTAATTATCACAAAGTGCATTTGTAATTTTCAATCTCTGCTTCAGAAGTTGTCTCAAAAGAGAAATTGCTTTGTGTTCATAATTAGTCATCACAAAGTATTTCCTTTAGGGCAGCATAACTAGCAGAGAATATGTTTTAAACCTGACCATTGTAAAAGAAAAATGCGACTTTGAAAGAACTTTTCAATTAAGGTCATGTGCAAAAGAAGTTCAAGTTTCCCAGTAAAGTAAGTCAAGCAATGATTATAAAGGAACTAACTTTAAAAAAGTACATAAAAAAAGAGACTGCTGTTCCTTTTTTGCAGAGATGTCTGGTTGGGTATGCTTATGGCAATGCTGGCAACAGCTCTATGTTTAAAGGACCACAATTCAGAAGTTTTTCAGCATGTCCTCAGCTTTAAGCACACACTCAATTCACTTTGACTTAAATGGGATCTTAAAATATGCTCAAATTATTTAACTGGAATCAAAGCAGCATGTTTACATTTGTTTTGTCCCGTGCACCTTTTTTGCAAATCTCATTTCATTCCATCTTTTCTCCTACCTGAGCTTCCTAATATGGCAGTTCCAGAAGACCAGAAATTTGTCTGTGTTTAAGTTTTATTGTAACTGTGTTCAGTAATGTTGACATCAGGTAGTAAGTGTGTACTGCTTATGCCAGCACAGTAGGTGACATGCTGGTCATGATTGTTCCATGCAAGCTCGACCATCGGACTGTACCAGCAGTCTGGTACCTCAAGTGTTTTCCCTAGGGAGATCTCCCTCTACTCATCTGCCATGTCTTGATTTTAATGAAAAGAAAAAAGAGGTTCCAAACTAAGTGATGCACTGCCCTCAGGTAGGCTCTCACTATGAATGTTCCTTGGGGCTCCTCTTCCCCTACACCTTATCCACTTGCCAGCCAAGTCTACTCAATGTTATGGTGTGTGATGTTACACATATGTGCAACCAGACCCTTCAGGATTGCTACCTATTCAATGCTACAAGATTGTCCTGATGAGAGGGTCACACATGGTTGCCTCTGACACCCTCAAGGGTTTAATCAGGTAGACTTCCAAAACCAATTTTCAAATCAAATAAACTTCTTAACTCAATTCATAAGCCATGAAAGTCCTTGGTCAAGTCCAAATTAAATATTTTTAATTCATTCACAGATCCCAGTTCTTGGACCCTAATCTTTTCAATACTAAGGGTAATTAATTGAGAGTGGAAGGACCAAATCCAGACTGCTAATTTCTCCCCAAATTTTCCCAATATCAATTATGTCTTCAATTAATTTATACATATACGTAAATCAAGTGGCAGCCACTTATGACAAAGCCGGGCTCTTAAATTAATATATGTACACATAATCCTCTAAATCCTCAGACTATTGTAATGTGTGATTAGTCACCTGAAGCCTTTGAAAGGAGAGACAAGCTGAAAGGAAAGAAAAAAAAGGTGCAACCCTAATGCTCTCAGTCCTGTGATGTCAGGGTGCTCAGCTCACATTCCCCTTATCCACTTCAGTTTGCATGCAGGGTCCAGCCGCCTTCTCGGTCTTCCCTGCCTGGGGCCTCCAAGGCTGAGAACCCTTCTGGGTTCTCCATCTGTGTTTCTGAGTGAGTTTTTCCCTGCTCCTGGTTTACTGATCTAGTGAAGCCTCAGGGCTCTCGAGGATGCCTCTGCTCAGCTTTCTTGCCTCCTCACTCTGAGGCTCCTGGTGCGGTCTTATGGTGTCATTCCCTGTGCAGGAAACACTTACTCTTAAAATGTGGCTGCAGCTGTGTGCACTGCTCTGTTTTGTGGGATTCTGTACCAATGGGTAAGTCACGCCTGTCACCAGCCATCACCGGGCAAATTTCCTTTGTGGGTTGAGACCCCTCAACACAGGTTTCACCCCTCTCAAAGGGTAATAGGTCTCCTCAGCCAGTGGTGGAGGGACAAAGTGCATCCCCTCTATAGCAAATCCTTTAAGAAGAGTGGTGTCCTGCTTATGAAGTGCAAAGATAACATACAAGTCCCAGAAACAATCAAGTTGCCTGCTTCTCTTGAAAAATATAGACTTAAATGCCAATGTTGTCTAGTGTGTATACCTGAAGTTAGGTATTTCATTCCATATGCAACCACCTAGAGCAGACCTAGGTTTCAAAGGCTGTAAAAACCTGCAACTGCCATTCAGAGATGTATAGAGCAAAAATGTCAGTGGCAGAAGGTGGCAGCATCCTTGTAGCAGTTTTTGAGAACAAGGTGTGGCTGATTCTTTTAGATTGGTTGCCTTCGATACCAGTGACCTTGAGGTACTGGTGTCATGTCTGTTGTGCCCAGTGAGAGTGAATGGCATTGCATTGGGATGACCTCATTCCTTTGTTGAAAGAAGCCAGAGAATAATTCTGGGTAACTTCGCCAGAATAGAGGAGTCTTTTGTGTGAAGGGGCTGCACAGTTTCATTTGTTCCTCCACCTCTCTGCCTGCTTACGAAGCTTCAAGGAATTTTATTAAGGAAATAAAAAGTGAGCTTGTGTTCAGTATATGAATGATGTGTAGCTCCCCCTCAGCTGATCTTGTTATGCCAGCAGAACGGATGTCCTGCTTTCTGGTAGAGACTAAGGCAGGATGTGAGCTAGTGGGCTGAAGCTCAATCTGATAAAATGGAGATGGTGTTGATTGGAAGAGGAAAGCAGCTAGAGTATCTGTTAAATATCCTGAGTGAGAGAGTTCATCTGCCACTTGTCTCATAGGTTTTCATGTTGAGGGATTAATTAGAACCACTGTTTCTACTGGGTGTGTAAGCAGAGGACAAAGCCAAGAGGGCATTTCCCAGCTGTATCTGGTGAAATGAGTGTGACTGTTTTGTTGCCATGCCAGGTATCCAGCAGACCCGTAGCTGCACTGATGTATCCTTTTGTCACTTTGGGAATAAACTTCTGTGAGGATCAGCGTATGAGTGTACAAGTAAAGGCTACTCAGAAGCTGCAAAATGTGGCAGTCCATTTGCTGAACAAACTGAATAAAATGCATTCATAGTATGAAGGTAGCAGTTGTGAATTTTCAGGCAAAAGTCATGGTCCAATTTTCAACCTAGAAAGTCCTAATTACTTCAGAAAATAAAATTTGGATTAGATTTAAAAGACTAATTTCCTCTGGATGTTTAGGGACTGATTCCAAACCCAAATGAAGTCAGTGAAATTATTTTGAACCAGGGCTTTAGGGATTGTTTGAAGGTCTGATGATGATGATAAGTATAATGATATATTGGCTTTTGGGGAGTGGCATGTAGCCATTTATTTCCTTAAAATGGAAAGAGCAGTTTATGGTTTCTGACATACAATGACCTAATGTTGTTCACTTTAACTTTTATCAGGGTGTCCAAAGCAAAAAATGGCCCCTACAATTTTAAAGAAAGCTTCCTTTTATCATATTAAATAAAAATGAATAACATCACAGAAATGTCAATAGATATTTTACTCCTAACTGTGCTCTTACTTAAAAAAATGGAAATTATCTAACTTTCCCTGGATTTGAAAGTCTACCATGTATTTCACTTAATTTCATAGCCAATTCTGTGTTGTCTCAGTGGAGCAATTTTAATTTTAACACTGATTTTTCTTTTTCCAGTTAACATTTCCTTGACCCGCAGTTCAACCCTTTACAAAGTAACCTCAAGCTCTGGTCATGGTAATGCAACCTTCACCCCAGCTGATTCCGAATACCTAACCTCAAGGCCTGGAGGAGAAGATTAACAGACTTTACCCTAATTACCTGTTATTGTGTAGTTGTTAAAAAAGATTTTGGCTCCAGAAAATGAGGCTGTAGCCAGACAGAAGGGTAGCCTGGGGTTCAAAAGTCTATCAATCTCTGGCTCCACAGGCCTATAAAAGCAAAGTGTTGACTGAATGCAAACAGCCTACATTTTGAGAGGCCCTGTCCTAGGAAATGACAGCAGGCCATCAGTCACTAGAAACGGAGGGGGTCAGAGGAGTTCTAATGACTCCTCCCTGACTTGTTAATGGATAGCTGCATTTGATTTCCCCTTTTGTGTGAATGCCTAACTTTGTCCTGCCTCTAACACTACCAGCTTTTTCCTCTGCCCCTTTTTCTTGGGACTTATGAATAGACTAGCCACTCTTACATAGGCACATTTCAAAAGAGGCGCATTGAATGTATAAAGCGTCTACCATGAAATAATCTGATGCTTTTCTAGTTGGCGATTTTTAGTTAATTGTAACGATCTCTGATTAGTAATTAGTGAGGGGAAGGGGAATTGTTTCAGCAGGATAGGAGCAGGGGTTCCTTTGATTAAGTGTGAAGCAGTCAGTCACCTCCTCCACCTTCCAAGTATTAAATGTCACCCAGAGGTCAAAAGGCTTTGCAAAGAATGTAAAGTTTAGAATTTTTAAAAATTAAGCTACACGCTGAAACTCTTTCAAGTCAATCCCTGAACAAGTCATGCTTTAGATCAGCACACACACACAAAAAACTCTTTTCAGTGCTTCCATGCATCCTTCCTGAATATCACAGAAAACAAGGAATTTAAAGCAGTCAGTAAAAAGGCTTTATTTCTTGTTTTGTTCTTTTGCTGCAGTAACGAGTTTTTTTATATTCTGTTTAGTCTTTGGTTAAAGTCCCCATTCCATGAGGTCATTCGTGTGTAAACAAGATTGTAATGCTATCTGGCTAACAAATGTTTCACAAGTACATTTTTAAAGGGATGCTTTGACTCAAAGGTTTGGTATATCTAAGAACTTTTTTTTTTAATCTAAGACTTTTGTTTTGGTGATCTATTTTTGTTAAATACTAGTCTGCAAGAGAGTTATTGACTGTGATGTTTCTTCCAACCAGATGGTAAAGTAAATCTACAAATAACTATATTCTTTACCACAGTTAGTGGTTCTTAGGGAAATTCATTCACATAAATGTAGGCAAAACAGAAAATTCTTACAAAAAGTTATGTATAAATGACAAAGTATATCTTTAAAATATTCTAAATACTTATTAGAAATAGCCTTCATTCATTCAGTCTCAAGTGCTAATGGAATCATCAACCTCAGATCTGTAAATCTTCCATGTTATTTTTGTGACTACCATGCGTGGAATTCAAAAGACTTTCTGAAACAGGGACCTTTTGATCTCTGGACTAAATCTTCCAACACCTTCCTGGAACAAATGACTGGCTAGGCAAAACAAATTTATTACCTCATTATCTATTTTGAAAGAACTACTTAACTTCTGAAGAGAAGGATTCCATGTAATCCTCTTGTGTGAAGGACCATTATAAGGAAATGCGCCTATCAGTGAAAATAGTTTGAATTCCATGCCTGGAGCCTAAGTCAGGCTTAACTCAGTCATTCTTTTCAGAGCTGAGGATCCTGTTCCTGAGTTTCTATGACTCTTTGGTAAAACCTTGTTTCATATTTTACTGTTAGCTGGACTAATGTGAAATGTGGGAGGTGGGGAAGAGAAAAATAGACAGCCCTATTCAGATCACAGCTTGTATCCACCTCTTCAATAGACTTCAGTTCCAGTTTAAGCCTAGCAAGAGCATGAAAACAATGCTCCAACATATCTAAGGTCATGTGTAGGTTCAGGAATAATCCTAGTTCAGCCTTCACTGCAACTGCACTTACAACAACCCCTTATGTTTAAATAAGGACAACCAGGAGTTTGCAACAAGTTTACTTTTACTTTGAGCTCTGTTGCTGTTTATCCTTGTGCATCCTTCTCTATTCTGAGAAGTCAGCAAAAGTGCAATTCTATTCAGTAGGGGTGTAGGTTGTAGCCATGTTGGTCTAAGGACACAGACAGACAAGGTTCCTTGGGTCAATTTGATATCTTTTATTAGACCAACCCAAATCATTGGAGAATAGTTATTAAGCAAGCTTTTGGGTTCAAAAACCCTTCTCCAACTCCAACTATTTGAGTTGGTCTAATAAAAGAAATCAAATTCACTCAAGGAACCTTGTCTGCCTATGTCCTTAGACCAACACGGCTACAACCTATACCCCTGCAACATGGAAGATATCGAATTCAGCCGTCTGAAATGGAAATTGTACAACATGAAAAAGAAAGAAGGAGGGTTTTTGAACCTGAAAGCTTGCTTAATAAATATTCTCTAACTGTTTGGGTTGGTATAATAAAAGATATAAAATTAACCCAAGGAACTTTGTCATTCTATTCAGTATCAATTCTGAGTTAATTCCACATGAAGAGGGAATTTAATGCAGTTACAATCTACCTCTACAATAAAGAACAAGGGGCCAGACTAGAAAAAAGGATCTGTGTATACTGGTTGCTTTTTAGCCAGTATTTTTGTGCTTTTCCTCTGATGTGTGATTCAGCAATGTCCTCCTGTAGTGCTTATTTGCATGTAGTCCTGGGCATTTTGGCACAGCACAATGCAAAACAGAACAAAGTGCTTAGGTGAGAATGGACCTAGGCAGTTGAAAACACAGATTTTGCATGTGCTAGATACACTTACCATTTTGAATGAGATGTGCTTATGAATCCCCAAGTCCATTTGGATTTCACTAACTAGTAATTCTGTGCCTAAATCCTCTAAGAGACCTGACCTGCTGGGCATACTCAGACTAGGCCTGACAATGGAAGAGGAAGAAGAAGAGGCCCAAGAGAGAGAGAACCTGACTGTAGCCCAATGAAACTTTCACTCCCCTAGAAAAGAGCTTCTGCTCTCTGGGACCTGGGACAACTTATTCATTTTGCATTAAACAGTTAATAGAAAGATGCAGAAATTGCACTGGGATCAGGGACAAGAACCCAGAGTGTAGGCTCTCTGTCTTTCTTGGACTGCCTTCCTCATTGGGCCATAGCATCAGGCTTCCTTCTCCTTGCTGTTCTTTGGGCCCCATGAGTCTGACACTCTTGGCTGTCATAGGGCCAGCTCTGCAAAGAGATGGAGCCTGCCTGAGCCTAGTCAGCTCAAAGTCTGTAGTTAGGGCATTTTGGGGGAAATGAAAGATGTGGGTTTGAATCAACTCCGGTTGAATGGGGTCTACAGCCTCATCGAGTCTTCTACTTCCTGAATGAATACCCTACCCGTTAGGGCTTAAGCTATTGGGTTGTCCTTCTCTTGGCCATGACCAGGATCTCAGGCAGGGGTTTTAGACACTGAATTTCTTCCAGTAGCAGAAGCAACTAACTTGGGATTGCAGGAAATTATATAACTACTTCCCTGTTCATGGACAGGGAAAGATCGAGGCACACACATTCTCCTCTATATTTCCCACTGGCTAGCCTAGGCATCATTCTGCTTCGAGTGCTGGCTGCTGTGAATCCTGACACATAAGTATTTGTGTATGTCCATTCAAAGTATAGAGATCAAGAGCAGGCATCTCAGTGTTTTGAATACTGCATATAGCTACATTTTAGATGGGGACACACCATTGCTGTATTTGAATCTTTGGGAATCTTGGCCCTAGCCTGTACTTTAGAGTTTCCACTGACACTTTTAAAAACACAAAAAGGAACTGGGCAGGGAAGTCACCCTGGAACTGTGCTAGCAACAACGGTTCTGGAAAATAGCTGCTAAGTGTGGCCAAATTATGCTTGAAAGCTGCCTTGTTTCCAATTTAATTCAAGACTCATTATGACCAGGGCCTGGAGGGAACTCATATAAAATGGGATTTTTATGCAGTTGCCTCAAGTTAACAGATTAATAGAAAATGTCATTGAAGTCTTTAAGAGATATGGATATTCTGCACACAATAATTGGGGTTAGCACACTTTAACCAAGAGTCACATCCCTCAGATGTTTAACAATTTATCATTAATGATCATTTACCATTCTACCTTACACTACACCCTCTGCACGCCCATTCCTATTCAAAACTCAACTCCGGTATATAGTTGACTATAAAATACATAATGAAAAACATTTAGGTAGCAGAATTTGATCCTGTCTATTACTTACAAACACTGTAAGGCCTATGAAGTCAATAGGATTCCATGGCTCAAGAGAATATCCAAGTCAAATAACTATTCCCAAAGACCTTTTGGATTTGTGGCATTGAATACTTTTTTGCAGGCTTAGTTTAGATTTGAATACAACTGTGGTACTTTGTAGACCAAGGGGTAGATTTGATAAAAGATTTAGGAACCTAAAACACAATGTATTGAACAATTTTTAATGAATGTGCCCCTGTCACTATTTTGAAGTGCAGGATACTTAATACATGAGACACTTTGGGTGCTTTAATTAGAATAACTCCCAAGAGCCCTCTAAAGTGTCCCCCCTCCACACCCCAGAGCACATGTTAAGACACCCTTATGCTTCTTTTCCAGAGTCCTCAAAAGGTGCTCAAGACTAGATATTCTCAAAGGAAACACCAAAAGGATCAGGTTCCTTGTAAGACATAGTGGTGGCTGTTTTCTTTTAAAACAAAGCCAAAGGATATGGTATTCATCTTTTCTATAATAACCTAATGATTAGGGCACTCACTCTAAAAGTGAGAGACCTATAATTATTGCCCTCCTCAGGCTGAGAGGTTCAAACTCGTATCTTGTTGGAAACTGTTCTAACCATCAGACTACAGCTTAGTCACTGTCCACCTTTTGAAGCTGCACCACTGTGCAACAAAGGCAGCAAGATTCACTGAGCCAGAGAGACTTGGAAGTGACTGCTCTCAGGACTATTTCTGTATTTTACATTAAGCACTTACTGGATAATTATATAAAAAAGTCCTAGACCTTTCTGCAGGGATTATTGCCCAGAATTACTCACTCTTGAATGAGTGCCCAAGTCTGTAGGCCACAAAATCATGCTTCCTTTCTCTGTGGCCCAGTTAATCTTGAATTCGATGCTGCAGGATGGAATGCCCTCAAAAGGAGGGATCGAGGGTGCCACCTAACACTGCCAGCCTAGTATTTTACCTGATTAGAGAATTGTCTCGGGAGTTGCGGGATGTAGTTTTAAAGCTCTTGGGTTAAGGATGCCTTGGAACCCAGACATCCCACTTCCTGCATGCTCTAACTATTAGACTACTATATAAAAGGTGCCACCTTTTACCTTCATACCTCCCTCTTTGGCTGCGTTGTAAACGAAAAGTATTACTTGGTACATTGAAAGAGCAGCTGTAGCTGCCAACTTTCAAGACAGCTTGTGAGAACAAGTAAAAGAACATGCTTGTTTGCAGCCCTGAATCAGATGTCTCATCCTGACATGAAGAAGGGAAGAACAATTTTGAACATTCCTATGTTCAGTGGGCACTTTTACATGTTCTCTAGGGCTGGGGTGTGGGGGAGCAGTTATTTATTTAGCTATCTTATAAATATATATATTGTACATATGTTTATATCCATGTTTCTTTTCCTTGTGATAAGTTAATATAAATAAATGTGTATATAGTTAAGTCCCCTGACTGTTCTGGCCTGGTTCTATAGGGACAGAGGGAAACTGAGCAGTCTGCAGTTCCCCCACAGTGCACCTACCAGCTAACAATCCCCTTCAATTGGAGAAGGGGAGTATATACCCGAGTTATCTGGGCTACACTGGTTAATCCAACATGGCTAGACTGAACTAGTTTGTAACTGGACAGACATTTTCTCTGGACTGAGAAAATTCAGGCATAGCACATGCCTACGGTGGCCTCAGGCTAGAAGCTGAGGGGTCTACAGCAGCCCTCCTTTTCTTCCATAGTGCTGAGCTGAGGGAGGGCATGGCCAAGATGCTCTGATTAAGGAGCTCAGTCTGCACCATCCCAGGCTTTCATCCCCTGGCTGCTCAAGGTTGTGGGAGCGTTGCCAACCCCCAGCTATCACTCTGAGGCAAGGAGAGAGGAGGGTATTCTGGGAGTCCACACACTCCTCCCTCCTTGCCTCGGAGTGCATGCATCTGTTGACAATACAGAGCTTTTCAATCTTTCTCCCTCCTTTATACTGTCTGCAGCAAACTGACAGGCAGCAAGCTAGCTGGGGCTGTTAACAGTGTTTATCACCTCATTAGCAGAACAACAACCTCTCTCCATCACTTCAAACTCTTCTTAAACAGCTTACCAGCTGACCTGTTGATTAGCTCCAAACAGCCCTAAATAGTCACTGTTCTGTCTGCCTGTCCCAGTGAAATTGGAGACACTTTTAGCCAATTTCACTGGGACCCCAGCCCCGAACCCTAGGCATGTGGTATGCATTAGCTAGCATACCACATGCCTAGGGTTCGGGACTGGGGTCTGTGCTGTGGGAGATGGGAGGGAGGGGGAATCCTTGCTTGTCCAGCAAGGAGGGGTAGGGCAGGGAGGAAGCCAGGCAGACCCTGCTGTGCCTGCAAGTCTCTGTCAGAGCTCCAGCCAGGGAGAAGAGGTGAGAAGCCAGCCCCGCTATGGCACAGAGTGCCCTACCCAGCCCAGAGAGCATGCCAGGATGCTGGGGGAGTATTTTAAACCAGCAAGGGGTCTGGGACAGACATTGCATAAACTGGAGTAAGCCAAATAGGTTAAGTCTGATACTACATTCAATCAGGTTTATCTCAGACCAGTTTCAGCCATTTTAAAACTGCTTTATGTGCACTAAACATCTGTTCTGTTACAGGTTTAAACTAGTTTTTGATCACTTAATCAGTTTATGTGTAATGTCTGTCCCTAGCCTCTGTGCTTGAAAATGGCAGTGGGTGCACTTGAACTAAAGCTTGTTTGACAAGCTTCAGTTCAAGCACCCTTGAGACCATTTTTAAGCATGGGGACACTGATGCATGAGATGCAGGAGGCTGCTGAAGCATGGCAATCAAGGCTGGTCCAACACGCTGCTATTCCACCACATCAGAGAAGATTCAGCCCTCATGTGTAGCTCCCCTGTATTTCCTGTTGGCCAGTTCTAGGTTACTCCCAGCTCAGTATGTGGCACGGGTCATTATTCTGAGGCACTTTACTCCCCATACACTGTCCAGGGATCTGCATTCTACTTTGGGAACCAGGTGTCTAAAAGTTAAGTATTATGGAGATTAAGTCAGTTTCAGGACCCGACCCCAAATTCCTGACTGCCTTAACGCGGGTGTACTAATCCCAAACAAAAGGTAACACAGTGATTGCCCAAACAATAGCAATGGAGAATGGAGGCACATTCTGCACCTTCTATGATGAAGAAGATATATCTTTAGTTGTCTCTTCAGGGCAATGTGGAGGGAGGGTGGGGTTGGGCAGAGGAGGGAGGGAAATCATTCACAAAGGCAAGGCCAATCACTTCACTCACAAAATAGATTCATGGAGCCCAAATTTTCCAATCAAAGAGAAGCAGTTCATAGGCAGCAGTTCCTTGCTATGAACAAATGCAGTATGTGATAAAGATCTGAAACACAGGGGCTAAGTACAGACAATCAAAAAGCCCAAGGCTGAGTCAATTCAATCTGCACAGGTTAGTCTAAGCTGCATAACCTGAACTGATAAGCAAGTGAACAGACATTCACTTTTGATTCTGGAAATACAGTCGCATGCTTGCAATGGCCCAGGTTAGAAGCTTGTAGGAGTGCTAAAGTATGCCACCCTGCTCGCCTTGAGCAGACAGCTTGGCCCAAGGTGGGCTGCGCATCTTGCAAGGGTGAAGAAGTTTGCAGGGGAGGTGCAAAGTATCTGGGATGCTGTGGGACTGTGAGTTCACCTGAATTTGGAGGGGATCTGAGAAAGAAGTTCAATAAACTGTTTGAACCTAAATCAGTTAAGTCTACTACTACATCATCAGGGTTATCTTGAATCAGTTTTGGCCATTTTGAAAGTGGTTTATATGCGCTGAACTTCTGTTATGTTACAGATTTGAACTCACTCAGATTTGAGTTTATGGGTATGTTTACAAACATCTCCAGTATTGCATACCACTATGGCAACAAGGTGATGAAATCTAACTGTGCACCACATGTACAGCACAGAACCACCCATACTGTGCCATGCTTTAGTCCTTCCCAAAAGGAAGGACTAAAGCATGGCACCATAGCAATATTGTTGTACGGAGACATGTACATGCACCCTATGTCTAATTTCTGTACCTAGCCAGAGTGTGATAAAAGTTTCCTTCCTTCAGCTCTGCCTGCTCTTCTTTATATCTGCCTGCATTTGTACTTACATGGCATCTATTACCACGGTTACTTTGACTGCCTTTTTTCATCTGGGTACAACACATTTATTCAGTGTGCTCAATTGAACAGATTTGAGTGCAAAGTCTCCTTGTAAAGCCACATCTCTTATGTTGTAGGAAGTATTGATGGCTTTGTAGCTGTCATTACAGCAGCTGTTGCAGTGCGTGTGAAAATAATTTGCTTCTTTATTGTGTATTTTCTCTTTCAGGCAGTAGGCTGCAGCCCTTTTCTAGGGAGGAATCCCCACTAAGCTAAACTGAAGATAGGGAAAGACTGCAGAGGATGGAGTTGGTAAAAAAACTAGTCTAAGCTTTGCGAGACTCAGACTTTCTAAGTCATATTGGGCAAAATATTTGGGGCCAGATTCTATTTCACTTGTGTGGGGCCTTGCCCAAAAACATGATTCAAGCTGACCTATGCTTCCTTTAGAGCAAAAGGTTACTTCCTCAGGGGTGATCATAGTTCATAGATCATAGTTGCTCAGCAAGGGGGTTCCTACAAATAATTATCAGGCAAATGAGGCACATGAGTGGGTCTGAATTGCCACTTCTCCTCACTGCATGTTCCCCTGAAGGTTTGTATTATTCTGGTGTCTATATCACTCAGAGGAGAAAAACCCCTCCTGAAGTAACAATTCTTCATAGATAGCAGTAGTGAACTCACTATAAACCACAGCACCCCATGGTCACTCTTGAACACCAGTGGCAGGTGGTAGCCCCCTTTTTGGGAATAGTCTAGTGGCAAGAGGAATTGTTCAAGAAGTGGGAGATATGTATTATAGGCTCAGGTCCTTCTATGGGAATCCAGACCTATATGTTGGGATAAGAGAGAATCCATGTCTCTTAGTTTCTGGGAAAGTGCTGTTGTCACTAGGCTATTGTGGAAAAAAAAGTGAACACCACCTGTGGGTTTTTTTGTTTTGTTTTTTGGGCTGTATTCACATCATGTAATGTTCTCTGACCTCACCCAAGGAATCGGGGAGGGGAAGGTTAAATGAAACAGATCTCAGATGGAAGCAAGGCACAGTAGCCCAAATCTCCAGGCACTTGGGGATTTTTTCAGACCAAAATGGAGGCATTTACTAAATCTAGGTTTAATCTTGGATTGTTCTTTTTTACCACCTAACTTCCTATTTAGAGGTCTTAGATGTAGAATAGGATTTGGCCTGTAATCCTTCCATCTCCATTCATAAAATGCAGACAATTGTGCTTCATGGGGGGTGGCGTTTGTGAGGGCAAATGCACTAAAGATTTTGAGATGCCTATTCTGGTAATAGGAGACATATCATTACCCTAGATAGTCTGGGAGACCACCTAAGAAGGCATGGCACTTAAGGATTACACCATCTGCTGTGCTTTTTAAAAAAACCAACCAAACAAAAGAAAACTACAAACAAAGAAATCTTTTGCTCATATAATTAAAAAGTACAGTTGCTTAGCAGAACTATTGATTTAAACAGAAATCTCAGAATTATCAGAATACTTTCCAAAGAGCTATTTTCATCTTGTCTATAGATTGAGATTCCACATGTACTCCGATCTAAGAATCTTTGGGTTTTGTTGCTACAAGGGAACAAAAGGGCTACGTCTATCATTTGTCAATGTATAAGGGTGTTTTACTCCCTTTCATCCAGGTAAGTGAGGACAGGGTAAGGTAGATGTGGACAAATAATTGTGTCTCTGCTCTCAATGAATCAAGTAATTCAGCTGAGGGGTTGGTGAAGGGGTTAAAGTGTTGGCAAAGATTACTTCCTCCAAGGAGTGCCCAAATAGATGGTGTATCATTAATCCGCTCCTAAATCACTGCATCTACCTGCTGTCCTTTATTCGGCTTGTGGCAAAGCTACATTTGAGCCCTTACTGACCAAAATTCACATATCTTGCATGTTCAGCATGTTCATCATAGAAAGAGATTGTTGGAATTATATTTATCATTCCAGAACAGATTTTAGAATAAGCAAAGAAACAAAATATTACTGTTAAATATCTAGGAACTTGGGGCATCAGAATGGAAGATACTTTTCAGAGTCTAGTCCCTTTCTATCATAAGCCATTGTGGACGTAGACAGAAGTGACTTTTTTTGGTACAATCTGGCCCCTGAAAGCACTCTCTATAGCCAAGACCTGACACATGTGCACAGCTGCAGAGCACTTTTAAAATGGTTGATCATGCAAAAAATTAACTCTCATCTAATCAGGTAACAGACTGTGCAAAAAGGCTTTTAAGCACTTTAGGGAGCTTGTGTTCCCTTGCAGGTTAATTTTTCATGCAGAGGTGGGGCTATCAGTGGAGAGGGAATAAAAGAAACAGCAGGAGCTGCCAGGCTGCTATGCCTGGCCTTAGCTGTAGGAAGAGAGGGTGAAATGATGCCTCATCCTCGTGGTTCCCACCAGCTACCCTGGCTGGGGTACTAGGAGGATCTGGGCTAGGCCTCTGAGGTGAGGGGGCTCTGTTTTATTCTGTACCTCCCCTTCACCCAGCCAGGCATGTTATGAGTGTCAATAGCAGCTTCTGGGCTAGCCTGGCCTGAGCTGGAGGTGGTTAAAATGGAGCTCCCCAGCCTGGGGGGCCAGCCCAACTCCCTCTAATATCCCAGCTGGGGTAGCTAGTGGGGTTATGAGACAAGGGGCTCCTTTCCACACCCCCTCTCCAGCTGAGGCTGCGTATAGCTGATTGTCTGCTGCTGCTGCTCCCTTCACTCCCTTTCCACTGACAACTGTGGAGTTGGGGGGAGGGTTGGGGAGAGGGGTGGTCCTGGCCAGTCCTACAACCTGATGGCCAGGAGTGCTGGTGCAGGCAGGCTTGATTTCTCCCTGACCCAAGAGGCAAACGTATGTTGCGTCAGGGGAGTACTTTAACTCACAATGTAAAGTGCCATGAGTTAGAACGAGGTCCTGAATGTCTGTCAGCATCCTGTATGATAAGATTTTGTTCATAAACTTGTCTGATCCCATCTTAAAACTTTTGCCTTTACCATAACCATCAGAAGGCTGTTCCTGATTTCACTACCCTGCCCTGATGGTTAGAAAACTTTTAATATCTAGCCTGAATAGATGCATAACCACTTTATTCTCATTTATTTGTGCCCACATTGTCCTATAGCGTTCTTCATCCCTGGTATTTGCACCCTGCACAGTTGTATGCTTTCTCTGCCTTTGTCTTGCTCAGCTAAGTTTTTTCTCTTTAGGAGATTCTTTTCAGTCTCCTAATCATGCACTTTTGTACTCTAATACTGTTGCATTTTGCCTGTTTCTGTTACTTCAGTCCTCTAGGTTAACCAGGTTTTCCTATATAATATCTATCAACAATGGCTCCCAAATTCATATTATCAACAAATTTAATTAGTATGCTCCTTAGTATGAGAGGGTTATTTATGAAAATATTATATAAAACTGGTTCCTATACTGATGCTTTAAGAATTCTACCAGCAACTTTCTTCCAGTCAGATAGTGTCTCTTTCAACACCAGCCACTGTTGTAAACCCTTTAGGTAGTTCCTCGTAATTCTTATACTAAACTCTATTTTCTCCAGTTTAATTAATAATTTCCCAGTGTGGCACTATACCAAATGCTTTACAGCCAGGGAGATTAAACCTAGTTCATTCCATTTGTTTAGAAGATCAGTTATTTTATCAAAGAAAGATAGCAGGTTAGTCTGACACCATCTATGTTTCATAAACCCAATGGTGCATTTCATCTGATTTTCCATTTACCTCCATGTCTTATTTATCCTTAAGAATGCAATTTGTATTTTGTTTCTGATTCAATTACTATGCAGAAATGCTTTCCTTCTCATTCTTAGGGATGTGAAAGTAGCATTTTGCAACTAAACCTTGTATATATAGAAGTGTTTGTGAAAGAGGGTATTTTGTATGAAGAAATACATTTGGTATCTTTAAATCTCTTCTTTTATATAATAGAAAAATAAGCAAGGAGGCATTTTCTTCATGTATATTGTTATTTTTCTATATGGTCTAATTAGGAAACAATAGCTAAAATCTTTGTAAAAGCTTGAGGTGGAGAATTACTTCCTTTAAACCAGGTCATTTTAAAAGGACTGCACCCTTCTCAATTGTAATAATTTAGTAGAATTGAAGAAAATCTCAAAAGATGATAACTTGTTTGTTTACCCCTCTGATCCAGTTTGCATTATCTCTGTGACGCTTATTTTAGGTACAGCATTAAAAATTCATCGGATGTTCTTTTCAGGAGTTCTGACAATAGTGAATAAATGAGTTATCTGTATGGATATTGCTGTTGTGTTGCCAGTAGTATATTTAATATAATCTACTGCATTGGCCTATGATGCTATGAAGGAAACTTTCCATTTTCACTTCTACAAAATACTTGTAAAATTAGTAATTACTGGTCCTTGTCTGGAGCATATAACTAAAAATATTGGGGCTAATCCAGCTCCCATTCAAATCATCAGTCTCCCATTGACTTTGAGGGATGGATCAGGCCCCCTAAAAAGGAAGAGGATTAGAACAAGAATAATCTGACAATTGCCAGAGAGTTGTAGGCAACTAAGGCAAGCAAATATCTGCTATAATAATCTATAGAAAATATGTGCACAAAAAGATGGTATAATTCATGTTGATGTTATCACCTTGTTTATGTTGATGTTCATGTTGCTGTTAAGCAGAGGCAGATCTTCTGGAGGGGAAAGTGGGTTAGTGAAGAAAAGGTCCCATTGTGAGGCATTTATGATCTCATTGTTTTGCAGTCCAAAAGCTGATGCATTGTGACTCAAGTGAACAAAAGTATTGCACATGGGAAATATCATCCAGCGGCTGAATGTTAATATGTGAGCAATGGCAATGACTGCTTTCTCTGCCAACATAATAGAACAGCGGTCAGCAATGTTTTTGGGTAGAGTGCCAAAAAACCCTGCAGCCTTGACTTGTAAGATGCTGGCGTGTCAGGGGCAGACAGCAGGGAAGCCATGAGGGGCCCGATTCTTGTTGTGGTAGTGCAGCTCCACCCACTTCCCTAAGGTGTGAGTGCCAAGCAAAATGTCTTTGTGTGCAAAGTGTCTTCAGTCTGGCATGCATGTCGTGGGTTGTCTACTCCTGCAATACAACATGTGTTGCTTGATCTAAAGAGCCAACCCATGTAGCAGGGAGCCAGGACAACTTGCATCCTATATGCACTGTTACAGAGGGAGCTTTGTAACACTCACTAACCAGTGGGATATGCAGGCTAGTTAGAAGATCACATGATTGTCAGGGTTAGTTAATCTCCTGGATTTAAAATGAATTATTATATATGTAGAAAGGTGAAGGGAATGAATTGTCCTTAGAATCAAGTATCTGCATAAATAACATTCTTAGTGAAGATATTTGCTTTTAATGTGAACATCATGTATGATCTCACAGTTACTTATTGTTTAAATGTGCTATCACCACTAAAACAAAAGCACATTTTAAAATGTGAATTTATTTCTATATATAGTGGTTTGCTAATTATCTGTGCTTTCATAGTTGTGTATTCACTGGCCTAATTTTCAGTGACTCTCCATTTTAAGTATGGTTAAAAAAGAAATGAAAAGCAAGAGAAACAGAGAAAGGAGAAGCAATAGAGGCAGGTAAATACAAGAGCTCTGATAAGATCAAGACTCGGGTTAGGAGAACTGGAAGGAAGTGACAAGTGAAGGAGGTGGAAAAGAGAGATCAAAAAAAGCAGCAGAAGATACAACCATTCAAATGTCCACAAGTCAACATAGAAGGACCATGGTCTAAATTTAATACATTTATTTATGCTATCTATTCTGATGCACATGTCTTTATCCCATCCAGTAAAATTCATTCAAGTGCAGAGAGCTCATACAAGGTCATGCATATTGATTAAGTGCCACACAGTGTTTATACAGTAAATAGGCCCTTAGGTGGCTTGTGTTCTACAAGTTGTATTTACCCATAGTGAGCAACGTTTGACTCAGAGCTGGTTTTACAACTTTTCTGAGAACAGATGGGGAGTGTCTTGGGGCAGGGTTGCCATTATCAGCAAAGCATTTCAGCTGATAATGTTGCGGGCAGGTATCTTGTGTAACTAAGCTTTGCAGGGCCAACCGTGTCTCAAGTGTCCGGTTCGGTTTGTTGAGTAACTCCTTATTGATGTGTTTTGTATTTATTTTCCATTTTGAAATGCAACTGAATTTTTTCACAGTAAAGCCAATCACAGCCCTGGGGGAATTGCTCTTGAAATTTTTTGTGGATTTTTGCTGATTTCCAGTAGGCAACTGTGTTTTGGAACAGACCTGCTGATTTGTAGGGCTGTTGGTCTCCAGAGTAGAAATCAAGAGAGAAAAACAAAAGGATTATAATGGAACGTAATGCATTTTCTACTAGATTTGGCAGGGTGTAACTTCCTACTTTATCCTAATAACATGCTCCAATGGTGTTGTGGAATGAACACCTATATCAATGAAAAACTTACTTTGTCTGTGCACCATTAAGTCACTGTCCATTGAATTTTGGTTTAGGTTGCCACAAAACTGCCGGTATTTAGCATTACTAACAGCTCTGATTGTATTATTTGTGTTTAAATGGAGCATTGAAATCACAACTGATAATTGCAGGCTCCCCACAGAAGTCGATGTAATTTGAGGGTACTCAGCAACTTGCAGGGTAGGGATCTGTACTAATGAACATCCCTGTGAAATACTGTGGCAAGCACTGTAAGTATTCTCACTCCCTTTCTGGTAGATGGGATAGATACATGGGGAAATTATGAATCTCCCAGGGCTGTATATTAACTGGTAAGCTCAGAACTCCTAACCCCAGTGCTATGCTCAGTTATCTAGAAGAATATGATGTCTTTACATACTGCAATGGAAGAGCAGCAGCATATATTTTATTTTTAGATTAATTTCCACCCTTTAATTACAGAGCCTTTCAAGGTCTCAGAATTTGACCAACTGCTTAATGAATTCTAAAACTTTTAATAAACGCTTGGCATTATTGTGTCAATTGAATGATTCGGTTAAGAAGCTTAACTCAACTACTAAGATTCAAGACATTTGTTGAGTCTATTTTTAAGCTTTTAACATGAAATCTAAATTTATTTCTAGACAGTCAGAAAGGTGATTATCTCTGTTCGCTCCATCCAAGGCAATGTGTTTTCCTAATAACGTTATTTATAGCTAGAGGCTGTTAAAGTGTAGCACAGACAGTCTGCCTACATATCATGTGAAACTGCTTGCTAGAGTAATTAGTCATTTTTCTTTAACAATATGGTAATACAGAGAGATGGATGAGTACTAAAATGCTATTTGCCTCCCTGCTTACCCTCACATTCCAGTATCCCAGTTTACTCAGAGATGTGCTGAAACTCAGTGAACCTGACATGCTCTGACATTGTTCTAGTATAAATGGGACCACTTCCCGAAGTCATACAAGAGTCAGTTGGTCATCATCACCCAACTGTATGACATCAGTCCCAAAGGGGACTCCCTTAGGCCTGGTTGTTTCCTGCAGTGACATAATTCTCAATTACTGCTTCACACAAGTAAGAAACTGTAGGTGGTCCATTTTAATCAAGTAACAGTAATTTACCAGGAACTGAAGATTGTCAGAAAGGACTTGGTTCCAGAATGAGTCAATAAAGACTATTCCTTAAACTGGATATATTTTTATGGGATATTGAAAACACCCAGAAAAAAATTATTTTTGTTTCCCTGACCCGAAAATAGTTGGATAATTGTTCATTACACTCTTTCTAGAAGCTGGAACGGTCCACTATGTCCTAAGTTGTGAAATCACTCTTGGGGTATGGCCAGACATTCATCTGAAGTGATAAGAATTTCTGGGAAATTATCAGCACCACAAATACATAGTGTAAAATACGCATGTAACTGTTTGTGTACCCAGTTGTCCATAGCACTACAGAGCATGGCAAGAGCAGGTACAACTGTTGTTGTTCTGTAGTGCAGTGATCCCAATGTGTTTGCAGGGCTCTTCTTCTCCAGAGGTTCCTAAGGACAGCTGAGTGCAGAGGAAAGGGATGCCTAACAACGCTCTGAGGCTCCCTCTACTTCAAGGGCAGTGTTGACGAGTCTCCCTTTTTTTCCAGTCATGGCATTCACCAAAGTCAAGATCCACATAAGCTCAGTCATGCTTGATTTCTTGCTCTGTGCCCTTTCTTGGCTTGTAGGTAAAGCCAGCAACACTACCATGATTTTTAGGCAGGAAGGGTTTTATCCTGTTCACAAAGAAAGACAGCACTGAGCAGCAAGTCTTCATGGCAAACAGTGAGTTCAGGTCTACATCTGTGGGCAGTAGAGTTCAGCATGACAGACTCTCTAGAGCTTTTGGAGAGTGGGCAAGAAGCAAAGCCTCCTGAGATGCTGGAGATGCCCTGTGGTGGTACATGTATCTGTGCAGATGTTACACGTGGTCCTAGAAAGTGTTGTGTTGCTGAGAAGATGCTGCTGGAAAGAGGTAACACTGAATCACAGAACAGCTGTTTTTTCCACGGCAAACTACCTGAACACCTGTATATTCATTTCTTGCAGCACTCAAAGGATGTATTTGTCATTACAAATGTAATGTTACTCCTTGGCCTTATTTGCTCTTTTCATACTGAAACAGCAGCTTAGACACATATGGAGTTATTTTTCTGTGAACCAGAATCACTCAAAAATGAGGTTTTTTATAATCTAGAATAACTCTGTGTTAGATCTGGAATGTTGCTGCTTCCCTACTGGCCACCTACTGCTCCTCTCGGTTATCTTACATATCAAGGCATTATGGGGAGAGGAAAAAAAGGTAGCTTAGTTTTATCCTTGTGGTAAGTCAGAAGGGATAACGTTATTTTCACCCTTACTCTGCATCTACCAGTTATGGATCAACAGCTTGGTAACCCTCTTCTTTCTGGAGGCAAAGATACCACAGATTACTGTGCCCATGAGGAGAAGAGAATTACTTGCCACTTCGGCAAAGTGAGGTTAACTTTTTTCAGGAGCTATGTTAATACTTAGGGGCATTGTAAGTATTTTCACATGGAATATTGTATCCTATAATTTCACAAATTACCAACTATTCACCAACTATTCATTCTATGAACCTGAAGATTTCTCTTCTTGCCACTTCCTCCTTCTAGCTGTCTTTCACACAGTTTTGACCAAACCTCCCTGTTCCCATCAAAAGTGTTACAGTCATACTGTCCCCTTTGCACCTGTCTCTTATACAAGTCCTGTGGTCCTCTTTCCTACTCAAATCCATAAGGGTTTGGCTACATAATGGTCTTCCTGATTTCCAACTCCAAGTATTTCTCTGTAACCACTCCTCCACTTTGTCTCTCCTTCTCACCTTCATGAATATTAAGGTTTGTCAGCTACAGCCAGGAAGACAAGATGGATAACTTTTCAGTTGCCACTTTAGGTGCCCTGATGATGATCTTCAGATACCAGATTCCTGGTTTAAGTTAAGTCAGAGTCCCCCAGCATCCTCGCATGCTCTCTGCACTGGGTGGGGCTCTGCTGCAGAGAGCTGGCTGGCCCCTCCCCTCTGGTCCCTGGCTGCAGCTCTGGCAGAGACTGGACATACACCAGGGTCTGCCTGACTTTCTCCTGCTTGCTCCCTCCCTCTCAGCACTTCCCCCCGCCCCACTCACCTCTTGATTCCCCCTCCCTTCTGCCTTACACAGATACCTCTCAGCATTAGCTAATAGCTAGCACACCACATGCTGGCTATGGTCTGTGTTGTGGGAGATGGGACAAAGGCAGGTAGGACTATGTCAGTTTAGGGCTTTTTGGAGCTAATCAATGGGTAGCTGGTAATCTCCATCCATTCCTTCCTTGGAAAAGCTGTATAAGAAGAGCTTGAACTAATGGAGTGAGGCTGTTGTTTTCTTAATGGGCTGATAAACACTGAGTTAGGGGTGATAAACACTGTTAGCCCTCCTGGGATGCTCAGAAATGGGTGGGGGTTTCCTCCCTAATCAAAGCATCCTGCTAGGGCCTGGCCATGCCTCCCCTCAGCTCAGTACTCTGGAAGGGAAGGGAGGGCTGCTCTAGTACTCCTTGGCTTCTAGCCTGAGCCGCTGCAGGCATGTGCCTGTATTTTTTCAGTCCAGAGAATATGTCTATTGGGTTACAAGCCAGTTTAGCATAGTCAGGTTAGACTAACCTGCAAATATTGAATCAATTCAGACTCAGGCTTTTTGACTGTCTATCCCTAGCCCAGGTGCCTGGATCATTGTAGAAACATGAACAATGCCATACATCTACCACTGTGCTTTGCTTCTTATTTTGTAAGTAGGCTGGATATTGATATTCCTAAGAATTCTAGCATCTGATTCATTTGAGGGGAAGGGGCCATGTTCTGATTGTTTACAAGATCTGAGGCAAGAGAAAGAGAAGATTAGAAGGATGTCTTGATATGCACAAACCCACCCACATGCCAAAACACATCCAGCAGGTCTAATTTTAGACTTAAACTATTAAAAGGATAAGGTTACACTTGGTAGAGTTGAAATTGACTTTTTCTCCTGGTACCTGTTTAGAAAGTCACTTGTTTTTATTGGAAGGTGGAGGGGAAGTGGTTCTCAGAAAGAAAGTCCTTGAGAGCTTTATTTTTTCTATTGTAATATTGACTTTATTGGCTTGCTTTTTTAACAACCTGGCAGCAACTAAACCAGTATTCATATATAGTATGAGACAAAACAGAATCCAGCAAGGAAACAGAGTTTTGTTTTGTATTCCCAAGGAATTTAAACATTCTGGAAAATTTCAGCATTCTGGAAAATATTTTGACAATTTCTTTTTAATTTGCATTGGCTGATTTTGAAGTTTCCATCCTCATAGCAGCAGTCTTGAGAAAGATAGGATGACAGGAGATTCTCATATCAAACAGAGAAGGTTCTGCTGATTAGACAGAGAATGAATTAAAAAGACTGCTTTCTGGAAATTGTACAGTTGTGTGGTTTTCTACACAAACTTATCATTTGTATTGTCTGTTAGTTAAAGTTCCATAGTAAATACTCAGTTCTTTATCTACAGGCAGTTTTCCTGGTGTGTGTTGGTATGACTTCATTAACAGATCTGAATGCATAGATCACTGAAGGACTGTCTCATTGCAAATTTAATTCAGACTATTGTTCCCTGTGGATAAAAAATTCTGGCCTGAAGGGAAATAAATATTATAACTCCAAGATAAACCAAACCTGGGAACATTTTTCAAACATGCCTGTAATACTCTTAACTGTAGTTATCATTTTCACGTGGAGAGTGAGATAATTCCCATCCTCTGAATAACAGAGACTAAACTGCTCCTTGCACTCTAGCAATTTTGAAAGCTGTTTAACCCTTTTGCGAATTTCTTAAAACTATATTCCAGCCAATACATTTGATACATAGTCTGAATAGTTGAGGCAGTGCTTGGAATAGTCAGATACATTTAAATACCTTTGGAGCAATGGAATTCTATATTTATAAGAATTGCATAAGAAGTGCAATACTTCTTTTCTAGTTACCATGGCTACCTCTAATAAAAATTTGTACACTTCAGCAGTGCCTCAATCAATATGGGGTTAAAAACCCCATATTGAGTTATAAGCCCAGTTTTTCAAAACCTTGGTTTGTATTGCATATGTTCAAAATGTTACTGTAGTTATGTATGTAAAAGTCATTTGGATGCTTAACTGTTTATATGTGTGTGCCAGTACCCAGTTTTTTAACTCAGAGTGTGGACAGATGACAAATTGCTCCAGGTTAAAGGAGGGAGGTTTCATTGTGTGTCAGCTAATCTTTAGTAACTCTTTTGTGTGCCACAATAAATGGAAGCTAAAGTAATTTGCCCCGAATGTGGCAATTGCTAAATTACTCCAGTTTAGTTTCCACGTACTTTGGAATACAGTATGCACATAAAGTGACCAGAGAGAAACTAATATAAGTCCTTTCCCAAAATTTTAAATCAGTAAAATTTTAAATCAGTATAATTTGTTTGTCTCTATACATTCTAAGTTATGTTGACTGCATAGGTAGATTTATGCATAGTCCCGAGTACCCAAGAGTTTGAAAAGACGTAGCTCATGTTGTTTTTTTCTGTAAATGCATCTGTTAGACTAGAAAGTATCCAATAAGGTTATATTTACATTAAAATGATATAAATTTAATACAAACACATATAGAGAGACATTATATTGCATTTGGAGAAAAGAATGAATAGAATAGCATCAAATGTACATAGGTAAGGAGGAAGGAAGAAAATGAAGGAAACACATTTGGAAGAATACAAAGGATGATTTAGTAAATGACTGTAATGATCAGGGATGTTATTTTGGGGAGTGTAGATAGCTGAGAAACTTTGAATTTTCCCAAGATTTTCTAAGACTGGAAATAAGACAGTAGTTCTGGAACAAAGGAATTTTGGGTAAAGAGTATAGAGAAGAGAATGTAAGCGTAGGTCTTGAGAAAACTCGTGGAAGATACCAGTTGTTAACTCATTTCTGTGGAACAAAGGTTGGAAAGCAGAAGGAAATGCCAAAAGAAGTAGTGACATATGAATTTTCTGGCTGGTGAAAGAATGATGCCACAGAAGTATCAAGCAAGGTGTACAAGGGAATAGCATATATATGAATTGACTATACACTAGATTATTATGACACATTTTTGTCTCTACTTCCTCATCAATAGCCATGTGAAGACAGTCAATCTGCAAGAATGGTTCCATGTATCTTCTCTGTGCTCCAAGTTTATACAGTCATAGAGCAGCTCTGAAGTCTGAGCAAATCAACTAGTGTCATGCTATTTCTTATGCCTTACGTAATCGCCTGGGTGCTGTCTTTTCCCTTTTAGTATCAGAAATTAACTGAAGAATGAGGCATACCTTTGTGGGTCACTGTTAATAAACTTCAGTTAACTGGATATGGATGTGGTGGAAATGTGCTGATTTGGTTTGGTATATGGGGTTGCAGGAATAATGAATATAGGTGCAGTTGAGAGGAACTTTAATTTAAGAGCATGATATGAGGTTCTCTGCACTCTGAGAAATTGCCCTCTGGGCTGCAAAATAATTCATATTATTCTCAACTGAAAAGCAAAAATTTCTGGCAGGCTGAAGGTTTAATCTGATTGTTACTGAGTTACATAAATGTGAAGAAGAGGAATTTTACCTCTGCAGAGATTCACCAGTCTACCAGTCTTGAAAAGGGCTGCTATGTCATGTATTTGATTATATGTTGCCATTTATACAGCACGCAGGGAAGGGAATAACTGTAAAACTATCTCCCCTTCACTAGCTGCAAGGATGGGTGGCCGAGATGCCAGCTCCATGCCACGCAATCTGCTTTTTGCTCAGAAGGAATCCTCCAGCAGTCAGGCAACATCTACACTGACTAAGCAGCATAAAATTGCTCTAATGCAGCCCAGTATATATTTGGCTAGCATATTCTCTGTAACTCCAGCATCACTTTTTAAAAAATAAATATTCATGTAACTCCTAACTGGCTTCAGCAGTACAGCTCTACAAGTAAACTACCTTTGTACCTCCATTTTGCTTACAGAGTATGTGTCTATACGAGACACTATGGTGCAGTAGCATTGTCAGGCACTAACCATACAGTGACAATACAGTGCGGTAACATCAGGAAAATACTGTTTGGCAATGGTACTGCACAGTAATGCTGGTTACTGTGCAGTCATTTAGTACTTATTTATCCAAGTACTAAATGACTGCACAGTGACAACTGAACAGTCTGCCACATGTAGATGTGGCCAGAGTTCCCTAGACACCTATGCTTGGGCTTCTATGAATGCTTGGAAGAGGTCTGGTTTCAGCATACTGCCAACTTACGCCAACAACACTGAATTCAGTATACAGCATGGCACTGATGGTAGGATTTCCTCAAAAATATCTTGGCTGTCATACCCATCTGGCTTTTGCATAGCAACCTAGTGGTTAGAATGCTTGATCAGAAAACAAGGCATTCTGTGACCAGCTTACCTTAAGGGGATTCAAATGCACATCTCCCACTTCTCATCAGGGTTAGAATAGCTTGGACTAAGGTCACTCTCTGTATCCCTGTTGAGCTTGGGGCAGTGGAAAGAAAGAAATACAAGACTCATAGATTCATAGATGTTAGGGTTGGAAGGGACCTCAGTAGATCATTGTTCAAACCCCTGCCCTAGATAGAAAAGACTACTGGGGTCACACGGCCCCAGCCAGGTGCCTATCTAACCTCCTCTTAAAGACCCCCAAAGTAGGGGAGAACACCACTTCCCTTGGAAGGCCATTCCAGATTTTGGCAACCTTTACTGTAAAGAAGTTCTTTCTGGTGTGATGTCTAGCCTAAATCTGCTCTCTGTTAGTTTGTGGCTGTTGCTCCTAGTGACTCCAAGGGGTGTCCTGGTAAACAGAGCATCTCTTATTCCTTGCTACACCCACTTGATCAGTTTGTAGGTGGCCACAAGACCCCATCTCAACCTGCTTTATCAGAGGCTGAAGAGATCCAGGATTCTTAATCTCTCCCTATAGGGCTTTGCCTGCAGGCCACCAACCATATGAATGGCCTTCCTCTGGACCCTCTCAAAGTTTTCCAGTCCACATCCTGCCCAAAACTGAACACAGTACTTCAACTGTGGCCTGACTAGTGCTGCATAAAGGGGAAGTATCACCTCTTTGGACCTGTTTGTCATGCACCTGCTAATGCATGATAAAGTACAATTGGCTTACTGATCATTTCATCAGTGATGATGACTCCAAGATCCCTTTCTGCTGCTGTACTTCTGAGGAGGTCTTCCCCCAGCCTGCAAGCATGCTGGTGATTCGTCTCCCTAGGTGCAGAACCCTGCATTTGTTCTTATTAAACTTCCTGCCAGATCTGCCTGGACTTGTTCCTGAAGAAGGACTTTTTGTTGTCTTTAATTTTTGTTGCCAGCCTAAATTCCATGTAAACTTTGGCCTTTCTGACTGCCACCCTGCAAGTGTGGGCCAAGTGGGTATACTCTGTCTTGGTAGCTACCCCCTGTTTCCACAGCTTATATGCTTCTTTTTTAGCCCCTAGGCTTTCCCAGACTTTCCTGTTCAGCCAAGAGGGTTTCTTGGCACCTTTGCCCCCCTTCCTGTGCAAAGGGATTGTCTCCTTCTGTGCTCATAGGATTGCTCCTTTTAGAAATGACCACCCTTCCTAGACTCCTCTCTCACCAATTCTCCTGTTTCTCAGTGCTTTGCTAACTACTCTCCTGAGCATACTGAAGTTAGCCTTTCTGAAGTGAAGCACTTCCACCCTACTGGTTATATTTCCCACCCTATGCCAGATAGTGAATTCAAGCAGGTAACGGTCACTGTCCTCTAGGTTACCTTGTGTCAGTAGATCTCCCACCAAATCTTCTGTAGCCAGGACCAAGTCCAGTAAGGCATTTCCCCTAGCAGAACCATATGTCTCCTGCATTAGGTGAAGGTCCATGTAACAGGCTGGTCTCCTCATCAGGTCTCTGCTGGCATCCCTGCTCCTGGGGTAACCACCTGCTCTGCTAGCCTGCTATGCCTTGATGAGAAAATATGAGAGTTGTTACTAAGACAGGAGGCTACCTATTACTCACCCTGATGACAAGGGCCTAATACCCATTCTGACCTCCGCTCCATGGGTTCCATGCCTCTCACATGTTACTCTGGTGTTACTTCTCTGGGCTGTGGCCAGACCAAAGTGGGCACACAGTTGTAGCTCTTATCTACAGCCCTGGAGAGCCACTCACATATCACTCCTCTCTCACCAGGGTCTCATTTACTCTGCTGGTTCTCACCCAGCCTCTTTCATACTGCCCTCTCTCAGGGCCACACTCATCCTGCCTGGCCTCACCCGGTTTTGGGCTTAGCGTTCTTTGCCCTGGTCAGCCCCTGTACAGTCTTATGGGTATCTCCCGTTACCTTCACCTGAGTGTTAACTGACAATTCTACAACTATCAGCCTATTTCACTCCTGGCCCCTTGCCAGGCCACTATGCCTCCACTGGGACTCCTCACTCACACATACTCATGGGGCCACTCTGCTCATCACCTCTTTCTCAGGGTCTCTTTAATCATTGCCCCTCTGTCTCAGGGTCTCTACTGCACCACCATGCTTTCTTCTGCTGCTTGGGTGCAGCCCCATGTCCCACCTCCAGCCTGAGCTCTGCCTTAGGGCTCCTTAGCAAGCCCTTGGTTCCCCCTGTTCATTAGAACACCACCAGGGATGTGAGGCTGAGGTTATAATGTGCCCCAACCTACTTCTCACTGAAGAGGTAACTGGCCTGGCATTTCCTGGGGGCTCCCATGCCACTAGGAGCCCCACCAGACCACCCTTCCCTGGCAGAGTGCAGTTTTGCATCTTACCCAGGACAAAGGGTCACCTCCACCCCATAGCCCATGCCCTTACCTCCTGGCTACGGCTGAAGCAGCCTCTTAGGCTAATGTTACCTTCTTCCTTCCTGCAGGAAACTGCAGCCCTCATCAGGCACCGGGCTGTTACCTGTTTTCTGCCCTTAAAGTGGCAGGCACCAAAAGTTCTGTATGCAAGTTAAGAACCTACATGAATGGTTGGATCTAGCTGAATGCTCCCCCCAGAAGATGTTAGGATAGTTTAGGTCACCCATGACACCCATGTCCCTTGACCATATGGCTTCTGAGAGCTGTCTGGAGAATTCCAGGTCCAACTTCTCCTCCTGATGTGGCAACCTGTAGTAGACCCCCACTATCAACTCCCTTTTCCCATGAAGCCATAAGAAAAATGAACTAAAAGGAGAATAATTCTGAGGCCTAGTGGTAAAGCTACTCCTATGGGAGAGAAGCCTTCTGGATTCTGGTCCCTGTTTTGCTCCCAGGAATATAAACACATTTTACATCAGGCATTTTTTGATTAAAATACAGAAATAGCCCTGGAAACAGGGAACAGAACCCTGGTTTCCCCATGTCTTCATCCAGCTCATACCTGGATCTCTTTTGCTTGCTTGCTTGCTTGTATGCTCGCTTGCTCGCTCTCTCAGTCTCTCTCCTCCTTTCTGGTACCATGACTAAGGACCTACCAAATTCGTGGTGAAAGTGGGCTGCATGGCAGCTCGTTTGATCTTGCAGGTTCCTCCATGCCCTCCCCTGCCAATTGGTGGAGGGCCCTGCCACTCAATCCTGATCAGCAGGGAGGAGAAAACCATGGTTTTAAATGTGGCGCCACTTTTGCCTCCTGGCCACATTTTGCCTCCTGGACAATGGTGGTGGTGGGGGAGGAAGGGTGTATGGGGGAACCTGCAAGCTTAAAGAAGCTGCTGCACAGTTCAGTTCCATTGTAACTGCCACCCTGCAAGTGTGGGCCAAGCGGGTATACTCTGTCTTGGTAGCTATTCCCTGTTTCCACAGCCTATATGCCTTCTTTTTTAGCCTCTAAGATTTCCCAGACTTTCCTGTTCAGCCAAGAGGGTTTCTTGGCCCCTTTGTCTCCTTCTGTGCTCATAGGATTGTCCATAGGATTGACTCTTGCTTCAGTGTCCTAGCTTTTCTAGCAGAAGAGTGGAGAGTACTACCATAAAACCTACTTTATGCCCCAGAGTTCATAGTTTTATAGTAGCTAGGGTCAGGAGGGACCCGTACAGATCATCTATCCTGACCCCCTGCCACAGGCAGGAATGAATGCTGGGTTCACAATACCCCAGGCAGGTGATTGTCCAACCGCCTCTTGAAAATGTCCAAGGTAGGGGTGAGGACCACTTCCCTGGGAAGCTGGTTACAGATTTTGGCCACCCTAACTGTTAGAGCAGTTTCATGAGAAGGGCCTAAATTCCAGTTGTGTCCAGTACTGTTTCCAGAATGAATGCTCTGTCCATTGGCTACTGTGCAATATAGAGGTAATACTACACACCAACTAGGTGAATTTTGAGTGAACAGAGATGTTTAATGTGCCTAACATCTGGAGAGGGTGGGAATTTGAATAGCTTAGCATTTCCTCTTGGCTACCTCTCCACATCTCAGGGGTCTTTGAATCCTCCTGGTAGGTGCCCAAGATTCCCCATCCTCTTTGCAGAGAGCATAGATGCCTAATCCTATCTGTCTGGGTCACAGTGAGGCACCTCATTTTAGGTTTTCTAAGTGGAGGCACCTGGATGACCCATCTGTATCTGACCATTAGTCAGAGAGGACCAGTGAATGTACAAAGAAGCGTAACGTAGAAACAATCAAGTAATGGGAAATAGTTACTGAGTTCTTTTTAACAACATAGTGGGCAGGAGATTTCCAGATTCGGGATGTCTGAACATTATTTCTTTTTACAAACATGACTGTTTTATTGCCACATAGACTGAAGCAGAGTCTGGAAAGGAAAGGCTGGGTATATTATATATAACATTGGGTGTGTCTGTGAGAGGAAGAAAGGCGTAAAGACTAAGAAGAGTGTTCTTAAAAAGGAAATCAGCACTGGGTTTTCATCTTAAATGGCAATGTTTGTATCACCGTAAAATACCATCTAATGACAGGATTTACCAAATGCTTCCATGTCATCTATTCATCCTTACTTCCCAACTTCCCACACATTCATATTTTAAAGATGTGGTTTATTTTCCATTTTTTGTTTGTTTTCTTTGCTGATTCCAGATTATTTCAGTGCATTAGCACAAGCTGTTAAGGAAGTAGCTCCAAGAACAGAATTAACGAGGGTGGCAGTTTTTGATTCCATACAGAATTAGAAAACTGTGTCCATGGAAACAGAAGGCAAAGTAAAACCTGAAATTCCTTTTCTCTTCATCTCTGCTGTATGGCATGACAAGAGATAACCAGTACAGTAGTGTCTGAGGACAAATTCATGTTGTAACAAATCCAATACCTGAGGTGCCAGGAAACCAGTATCATGACGCATTCAAATTATGACACGTCAAAGTGTAACACCTTCAGTTTCACCAACCAGTATGATTTGGCTTTGCCCTTAGTAGCCTGAAGCTATAGGTCTGTGGCAAATAAAAATGGAAATTATCTTTGGAAATTGGTAATGAAAAATTACATCATGACTTTTTAAAAACATGAGATAATGTTTTGTCAACTTCTTAATGTTGCTAGCATATCAAACACTGATTAAGAGATTATTTCCCTTATATAAGTAGCTCCATTTGGCTTTTCCCTCAAAAAAGATATCATGAAAACATAGAAGACTTTAGGATATTTTAGACCAGTATGACCTGAGAGTCCAATTAGATTTTTTTTAAACGAGCTTTTAGAGCCTACTATACTTACTATCGTCCCAGATTTTTTTATCTTCTGTTATCCCATATGCAGAGTAATTATTCCTCCCAGTAGATTGCTGCATTAATGCAGTGCATTAAAAATTCCCTGTTTTAAATAAATGCCTCTTCATCACTGTATTTACATCTCTTTTGTTTCTTTCTGATGTCCAGTCAGATAGCCTTGCAACATGTTCCTTTCCTTTTTCACTTAGAAGTATATATACTTTTGTTGTTCTTCCTTTCTTTTACTTCCCTGGAGAATATAGACCTAGTTTCTATGCTCTTTCTGAATATCTAAGCGTTCCTATGCCATTCTAGTTTCTCCCTATTGAACTTTCTCTGTTCCTGCAGGTATATCATTACTGCTTCTACTTTAATTAATTGTGTCAGCCCTTCCATTTTAAGCCCATCAGGGTTTACATCCTGTCGGTGGAAAATGGTTTAGTAAACATAGTCTTGTCTCCACAATGACATTTGAGTCATGCAAGGTTAAAAAAAAGAGAAGCTGTTTATGAACTAGAATATAGTTATATGATTTTATAATTTAAAAATTGGCTTGATTTAAAAGTGAAAGACATCAAGCAATTGCTGTGTTGCTTATGGAGTGCTACTGATGACAATACATTGGAGAGAGCATAGTCTCAAGGATTTTTAATCTATGAACCAGATTTCTTTACACTCACTAAGGCTATGTAGCAACTTATTTTTTACATGAGTCTGGATTTCATCCCTTTCATGAGGGGTAAGGTACAACTCAGCCTGACTAACAGTTGCAGAATCGCACCTTATGTTGGCCATACTGACTTTCTGACATAAAGAAACTGAATATATATAAGTCAAGTATATTATTTTCACAAAGCTTCCTCATGAGCCGCTTTGAAATTCTAGGATATGTGTAGGTGGAAAACTTCATTTAGCCTGAATGGGTCATTGTGACTAGTGTGGCAGAACACAGTAGGAAAGAAAAATTCACAAGGAGTTTATGTTTTAACACAAAGTCAGTTGTTTCAGACAGGTTTGTAGCAAAAGACCTAGATCAATACAAAGTGGTAACAAAAAAACTCCTGAGCCACATGCTTTCAAGGCAGCTTTGCCAACAGCAAACTCCAAAATATAAAAGCTTGCAAGCTATTGCTGGGATTCCTGTAACTGCCCACCTTCTTTATTCTGTCTTCTGGTCAGCACAACCCATTCTGTTCATTGGTTTGTTCATTAATTCATTCTTTCATCTCTCCTTCTATACATCCTTCTATCTTCCCTGAGTGTAACGCACCCCATTGTCCCAGCTGGTCATTCATCTGAATGTTGTTGGGGATTGGAAATGAACACCTGAAGTGTCAGCCAACAGGGTGGCATAGCAAGCAGCAAGGCCACAAAGGCCTTGTCAATACCAAGATAAAATGTTCCTTTCCAGATGAGTTTTTCAGTGTGCCAGCATAGAGCTAAAGACTGTAAACTGTGCCCAGGCAGGTGATAAGTGAGGTTTTTCAATCAAGTTTTTCTAGTTCAGTGGCACTAACTCAGTTTTAAAAATGAAAGGTCTTGGGCAGTGTGTGGTATGGACAGACTTCATGGCCCCTTTTAGGGATACCAGTCATCTGTATCCCCCAAAACATTTGAAGTTTAGTTTTAAACCTGCCATCTAATAGTTTCATGTCTAGTACTGTGAGAGATAGCAAATGAGACATCCATATTTATTTTCTCTGCACCATTTAATACTTTGTAAACCTCTGCTATGTCCCCCTTCAATCATCTCTATTCTAAACTGAAAAATTCTAGCATATTTCCTCTCTCCTCATTTGGAAGCCCCTCCATACCCCTGACCATCATTGTTGCCCTTCCCTGTATCTTTTTTATTTCTTCTGCATCATTTTAAAATACTTTTTGAACACCAAAACTGCACAGTGTGGATGCATCATAGATTTATAAAGAGATATAATGATACTTTCATGGATTGAGAACTGGCTTGTCATTTATTCTTGGTGTAAACCTTGCTTTCTCACTCAAACATTTGGAGCCCCTTATATTACAGTTGCGGCTGCAGATCTATATCACGATCATGGGTGCTTTAGTTTGTGCACTGTGCAAACACAGAGTGAGAACCTCATTCTCCCCCAAGAGAGCTTTCATTCAACAGGTAGACAAGACAGACAAATGAAGCATTATTATGAGGAAGTGAATTCCAGACAGACTAAACATCCTGCCCAAATTCACACAGCTAATCTGAGATAGATTTAAGATTTCCTGAGTCCTGGTCTATTGTTCTAACTACAGGACCATCCTTCCTTTTTGCTATTTATTTTCTGTTATTTTCACACTTCTAAAGGCCTTTCAAGATCTCAGGCTTTCCCTCTGCCCTTTCAGTTACATAACACATATCAGAGTTTGCAAATGTGCCATTTTTCAGCATGTTTGACACTGTTTTATCAGCCAGTGTCCCAGTTACAGAGTGATTTTACATCTTGGATCTTGTTAAATCCTTCCCAAGTGCAGATCATATGCAACAGGCCCAAACTGCCATACCTCACTCTGGATGGTACCATAGAGTTCAATCACTTACCCTTGTTCTTTAGGTTGGAGACCCTGGTGTGAGATTGGCATATCAAGCTCTCCGTAGGACTCTTTGACTGCATGACTTGTAAACAGTGAGTTGATTATAGAGACTCAGAAAACCTTCTTCAAAACAAAGCATTGTTCAGTCATTCCCCTAAGGCTAGGTAAAGAGAGTCAAAAAGCCTGAGCCTGAATCAATTCAATCTTTGCAGCTTAGTCTAAGCTGTGCATATTGAACTAATAAGCAAATGAGCATTAATTTTTGATTGCAGAAATGCAACTATGTGCCTGCAGTGGCTCAGGCCAGAAACCAGGGACACTAGAGCAAACCTCCCTGCTTAGCTGGGGCAGACAGCTTGGGCCAAAGCTAGCCTACTCACCCTGTGGGAGGGGGGGAAAGGGAGCTTGTGGGGGAAATGCAAAGCATCTTGGGATGCTGGAGGACTGTGAATTAACTTGAATCTTGAAATGAATTTAACCTAAATCAGTTAAGCCTGATACTACCTGGGATCAGGTTTATCTTAAATCAGTTTCGGCTATTTTGAAAGTGGTTTTTGTGAACTGAACTTCAGTTGTGTTCATTTGAACCAATTTCTGATCACTTATACCAGTTTACATGTAATTTCTGTCCCTAGCCCAAAGATACAAAGAATGTAGAAAAAAGAGTAATAGCATTAAAAGTCCCATACGCCTGGGTCTTACACCTTCATTTTCTCTTGCCAGCTTTTGTAAGTCCCTTTCAGCACACCCAGTCTCTGGCTAGGGAAACTTTCCTGCTGAAACAGGCTATCTTGCTGAAAGCAAGTTCTCTCTGGCCATTTCTACGTAGCAGATTTTCCAGGCTCTGGCATTGTGTCTTCAAGCATACTGCATCTTCCAAGAGGGCTATTTCTTAAACAGAGGGCAGTGGTGTTTTGGCTGTGCTAATTAGCCCCCTGTAACACTTTGGTGATGCTCTGGAGTAGTCAATTTCTGATATAGGTGCAGTCCTTGTTCTACATGGAGTTATTTCTCCATGGCTGTCATATTGCTTAAACTGGTTTTCAATGTTTGTTGGGATACTCCTTATTAAAGTCAACGCATTAATTGTTCTGCTTGAATCTTGTAATAACTACTTTCAATCTAACACTATTACAGGTAATTTACAATGTTAAAATATAATAACGCAAATATGTCCCATTTTATCATAAATAATCACTTTATTTTTCAAACTGTGTCTTTCTGTCTTTAGTCTTTGACTTTTCCTTGATTTCCTTTATAAAGTAACAAGTATATCTTGTTGAGGAAGATATTTGGGAGGTTAAAAAGAGAAGGAAGAAACTTTAGCATGTCAGGTTTACAAATAGAGAATTTGAGTTTGGGTGCATAGTTCAAAGTTCAGTCTTAGTATCCCAGTTGTAGGGTAGGTGGTATTGCCTTGTGATGCTCTCCAGTGACTGATAGAATATCATCTTTGAACCGAACTGTCAACAAAATCTGTTAACACTGACCCCCCTCCTGCCCCCGCACATCTATGTGGTACCCAACTGAAGTCAGTGAGGGTCTGGGTGAGAATTAGGGATATGCTAATGCAGATCCTATTAGGACCTTAGGCAGCAAAGAGCTACTGTCTTACTTAACCCCAAACTAATAGGTTTTCTCATTAATGGCAGTACGTGCAATAAAGGCATGCTATCATGTTTTTAGTTTGTGCATCCTAAAGTATTTAGCTTTGATAGTAATCAGCAAACAAGTCAAAGCACAAATATTCCTAAGCTTTAACCTATAATTAAAATTTCAAAGATGATTTAAAGAGCAGAGAGCACTAATAACCCAGTCTTTAGAACATAAATTCTATTTTGGGATAATTATAAATTATCAGCTTTAATTCTCAAATTCTCCTAAAAATACAAGGAAAATAAAATAGTTGAGGAGTCATGGATAGAAATTCTAAGTTGTTTTGCTGATGATATGTTATAAGGATAAATATAAATTATATTACAATTACTGTATTGTTGTATTGCCAAACATCTGATAATCTAAGCTGAGGCTTTATCACTATGGCTGCTATCCCACAGTACTTAAACACACAAATGACTGCATATGTGAGCAGTTTTCATGAAAGCCTGACTCCAGTGATGTCATAGAAGAAGCATGATGTCACAAGTACCTGATACCCATGAAAACACAAGGATGTCAATCAAGAATTTAACAGAAAATCACATTTTGATCAATTCCCCTTTGACTTCAATGGGAAATGGCAATGTTGCATTCTCAACAGTATCTGGTGAATGTGAGGATATTAGTAACCATGTTCATCAAGCCCTTTGTAGGATACAGAACGGTATCAACCAGCTTGTATTGCTGGTAGGGTTTTTTTGGTTTAAATTCAGAAGAAATACAGAATAGTAAAACAACTCATCTAAGGTAAGAAGTGTCTCATCACTTTTATCAAAAGCAGGCATGATGCGGTGAGACCAGCCTGCAGTTAGTCACCTTGTATGTATCACCCTGTACCTGTGGGGCTGTAAATAGTAATAATAAAGGGAAGAATAAAATACAGATTGACTAGAAAACTAAATGTTAGTTTTTAGGGAAAGTTGTTGCCTTCTATGTTGAAAAAATGGCAGATAATGGCCAATGATAACCTGAGGCTGCTGTTTTAGGCATGGTTACTGATTACCTTTTAACCAGATGCCTTTCAGTAAGCATCAATAGATATTCATTATTTTAAACAAAAGTTGGATCTATTGACATCTTAAATTTTAGATTACAGCACTCCAAGGTCAGGAAATGGTGAAAATACCACATGTACTGCAGCAGGAGCTCAGCCATGTTGCACATCCTGAGTATTTTATAGTATTGATTAAATAAGAGTTATGCATTAAAGTGAGACTTAAAGATGCAGGAGAAAACCTAGCCTGAAATGTTCTGCTTTTTGAGATTTTGATTTCTTACTCTTATTGTTACATTAGCTTTTATAGTTAATCTTTCTCTTTTATTAAGGGATTTGAAAAAAAGAAAATATTGACAGGAAAGATGGTAAAATGATAAAAGCCTATCCATATGTGGTTAACATACAGTTTAACTGTATGGGTTTCAGGGATGTTTTACCTATTAGTAACTGAGGAGCCATCTTTGAAACAAATGAAAATGCTTTGTGTAATCAATCCTTAAAGTCCTTACAGGAGGGTACTATCTCATATTCTACAATTTTAGGAAACTTCAACAGACAATTTCTTTTAACTACTGTGCAGTCAGATAATGATAATATATGTTGACACGGAGAGTTCCCATTGATTCATTAGCCAATCAGCACCTACACCCAATCATCTGTGGGGACTGAATATATTCAACTAATTTTTCTTCACCAGATCTAATTGGCAAAATCCTGCTCACCTTACTTTTACAGTGAATAGTTCAAACCTCCCCTACTGTTTATCTTGCACAACCTTTTACTTCTGACCCAAGTGGGTGTGAAGTTTTGATGTTTTGAGACTATACTGCGAAGATAATTAGTCAACTCCACAGTAAATGTCTCATGTAGATGCACCCTGTAGGATTGGCTTCGGCCATTTACAGATAAAGAAAACAAAAGGGGCAGGAAAGAAGCTGAAGCTAATTTAAATTTTTAAAGTAAATAAGTAAGAATCTGAAACTAAATCCAATAAGGACCTAGATGCCTATAGCTTAAGCATCACAATTCCTAAATTGTAGGTACTTAACCCCTAGTAGGGAGTTGACATCCTAGAATTATGGGCTTAGCCTTCCTATACTGTGGAAGGAGAGAAATGTGCACCTCAGAAGGGCCACCAGAAAACCTCATCTCACTTCCTTCTTTGTGTCCTTGTGACAAGGTATTTAGCAGAATTCACAGATTCATTAGTATGAGACAGACCACATCATGTGCATTTCTTCATGGCTTCAAACTTGCAGCCCATGGAGCCTTTTAACTTGGCCCACTGGGCTACTAGAAGGCACCTAAAGTTGGGCTCTCATTGGGAATTGCCAAGTTTGCCACTGCTGGATCCCATGTCCCTGCGATCCCTACCCCTGCCAGACCCCACATAGCTCCTACTGCTGTATGACCCCAAGCCACCACCATGGTAGCCACTGCAGCAGTCCGCATGCTCTGGGTTGGATCTGGCCTACAAGAGGCATCTTTACACAAGGGGCTCTATTGCAGTGGGAGTGCCGCTCTAATTGAAGCATCTACAGTGTTATGTGTATTTAGTATCCCACGCTTCAAAATGGTGGGGTGGGGGTGCTTTACCCAGAGCTCATTTAATGAGCTCTAGGTAAAGCATTCCCTCTGTCTTTTTGAAGTGTGAGGATGCTGAATATATGTGACTCAGAGGCTGCTAGAGCATGCTAAATAGCATGCTCAAGCAGACTTGATTAATCAATTAGTCAGGTCTGCTTCAACCCATGCTAATTAGCACACATTGGAGCAGATGTTCAGCACATGTATAGGTGCTCAAGGAACCCTGTGGTCCAGATCTGGCCCATGGCCTCCAGGTTAGTTTGACACCCCTGGGTTAGTCTAGAAGGTGAAAATCTTCCATACCTTGTATTTGGACTGCCATGGAAAACACAATATTATGTGACTTGTATGTCAAATCAGAACTAATCAATACAAATTTCAAATGTTGAGCATTCTCAGTCAGCTGTTTAAATGGGAATGAATTCTAACACTTTTGACCCTGGCTCTAGCGTTTTAGTTTGTGAGCAGATCCCTGGAAATCAGTTTGCTTTTTCTTAAGATAACAGTGAGAGACTTTGCAAAACAACCTCTGCAACATCAGTAGAATCAACTACAGCAATGTATAGAACAAGAGTTATACAACACAATTCTGTGATCCTGCCTTTATCTAGAAAAGCCCCATGCTCTCTGCAGCCTGGAAAAAGCTGAAGTTGTAAATTATTCCTTATGTATTGTCACACCATTCCAACTAAACAGCTGCATGACTGATACATGTAAGCAGGTGTTAGTACATGGGGAGAAGGATGTGATAAACACCTGATAGTAAAGCAGATCATTCTATTGGTACCTGAATAAAAGGCATTAAGAGAATTATGCTGGCAGGAGAATTGAAACTGAAAAAATGTTGGATTTCAAATTTCAGAAGAAAGACCATAGGGATATACAGGCTGCATGGTGAGCGCATCACATTTCAGATTCTTTCTGTCTCATTCAGAAATAACAGTGAATCTCTGAAGGGTTTTCTTTTACCTATTTAATGCTAATGGTATTGGTCCAGGGTAATGGTATAAAACTCATGTCTGTCATTGTTTCATCTGTTTTGATGAATGACTGACAGTAAGCTGGGGCATGTGGGAGAAGGGGAATTCAATTATATTCTTCCTAAACTGTTAACTCAGAAAATTGAACTCCTCAACTAGGGGCAGATATTCAAAAAGCCTGAGCTTGAGTTAATTCAATCGTTGCAGGTTAGTCTAACCTGCATAGATTGAACCAATTTGCAAGTGAAAAAACATTCACTTTTGATCCCAGAAATGCAGGAATACACCTGCAATGGCTCAGGCTAGAAGCCAGGAGGTGCTGGAGTGAGTTCTTGGCTAAAGGGAAACTTTGCTGAGGGGTGGGGTGTGGCCTGGCCCTGGCAGGCCTAAGTATAATTGGGGAGGGCTTTAAACCCCAATCCTGGCCTGCAGAGAATCCAGCCTGGGTGTGCCTGGAGGGGGAGGGGGGAATCCCCAGTCTCCCCACTCCCACTTACTCGCTTGCTGCTCCAGAACCAGGAATGGGAGCATGGCTAGACCACAGTCGCTTGAGAGGAAGCAGGGGGTTTAATCTGCTCATTGCAGGGAGTGGGGGGTATGTGACATGGGCACTAATAGTCTCTGCTCATGCATTCAGGGTTGCGGTGGCCAGATGCCGGTAGCCTGAGGGGAAGGGGGAAGTGGTATAGACACTGACACGGCACTGGCTCTGTGCCATGCCGAAGATCTCCTCAGGCAGGGCCCACGCCACAGCATCTGGGCCGAGTCCCTTAGAGCAACAGTGAATGGCTTCCAATGCAGAGGAGGGTCTAGCCATAGGGAAGAGGCAGGAGAGGGGGGATGTGAGCTGCCTGAAGACACAGGAGGAGTGTTGGGGGAGAGCTGGGGCTAATCATGAGGCCCACTTCACCACTGCCTCCAGCTGTGGTAGCGCAGCCTGAGCTGGGGTGACCCTGGCGGTGGGGGTCAGTGCCTGCCATCCCCTACATCTAATCCCACATGGGGGCTGTGGTTTGCAGGCGTACTGTAGCTGGTGCTCCTTCCTCTTCCAACGATGGTAGTGGTACAGCAAATCATCGCGGCAGGCAGAGGTGATGCACCTGTCACCTGTAGCCTACTCATGGCAGCACTGGACACTCAGGGTGGGGTGCCACAGGCCAGGAGCATGGGTGGCAGTGGGGGGAGACAATAGACTGCCATAGCCCAGTATGGTCTGGCTCCATGCCCCAGGGGCATGGGAAGTGAGAGGACCGCAGCAGCCCACCCTGAGCACCCAGTGCTGCTGCAAGCAGGTGGTGGGTGACAGATGTCTAACCTCCACCTGCCACGCTGGTTCACTCTGCCACTGGGAGAGGCTGGTGGGTGTGGAGACATGCTCCAGCTGCAGTCTACCTGGAAACCATGCCTCCCCCCTCGCTCCCCATGCAGGAGGCAGTGGTGAGTTAGGCTCCATAATTAGCTCTGCTTCCTTCACCCCACTCTGTGCCTGCATCCAAGTCATATCCCCCTTCCCCTACCCCCTCCCTGTGGCTGGACTTGCCTTGGCATCAAATGTCACTCACTGGTTCTCTGAGGGACTCGGCACAGGAGCTGCAGTGAGGGCCCTGCCTAAGGGGATCTTTAGTATGGGATGGTGGCAGCACCGTGTCAGTACCTGTGCCACTGCTGCCTGCAATGGGGAGATTAACTCCCCCGCCCCCCTTCCCCTCAGGCTGCCAGCATCTGGCTGCTGCGGCCCCAGATACACGAGCAGAGCAATGATAATGCTTTAGCTAGGGAGGAGAGGGGTGAGGTCAACCCTGTTTATCTGGAACAAATAGCCCAGGCCAGGGCTTCAGAGCATGCTGGGATGCTAGGGGACTCTGATTTAACTTAAATCAAGATGGGGTCTGGGATAGGAAGTTCCATAAACCGGTTTGACCTCAATCAGTTAAATCCTATACTACATCCAATCAGGTTTATCTCAAACTGGTTTTGGCCATTTTGAAACTGGTTTATGTGCACTGAACTTATGTTCTGTTACTGGTTTAAACCAGTTTCTGATCACTTAAACTGGTTTGTGTGTAACTTCTGTCCATAACCCTCAAATCAAATGCTGCAGAATAACACTCAAGTCAGAGGTTCCCCTGAGAACTCTGATTGCCTGTGTAATGTTCTTTCTGCGAGCAAGCAGAACTATAATGTAATTGGGCAGCCGGACCAAGCCTATAGGATGCCTTTAAGCAGGAAGTGACTGGCATTCACTGTTCAAAAGGGCTTGGGAGAACAGTCAGACACATGAGGCCTGGCACACATAACAAACAATGCAAAACGGATCTGTGCTTTATCTTTGTGCTGAATTAGGATCTCCTTGCTTTTTCAATTAAAAAGGGAAAGAAAGGTTTTGATATTGTTTATTCTGGGGTGGTTGTATTAACCATGAGTGGTGGGAGAGATGATTGAGCTCCTCTTAGCTGTGATAATGTCCCTTTCCCTTTTTCCCACTCTTTCCTCCTGGAGTAGGGGTAAAGGAAGAATGACCATTTGTGTATTTACATGTTGGATGTTATTTTCTTATATCTACATTTTTAAAGATTAGCAGGTTACAGGCATTTCTGTTACCTAGCAACTAGTTAAGAAACGCCTAAATATCAATTCCTTACAAAGACTATAAATACCTGCACAGATCATCTTAAAGTCTAAGAAAGCTTTTCCTTTTTTACTAATGAAACTAATGCGTCTTTTCTTAACATGGTAAAGATATTGCCATTTTCATGAATTCGGCTACTGTGGATCCTTGTCTATATTTGATGCAGCTTTTCTGTTCTTCTAATGTGTTCTCTGTGCTGCTTTACACAGTAAATCTTTCATGTTAACCAACAAACAACAATATTGCTCCAGTGACATCTGGTGTAATGAAAACGAACAAGATAATTCTTTAACTAGAGAAGGGCCAGAAGCAAAACCCTGCTTCTTAACAATCATAGATTTTGTGGGGCATTTCAGCCCTCATCTGTAACCAGACCTTGTGGTTTGAACCCACATCTAGATTAAAGGACAATACTGGTCTAAAAAGTTTTGGTATAAACATGTTACCTTCTTACCTACCGATCTTCCCCTATTCAGTCCATCTCACCTACTGCCTGCAGTTACTAAAATAAATTTTTCACCCTTTTTTGGCTTAAGCTTTTCTATACTTAGCCTATTAAAGTACTATTGAAATGTGGTAGACCCAACTACTGATTTCTGCTGAGCTGCAAATCATCCACAGAACCATTCACTGGATTTACTCTTGGGTAAATTAGACAAAAAATGGCTTGAAATCCCAATTTCCATGGGACAAATGTGGCCTTTAGTTTCAGTAACTAAGGGTAAATTTTATATGTAATAGTTCTGCATACCTGTCTGTAACAACAGAATTTTACCTTAAAAATCTTTACTACCGATGATTTTTAGTGGCCAAGGAGGTGATTACCAGGAATTACTATTACAATAACAATATTTTCTGTACTAAAATGAAGTTGATATGGAAGATTGTGACTCTCACTGTAGAGTTCTACAATACCACTTATAGTCACTTCAGAGTAGGGCTGTGCTTTACAAACTTACAAACTAAGCTGTCTATTAACAAAGCTGTTATGGAATTAATTATATTTTTATTTAAAAATAGTTATTTTAACTACATACTGCTTAGTTTATTCTGGGTGTAATTTCATCAGAATCAGTGGTGATTTCCAAAAATCACATCATTTGTAAACAGTTATTTGATGGAGTTTCCATTATTAAGGTTGAATTAAAGAACTAACTATAACCTAAAACTGAGATGAGCCAAATCTTCCCACTATTTGATCTTCTATTAACAGTATTTTTGAAAAAAAATATTTTCCAATTTCTAGTTTTGGCCTGTACCAGAAGCAGAAGTTCTGAGATACCATGTGAAAGGCCATTTTATGAGTCCAGTTCTGCAAATGTAAGAGATTTGGAAAAGGGTGCACTCACTTTAGAGTGCTTATTTGAACCTTTTGAGGTCTGCCCTTTTCCACTACTGTGTGTGCAGATTATGAGAAAAAAACTAAAATTAAATTTAAATTTGACTGCCTAGGTATAATCTTTCCTGAATTGATACTTTCAGGAAAAATGCAGGGATATAAAAGTACTTCTGTTTCTTTGGACACGTTTGTAACATGTCTGTAGACTCATCTACTTGTTTGAGCGTGGGCTTGGGACCTAGGGAATTTTGGAATTCTAGGGAATTTCTAGTTCAGGAATATCTGGGGCTTTATGGTGGTGGTATGCACATTGTCACACATGAATACAGCTCATTTAATAGACTCTGGTTTTGGTTATTTAATAACAAAACCTGGCTGGAATAAACACAGTAGTCAACAACTGAAAATAAAAAGAAAATATCTTCAATCACTTTAAAAATTAGGGATCACATCAATCCAAGGGATACACTTTGATGGAGTCTCTGCCAGCTAGGGCTTCTATACTATGGCTCAATGTGTTGTGGTCCTGGGTGCACGTGCAAACATGGCACCCAAGAGCAATAGACTTCAGAATTTGCTATATGGCCCTAGAATATTTAAAACATGGTTTATATTGTACAAGAGAATTTAATAGCATATAAGCAACTAAGTCCCTTTATTAGAAGAGTGGGCAAATCTGTTTAGTTATATCTGCAAAATCTAGTTTAATACACTGAGTTTGCTTCTGTATAGGGAAAGAATCGGACACAACATTGCCACCATGAAAAGGAAAACATTTCTATATAGAAACAATGAAATTGTTGATTCCTTATCCTGTCCCCTTCAGTTGTCCTGTGCAGTGTTTTTCTGTTTTGTACTTTTACATCACTTGAAGCTGTAATTAGGCAAGCTAGTCTTCAGCTAGAGTTGAAGACTATGGAGTTTTCTGTAAAACCAGTGGAAGTGTCCTTTTTTTTACAAACCATGTTCTAAAATTATTTTGTGGGAGCATCATTTTGTGAATTACAGCCAAACTCCTCCCACGGTTCTGAAACTACCACCTTACTTTTTTTTTTTTGCTTCCTGCAGTTTATAGCTCATGGCAGAATCCACACTTTTCCCCCCTTATGTATGTAGGCAGTTATGAATCAGCAAGCATAGATCCAGAATGCCTTCTTTAGGCTGCATATGTCTCATCCTTGTGAGTCAGTAGCACCTTTCCCATCCAACTTCACTGTCTTCCCACCTACTCTTCTGGAAAATAAAAATAATATGGAAAAAAAAGAATTCAAACAATTTAATTCAAAACCCCCACAATACTCCCACACAAAGGCTGTCCTCATCAATTTAGGTGTACAAGCATACACGAGAGGACCGTGGATTCAGATGATTAAGCTAGGACTCACATATTCTAGTTAAAACTGGATATTTTTGAAAAATCTAATATCGTGGCCTTGGATATATGTGTATTGGCTTTTACCTGTGTCCCCATCTGTTTCCTTTTCTTTTCACATTCAGTAATGAGATCATACAGGATGAACTTTGGATGTTCTCCACTTAGGAAACAGTGCCAGAGACAGAATATGATCAACTGACTTCTGGGTATTGTACTACAAAAATAAAATGTCCTTTCCAACTTCCATAGGCTTTGATTTTATAGAAGCCAGTGCAATTTCACTGAAGCAATGCTCAAATTGATCAATCTGGGATCTGTTACTAGTGGTGGTGGTTGTTCTTTTAACTTTAAAAATAGTATAAAGTTAATGCCTTTGGGTGTATCTACACATGCAATTGATGCAACTGAATGAACTCCAGCACAGTTTGTACTAGAGTTTATTTGCTCCCGGGTGCCATGTTTGCACATGCACCCAGGACTGCAGCAGGTTGAGCCAGGGTGGAGCATCCCTAGCTGGCAGTACCCTGGGGATCAGTCTGCCAGCCTGGGGCTGCTCTGTTCTGACTAAGCATGCTGTGGAGGGATTGGCTGGGGCAGAAGGGTGCTTTAGTGTGGGGCTAGCTGGCAGGCAGCCCCTGCACAGAAGCACCCTCGTGCCCCAGCCAGCCCTGCCAGGATCTATGTGTGCGTTGTGGTGGAGTAAATAACTCCACCATAGGATAGTACTGGTGTCTGGTAATACTATCCAACAGCAGAGTTAATTAGTTTATTCCACCCTCATAGCACTGCACATATAGACAGTGATGTTTTCCTGTGTAGCAAATTAGTCCGTTCCACAGTAAGCGTCTTGTGTAGATGTACCCTCTAAAGCCCCCATTAAATTAACTGGAGTTGTAGGTGCTCAGTTTGCCTCATGATATGGCCTATTATTTATTAATTTCAATATATAAATTAGTCTGTTTGCTATAAATAATGCAACAATTTTTATATAGTTTTATAAATGTACGCAGGAGTCTACAGTCCATAGATTGTGCTCAAGCGATATTTTTGCCACACACTATTATTGGTAAAAGTATGAAGGGGTCTGATGTGGCAAGGAGACAGAGACTATTGGGCATGACAGCTGGGATGCTTTATGGAAAGGATAGGTTGCAGGAATGTGCTTTGATTGAAGAGATAAAGGTACTGGATATAAAGGCAACAATATAAAGGATAATAAAGATAAAGAAAGAAGCACAAATGGAAGCACTGGGTATAGATTACACCAGTGCTGTAGAGTAGGTACAAATCATCTTACTAGTAAATGTAAAAATACTAACACACTTCTGAAATATTAAGCAATAATACACTGCTTAAGTAATAAAAAAGGAAACTGGAATGCATGCATAATTTAAAGAAACACAAATATGTTCATATTTATATATCTGTATTGCACAAGAAAAGCTATGTTAAAAGAACATCATTAAGGTTACGAACCAATCACTCAGTCAGAAAATTCCATAACTAAGGCAGTCTGTGCATTCTTAATTTTGGCCCCCTGTGTGTTTGCATTATGATAGTCTTTAATTACATTAACCCCTTTTTTCCTCAGGACCCTTGCCCATTCAGTACACAGGGGTGCATACAGCCATGTGCACACTTACTGCATAGCAACCCCCCCCTAATAACAAGTGAATTTGATACCTGCAAATGCAGTATCAAATTTACTTGCAATTATTTACTGCACAATAATGCATGTATAGATGTGATTTGGGAGCAAATTTGCTCCCAGTCAGCCTTGCTACTAGAGGGCTTGCCTGAGGCTAGCCCCAGGGCTCTAAGCTGGGAGCCTCTCCTGACCTAGGGCTGGGCTGCCTCTATGGCAGCCCCTGCCTCAGGCCTTTTAAAGTCTGCAGGTATTTTGAGCCTTGGGGCACACCAGCAGGCAGTCAGAAGTGACTCCAGCCTTGTGTTCTTCAGCCTTACCAGCCTGCCTGCACTCAGTACCACCTCTTGGCATTGCAGTGCTACACGCCTGCCAGGCCTCTGCTGTCCAGGCCTGAGGCTGCTGCAGGTTCTTGCCAGGCCTGCCAGCATCCAGGCCCAGCTGCAAGCAGTTTCTGGCTGCTGAGGCCAGCTCCACCTGCCTACATCCCACCCCTAGCAGCTTGCCCTGAGCCTGCAGGTGCTATAGGACATAGCCTCAGCCACATGGCTGTCACTCCCATGCCAGACCCTTGAGCTGGGTGTTGCAGGCAGCTGCCCAGGCTCAGTAGCACAAAGATAGCCATACGGAGGTCTGGAAAGCCAGTGTGGGACCCATGATCGCTTCCTCATCACCGGCACCCATTCTCATGCCCATGCCCATGCCCGTGCTCATGCCTGCTACCTAGGGCCCCAACTGGTTACAGGAGGAGACTGGTGACTTTGTGGCATTGTGGGGTGAGGTGGAGGTGCAGCACCAGTTCGATGGGGGCAGGTGCTCCATTGACCATGTCTATGAGGAGCTGTCAGGCCAGATGTGGGAGCATGGGCAAACCCAGCTAGTACAGCAGTGCCACATAAAGGTCAAGGCCTTGTGGATACAGTGGGTTGCCACCACCAACCACAGTCATCGGTGAGGGAGTGCCCATAGGTCCATCATGCCCTTTATGTGCCAACAGATGGACATTCTTGTGCCCTAGAACCCAGGCTGCAGTCATGCTGTCTAAAGCAGCACAGGTGGCCTGCTGGACCCCAACCCCAGCCTACACCCATGGTGACATGTCAGTAGGGGAGGGACCCTCAGGCATCTAGCAGTCTGTCCCACCAAGCTCCCTAGCTGCAGTCTCCACCAGCAGCTCGGGGAGCCCTGGCCAGGGCCTGCCATGCCAGCTCCATAGACCCAGCCCCTGCTATGAGGCATGGCTGACCATGATACCACTGGCTGCTAGCAGTGCCAGCTCCGGCCTGGGGCAGCCCCTTGCCATATGCCCACTTTCCACACCCTGCTGGCTAAGGACACTCTAAGGATGAGCCGGCAGTGTGGGGAGGCAGTCAAGAAGGCCAACCGTACCCTGTCATGCATCCATAGATGCATCTCGAGCAGGTCCAGGGAGGTGATCCTCC
>JAGPOW010001296.1:63356420-63371698 GCA_030014935.1 Caiman crocodilus
GTGTCTCTTAACCATGACACTGACTTGTTAGTGGGCCTTAGCGTTGTCACTTAGCCTCGAACAATAATCTGGTAGGTGGCCATGCCTTTTTACCAGACATCCCCCACTCCAGTAGGGCTAGATGGGACCTCCCTCCCCTTCCTTCTCCCCCTCCCACCCAGAGAGAGCAGCTGCAGCTCACTGTTGCAGCCAGAGCGACAGAAATTAAGTCACTCCACTTAGGAGTGGCTTCATTTGAACTCTCATACCATGACAGTTAAATTGTCATGCAATTGGAGGGCTCTGCAGCCATGTTTGTCTGTTTGAGTATGGTTTTAGAGTGATTTCAAAGGCTGATTGTGGGATAAATGCCATTTCTGTCTGTGCTGTCAGAGATATCCAAAGGGAAGGGAAGTGATGAGAGAAGGAGAGGATGTGCCTATTGGCAAATGGAAAGGGGCAAAGCACAGGAAGTGGGGTAATTTGAAAAGGATAGGGTCAATTGTTAACACTTGCATGGAGACTCCTTCCAACTTTGTTACACCCTTTCTTGTTATATCTTGAGCAAGACCAAGATTTTCTCTTCCATTTTGCACACCGCTTGGAAAAATCTTCACTAACAGAGTTGTTTTAGATCAGGAGTTGGCAGTGTTTTTGGGCAGAGTGACAGAAATGCGTACAGCCTTAACTTGTAAAATATTGGCATGGCAGGGGTGGATGGCAGAGGAGTCATGAGGGACTGATCCTTGTTGTGGCATTGCAACCTTGGCCCCCTCTCCACTGTTTGCCCTGAGGCACATGTGCACCCAACCATCAACAACGAGCTGGACCAGGGCTCTATGGACCCCAGTGCAGCCGCTTGCATCCTCCTGGCTGCCTGCTACAGACAGCCCAGGTTCTGGGCAGGCCTCTGCTGCCTGCCATGGAGCCCAAGAGCTTTCAGCAGGTGGCAGGGAGCCTGCAAGTTGTTGCACTAGGATCCATGGAGCCCCAGCCTGGCTCATTGCTGGCAGTGGGTGCACACTCACTTTGAGGTGGACAGCAGGGGAGGGACTAGGGCTTCACTGCAACAACAAGGATCAGGTCCCTCACAGGTCCCCTGCCATACAGCCTGAGATGTGTATGCCAAGCAAAATGCTTTTGCATGCCACACACTGGCACTCATGCCAGGAGTTGCATACCCCTGTTCTACTGTTCTAGATAGTGGAGTGAGTAATCTGTCTAGGCTGCCTTGATTTGTTTCCAAACAAGGGTTTGAGGAGAACTTGCCTTCTGCACCATCAAAGTTCAGGGTCCTACGCCAGGTATGCAGGTGCACCCAGGGCACCATGGCTCTCATCATCAGCAGGACAAAGTGGGAGAGACACCTCTCAGTCTATGCAAACACATCCTTGTGCAGTGCCCATGACATGTGCATCAGGGGCACACTTGGGGTACAGTACCGGTGCGGAGGTGGCTGGCCCTGGGGTTCCTCCCTGGAGAGGTTTCCTGTGGGGAGGGTGGGGGCATGGGCAGCTCCTCATCCCAGTTGTCTGGGAGCCCTGCGCCCACTGAGCCTGGGCACTGTGGGCTTGGCAACAGCACAGAAAACAGGTAGGCCTGCAGAAAGGGATGGCGGGGGGCAAGTGGGGAGTGAAGCAGGTGCTGCCAGAAGCCTGGCCTGTCCTAGCCTGGGAACAGGGCAGGGACTGCCAGCATCCAATGACCTACCATTGAACAGGGATGGGGGCTTGGCTGGTAGCCACCTGGACGCAGTCCTGCCCAGCAAACTTACTATGGTCTGTAGGCATTCATGCATGCCCAACTCCCAGTCTGAGGCCATGTAGTGCAGGGGCCCATGGTACAGAGCATCATATCTCAGAAATATTGCAAACTCTCACAAACAGATTCTTTCTTGTGGCTTTGCAGGCCCTGCAGCTGCATGTAGGGGAGAGGCTGCACTTGGCAGCTCAGATGTCGCCTCAGCATTGCCACCACCCATACCAACCAAGTAAATTCATCTCAGATTAAATGCATGTATAGATGCACACACTGAGGTACAGTACAACAGCAATCTTTTTGGACATGCCATCAGCACCCTTACTGAGAATCACTGACCTAACAGTATATCCTATAAGCACTGAAGTAAGCTCAAGTCACTGGAGTCAAAATGGCCTCTTCCCTTCAATATTTGCTAGTGACTATGGGAACATTGCTCACTGCAGTTATCAATCATTGATTCAGGGCACGGAGTTGTTAATCACCCTGAGATGTACAAAATCTAGTCTGAGTTTAAGACTACGAGCAGACATTGTTTTTTGTTATGAGATTCCCCCTGTAGGGGCATTCCAAGGGTATGCATCTGCAGCCATGGAGCAGGGTACCTTGTAGGGTTCCCTTGCTCTGCAGCATGAAACACATACCCTGGAATCACCTGTCCAGAGCATCTGGAGGCCATGGGCAGCCCTGGGCTGCAGGGATCACATCATAATTGTACAGATGTCTGCTGCAGTAAAGTGACACAAACTATTAATAGGAATCATTGTGCTTGTATTTTGGGGCATTTGGGGCATGACAAGGGGCAAGAACATCTGTTGGCTCATGTTTTGTACTTCCATTATTTTTTTCTGATGAGACAAGGGCCAAGTCTTTTTGTAGCTTATAAGAGACCTTAATTCACTGCAAACTTTCAAGATTACTTTATTGTCTTTAATCTTTCCCTTCCAGGGAAAATTACCGTATTTCCACAGTGTGTCTTTTTCCAATGATATTTGAACTCTGCCAGTACTAAATGGCTTCCCCCAAACAGGATCGAGATATGGGTGTGGCCCAAACCTCAGGTTGGATGACAGTGCTCCTTAGATACAGACGAAGGACAAATATCCATGTGTTGTGATGGTTGGCACATGCAGAATGGTTACTCTTCGTTTTTCTGAGTTCAAAGAATATAAAATGCTTATTTATATGAAACTTTCATGAGGGCTTTACTTTTTTTCACTCATATTTTTACTCTAAATATGGGTTATGGGGCATAGGTTTATGAGCCTTATGGCTCATGGTGTCTGTATGTTATAGAATACACTCAGCTCTGTAATGAAAATTGTGAAGGCTTATTTATCCCTTTTGATTTGCCCACCATTTGCAATGCATATATTCAAGGGAGGAATCTTGTTAGCTCATCAGCTGCTTCTGGTTACCTGCATTGTACAAGGAGCGAAGAACATTTGTTTATGTGAGTTTGGTGTGAGATTTTCAGCTTTTTCTGTGGAGACAGATTTTGCTACTACTATTTATGCTGTTGTTACATTCAACCTATTTGAAACTACACTTGCATGTTAAATGGATGCATCTGTCTAGAAAGAAGAGCTCATAGGTCATTATTTTCTGAAGCCTTCTGCCCTCCAATTACTGAAGTAGCTTGCTGTTGTGTGGTCCTATTGGATTCATTGCTGCTTTTAGCTATGCCTTTTTTGTTTTTGGTTTCCAAGCAATGTGCTCTGTGTTCTTTCAAATTTGAATGTAATATCTTCCCGAGCCTTTTTAGTGTCTTTAATACCTTCAACCTGAGAAGGGTAACTTGGGCATAAAGGGAGGACTTGCACTTTGCAACCCCTGTAGGCAGTTGCAGTCAAAGGTGACATTATAGGTTAACAGAGCTGAGAGTCAATTTTCTTGAGAGCTGAGACACAGTGTTCTTGGTGATGAGACTTTGGCTGGTCTGGAAAGTTCTTGAACACTGTGAATCTCAATGAGCTTAAATCTTGGCACCATTGAGGCACAGCACAAGAGTACTTTCTCTTAACATTCCTTCCAGAAATATGGAACTCTTATGAGGGATTTACTTTTTTTACTCATATTTTTACTCTAAATATGGGTTATGGGGCATAGGTTTATGAGCCTTATGGCTCATGGTGTCTGTATGTTATAGAATACACTCAGCTCTGTAATTAAATAATTCACATTTAAGACAGTAGTGTAAATGACACAGACACAGATTTTCCACTGACTTGTTTATGCTGGAATCATTTATACCTGAAGAAAGGGGTTGTTCAACCCCTACCAAACCTGAATTCTTTATTTAACCCAATGGTAACATTTAACACCCACATTGGATAGATGTAAATGAGACATGAATGAAACTAATTTCCTACATGTAAATGTGTTTGGAACAGCTGCAAAATGGACATAGAGAAATGTATTCTAAATTTGTATATCTGATGTGGTACTCTATAATAGAGTGCTATTATATAATGTGATACCTAAAGTGCAGTAACATCATAGCTATGTACAGAATTTTGGGGGTATTGTGGGAAAGTTAAATTGGTTCAGAATGGCTGCCCAATATCAAGTAAGTTGGGATTGGGGGGCTAGTAGGGAGGCTGAGGGGGGCAAGAAGGCTGAGGGGGCTCAGGGGTCTACCAAGGGATGGGGGAGCAGGTATGAGCTGTGGGAGGAGTGGGGGGCAGGCATGACCTGCAGGTGAGGCTGTGGGGGCAGGTGTGACCCACAGTAGAGATTGAGGGATGGCAGGGAACGTGCAAGCTGCAAGGTGTTGCTGGGGTCTGTTAGGGTCTGGTGGGATCAGGGAGGCTTGCAGGGTCTGCAGGGGTGCCTTGGGGCGACCAGAGGCTATTTTTAGCACCCTGACCTACCCACTCCCCCAGCAAAATGACCCTATACCCCCATCCCTTCCACTCTCCCCACATTGGGACTTACTCTGGCAGTGGTGATACCTGGAGTGGCTTATGGGTTAAAGTTGAGGAGGGGAGGGCAAAGAGCCAGAGGGCAAAAAGTAGCCCAGGGCAGGTTTGGGGGAGAGGAAAGTTGGGGTGGGGAGTGGAAAGCACAGCCCTGGAGCTGGGGCTGGCTTCTTGGTTTTCCAAGGTCTGGGGGAAACTTGTACTTGGATCTTCTGTATAGCTACAGGTTTAGATTGATTTCCAGTCACTGAGACCAGGTCTGTAAGTTTAAGGCTGACACTGGGACAAGCTAAATTTAAATTGGGCAGCAATTTTGAACCCAGTTAACCTCTCCGAATGTCTGTATTTTTCCTAAGTTACATTTTAGGACCATAGGAAAGTAAGGTAGGAAGGGACCTCACAAAGTCATGTCCAGACACCTGCTCAAAGCAGGATCATCCCTGACTAAACCATCCCAGCTAAATTTTTGTCTAACCTGTTTCTGAAAGTTTCCAAGTATGGAGATTCCAGAACTTCTCTGGGTAGACTGTTCCAATGCTTGACCACCCTCACTGGACAGAAGTTCTTCCTAATTTCCAGCCTAAATTTCCCTTGCTGCAGTTTGAGGCTGTTGTTCTTGGTTCTGTTCCTTATAGCTACAGAAAAAAGACTATCTCCATCCTCTCTGTAATCACCCTTCACATTTTTCAAGTCTATTATCAAATCTCCCCTCAGTCTTCTCTTCTCCACACTAAATAACCCTACTTTTTGCAGTCTTTCCTTGTAAGTCTTGTGTCCAAGGCCCCTAATAATTTTTGTTGCTGTGTGCCGGACTCTTTCCAAACTGTCCACATGCTTTTTGAAGCGTGGGGCCCAAAACTGGACACAGTGTTTCAAGTGAGGTCTCACCACTACTGAATAGAGTGGAAGAATCACTTCCCTTGATTTGCAAGTGATACTCCTGTTGATACAACACAGTATGCTGTTTGTCTTTTTGCAACAGGAGCACACTGTTGGGTCATATTCAGCTTATGGTCCACTATAACCTCCAGGTCCTTCTCTGTAGTCCTGCAACCTACCATTCCCCACTTTATTTGTGCATGCTCAGTGTCCTTATGTATAAAAGTAAAACATGGTCAACTTCTGCATATCAAGAAAAGAAGCTGAACAGCTTCCATGTACTCTGTTTACAGCTCATCCTTGACATCAAGTGGCAAGACAAAATCACCAACATTGTGCTGGCCCCAGCAGCTTTACCTGAGGTCCTAGGGACCTCTTGGGGCTGCATCGATTTTTTTTCTGTGCGTATTTTTTACCCCTGGATATCCTTAAGACTCTTGGATATGCTTTTTTAACTCCTGGATATCAATAAGAAGTCCTTCTTTAGGTATGTAGGGAACAGGAAGAAAACAAATGGAAGCATGGGGCCATTGCTTAACAACTCAGGACAGGTGATTACAGACAATCAGGAGAAAACCAAACTCCTGAATGACTATTGCTTCAGTACTTCACTGGCCTAAAGAGAAAATCATGCTAGATATGGTTCAGAATGGGTATGGTGGGAATCACCAGCTTCCTACTGTTGATGTTGAGCTGGTGCATGATCAGAGTGAAAAGTTAAACATTTATAAGTCAGCAGGACTGGATGAACTTCATCCGAGAGTACTGAAGGAGCCAGCCAAAGTTATTGCAGAACCTCTGGCAAAATTCTTCCAAAACTCATGGCACTCAGGAGAGGTCCCTGAAGACTGGAAGAGGGACAGTGTTATGCCTACCTTCATGAAGGGGAGGAGAGAGAACCTGGGCAACTGTAGGCTAATTAGCTTAATTTCTATCCCAGAGAAAATCCTAGAAAAACTTATCAAGGAGTCTATGTGTGATATGTTCTCAGGGGGTAGGATTCTGAATACCAGCATGGCTTCATCATGGGCAGGTCTTATCTTACCAATCTCATCTCCTTCTATGACCAGGTAACTAGTCACTTGGATAAGAGAGAGAAAGTCAACATTGTATACCTAGATTTCCAAAAGACCTTTGATCTGGTATCCCATGATGTTCTCACAGGAAAATGGGAGAATTGTGGGCTTTAGTGCTTGACAGTTGAGTAGGTAAGTTGGTTGTGGGATAGTACCCAGAGAGTTCTAATGAACGGATCTGTGGAATGAAACCTGTGGAAAAAAACATAAATGGAACAGTGCACACATGGGCAGTGAACCCTTGCAGAGCAGAGAATGCCTGACTGTGTGGTATGTGGCACTGCAGATGTGTTTGTAACACCACATACCATATGGGCATGCTTGTCTGGACGCACCCATGTAATCCAACACCATGTCAAGAAATGGTCACCCGAATTACAACAGAAATGTGACTGAGGGAAACAGCTTGTCAGTACAGTAGCCCATAATGCCATGTACACCTGTGACACTGTGGCAGGACCTGAAGTCTACCATTGTCCTTTACAGACACAAGAGAAAATGTACCACCAATCAGCAGAATAGCTGCAATATCCACCATTACTTGCTGATGAATGGATGCCAAAATAAATTTGTGCATGCAGTTATTGTGTTCCAAGTGCAGGACTGTGCACATTTCCTTGTTGAATCTCATCTGATTGATTATGGACCACTTCTTCAGTCTATGCATGTCATTCTTTATCCCAGCCCTCCCTCTGGAGTGACCACATTTCCACCCAACGTAATGTCATCCACAATTTTGCTAAGTGTGCACTTGATCCCATCATCCATTAATGAAGATATTAAACATTACTGGACTCAGGGCAGACATTAGAATAGGGATGGGCAACATGGCAGATTTGGCCGACGGCATCACTGCAGCTGGTTTCCATGGAGACCCCAGGAGCAGTGGCACAGTGACTGTGCAGGGCCTTGGTTTTCATGGAGACCGGTCCCAGAAGTGCTGGCAGGGCATGTGGCTGGGCAAAGAGCTACTCTGGGACTGGGATCTTGCAGCAGTGACAGCCTGGTGCAGAGCCAGGGCAGAGATGCAATTATCTGCCTCCATATCCCTGCCTGGGGCATGCAGGCAGCAGATCACAGCTCTGCTCCAACCCCAGACCACACTGTCACTGCCACAAGATCCCAGCCCTGGAGCAGCTCCCCACCCGACTATGTGCCTTGCCAGTGTTGCTGGGGCCAGTCTCCATGTAAACCTTGGCCCTGTGCTGTCACAACTCTGCTGCTTCTGGGGTCTCCATAAAAATCAGCTGCAGTGATGCAGGGAAGGGAACCTGGGAAATAGATTCCACCACAGTCCTGATCTGGCCTGCAGGCTGGACTTTGCCCGCTTCTGCCCTAAGGGAATACCATTGGACACCTCCTCCCAACTAGACTTAGAGCCATTGAGGACTACACTTGCTGAGTATGTTGATCCAGTTATACATCCAAGTTGTGGGAGACGGTCTCAAAAGGCTTGTTAAAGTCAAGGTATATCACATATACTGCTCTACCATCATCTATGGAGCCTGTTATTTTATCATAGAAGGAAATCAGGTTGGTCAGGCATGACTTGCTCTTGGTGAATCCATGCTGGCTGTTCCTGATCCCTTTGTTCTCCTATAGGTGCTTCACAATCCATTCCCGGATTCCTCAGCCAACTCCTTCAGTACCCTTGGAGTAAATGCTTACCAGTTTGAAAGCATTTAGCTTCTCAAAGTAATCCCTAACCTGTTCTGCCATTACTCTAAATGGTTTGTCTTCTTCCCTACCTCTGCTGCTAAGTGCAATAATCATCTGGTAGCTGTCCCTATTTGTGAAAACTGATGTTTTAAGGTATTAAATGATGAAGGTATTAAATGCTTCATTCTTCTTTGCATCCTCTGTAACTAGATAGCGTTCTGCATTCTGTAAGGGACCTATGGTTTTTCTGGTCTTTCTCTTTCTTTTGCAATATCTGCAGCTCATCCTTGACATCAAGTGGCAAGACAAAATCACCAACATTGTGCTGGCCCCAGCAGCTTTACCTGAGGTCCTAGGGACCTCTTGGGGCTGCATCTTGCTCGGGATTTTTTTAGAACCTCTTTTTATTGCCTTTTATGCCCCTTGTTAGGTGCATCTTATTTTGTGTCTTTAGTTGACTTTACATAACATGAAAAAAGATCTATATCCTTTGGTTTCAGTAACTGGGTAACCTTCGAGCAGCTATAACACATCACATTTTTTATATTCTTGAGTCAGGACACCTTGTTACTGATCAGGGCCAATAGAACTCACAGATCTTAGTATATGGCAGCTGGTATTTATTGTGGACTTAATAAGGGTTTTATTGATCTTTGAAGTGGGTGTTCTTAATATTTGTCTACCACTGCTTTTACTGGAAGGCTGTTCCAGAATAATCTCTGCTTTAATTTCCAGCCTAAGGTTAAACATGGCCAGTTTCTATTGGTTCTATTGATAATTTTGTCCTTTAAATTAAATAGTTCTTTTCTCTCCCTCTTAGCTTCATTTTGCTAGAAACCACACAGATTCTCTGCCTCCTAAGTCAAATGAGTAACAGATAGCATTAGAAAGTTATCATCCTCTTTGTGGATCAACAGTATGGGAGAGGGGACATACACTTTGCCAATGGGATGTGTGACAGCACAAGACTGACAAGACTCAAAAAGCTTCAGGCTCCATGTAGTGGTCACAGACTTCTGTTTGTCCTTTTCAACCTATCCCTGTCTGTTCTCTTGTACTGACTCTGTGTTTCAGTCCCATTCCCCTTGCCTATTCAGTCTCAATCTCCACTTCTCAGATTTCTGATTCCTGTCCCTTCCATCTCTTTTTCCCATTTATCTCTTACGCCCCTTCAGCTGTCTCCCAGTCTCCCTCTTCCCCTTCCCAATTCCTTGTGCCATTTTCCTGTAGCAGGTTCTCATCTGATTTCAGTGTTCCCCTCTACTGCAAAACACAGAAATATTCAGAGAAAAAGGCATCTGGATTTTGTAATACAAATATTTCTAGAAACAGCTGAACCATTTGGCTGAGATTTTCCATCCTCTCAGAAAAAAAAAATCATCCAGCCTGTGGTAGGTACTTTACATGCAAATTTTCAACTCAATTCAGTTCTTACAGTGGAAAGTGTTGGGCAAGTTTAATATATAGTGTTATCAGCCTGGGGCTGGTAATAGTATTAACAGTAAATTTTATAACAAAAACTGTTCTGCACACTTCTATTTCTGAGAAAAGAGAACAAGGAGAATAGATAGGTAAACAAATTATATCATTATATCAAGTTAATTACCTCACTTCAGCAGCTCTGTGTCTACTCTATCCCACAGATAATGGAAGCAAAATGGGGGCAGCTTACCCTTGAACGGAACAACTTCTAAATTACGACAGTTTAGCTCCTACTTTCTCTGGGATAGAGAAAACACAAAACATTTGCTAAAATTTTCCCTATAATTTGCTACAACTTGTCTATCTGTCTAGATCCATTCATATACTATTTTTAGCAACAGTGCTTAATATACCATATTTACTCAAACATAAGATGTAGTTTTTCCCCAGTCAGCATGGTGGGAAAACCCTTTGTCATATATTAATATACAAGGAAACATAATTAAAAACATTGTCTAGCATTAAACTACTTCCAAAAGGAGCATATGGTCAGTAATAGAAACCAGTTATGAAACTGATGGGAATGATGCCCACACTGAGCATGACTATAAAACACATGGCCCATATTGGACAAGCATGCTGATAGAAACCTAAGACAAGGATAGGTTAGCACAGCCCTGGCAGGTGAAATACCATGACCATCAAAGTTGTTTTCCTGTTGGCTGGGGAAAAAGCCTCAACATAGCAGAGGGTAGTACCCTGACAAAGGTAATGCATAAGTTAGCCTCCCACTTTTACTTCCAGTGGAAAGATCTTGGCTATATGCCAACTTTGTGGAAATGGGAGACTCCTCCCTAGCTTGCTGTTGCAGCTATTCAGTGGAGGGCAAATGAAACTCAGGGGCATCTGAACTCCAAGCCTCCAGGCTTGGGCCTGCATGCAGGGTGCCCACCCAAGGATTTGGAAGCATCTGAAGCCCCAGGTGGGGTTGGAGGGTGCTTGCCAATAGCAGGGACACATATGATTCTTGAATGACTCACAGATTTGGAATTGATTTGGCTGATTTGACTTGGGACACAGAAGCTTTTCCTTGGGGAAAAAAGTCAGATTCCCCTCTCCCCTGAAACCAACAGTATACTTCTGTTTGGTCTGGGGTAACACTTTGCAAAAATCATTCTGAGTTACAGCTGGGAGCTGCACTTCTGTCTGCACCCTATATTCTTTGTATTGGGCCTACTGATTAGATTTCCTCCCTTTTCAGTCTTGCATGCTAATGGCTATCTTACTGCTACAGTCTCAATGGCTAAGCTTACGAAGTTGTAGCATAATGACAATGATTTAGAAACCAGAGTCACCCTCAAATTACTCTATTTCTGCTACAAACTGTCATTAAAGAACAAATAGTCCTACAATAGTTATGTATGTTCATGGCAATTAATGGTTTCCTCTTTTTCAGACTCTGCAGGAAGCAGCCCACAGTCTGAAAATGTTAATACTTTAGGTGATTCTTTTCCTACTATAAAAATCCTCAGAGGAAATAAAGTTTCACAAAAGTATATTAAAATAACATTAGGGGATCAGCCTACAGAATGCAGGAAATTATGGGTTAAATATAAAAACCTGGACTTACAATATATTCTTAAATTGTACTTTTGTGCCAGGATCCTGTCATGTAATAAGATGCATTGCTTTTATAAAGCTACAGGAAATGCCTTCTTAATACCTACATGCTGCATGTAGGCAAGTACATATTAAGGAATTATTATCTGTAATGTTAAAAAACTCTTTGGACATTACTGTTCACAATCCTTAATCTGCATCAGTAATAAGATTCTGGAATGGGGCTAAATTGAAAATGCAGCCTATATGTTTTTGTTTTAAAGATACAGGTTATATAATTCTTGATCCATGGAATGCAAAGTACTTATTCTTTTCTGCATTCTTACCCGTATGATAAAATTGTCATACATTTTGGGTGCATCTACATATGCAATTAATGCAATAAACTACAGAGCAGTTTGAGCCGGAGTGAACTGCTCCTGTGTGGAGCATCTACATGTGCACTCAGAACAGCAGCAATTTGAGCTGGGATGTAGCAGGCCCTGGGCTGGCTGGGCTGACTGGGTGCAATTTATGCCTCCAGTCAGCATCTACATGTGCATTTCAGTGCAATTAATTATTCTGCTGTAACAAAGTGGGAGGACCGTTCAATCTAAGGACAGAGTTAATTAGTTTACTGAACCCTAATACCAGCATGTAGACGGTGACACTTTACTGTGGAGCTAATCTGTCTACTTCACAGTAAATCACACATGTAGATCCACCCTCTTTCTAGAAAACATAGATAGATACCATCCTCTCGTCAGCCTAAAGGTTAAATTCCATCATTTCTACCCGTCAGGAGAGTGCCCTAATTTCTAAGAAATAGGCTAGGTTGAGAAAGTTGGCATTCTCCACCACTCCGGTGCATAAAGATATGCAAGATTCATGGGGCCAGACAGAGAGTGAGCACATAAAGACAGATAATTCTGTTGGCTAGTGACTGTTCAGCTGCAAGATGAAAGCCATGTTCTTTGGTCTCTGTTCTTAGCACTGCTCCTATATTTATTTATTTTCAAGAATTACAGGACAAAATGCAAGAGTGCTGTGAGCTAGGACAATAACCTAGATAAGCGCTCTAACTACAAAGTTACTGAGTGAGGGGCCATTCTGTACTTTCTCTCTGTCTTTATTGCACTACCACAGTTTCAATGGGAAGGGGAGGAGCATCCCCACACCTACAGAGACTTTAGTTTGGTGGTTAGGGTACTCTCCTAGGAGGCAAAACTGCTTTAGACTGTGGAGAACATTGAACTTAGACTACCCACTTTCTGGGCAAGTGCTCTAATTACATCAGACTGTTGTAGAAAAAGTGGACACCACTTCCTCTGCCTGCATTTTGAAAGAAAGTAGCCACCATTGTGTTTTGTAAAGCCATGATACTGTCAGGGCGTGCTATGTGTATCCTAAGACCCTCTGGGGACTTGAGAGGTCATAGTTATTTGATCTTGACCAAATGCAGATGGAAGCTAGACACTGAACTGCATAGACCAGGGCAATTCTAAGTACCAGGTTTAAGTACCAACTGAGCAGGGGATTTGTTTCGATTATAATTTTCGGTTTAAGCACCTGTAACCTGTTTTAGATATACATATCTCCTCTTGGAACTAGCTCTAAGTGGCTTGCCCAGAGTCACAAGGAAAATCTGTTACAGAGTAGGATATAGACAATATGGGTGCAGTTGAACTAGTTAGGGTTAGTTCAATCAAAGTACTTATAGGGTAGTGTAGCCCCAGGGCTGGGAAAACCCAACTGCTTGCTTGAGCCCTTTTTTTACCTCCCCTCATCCCCACTCCAGCTGGCTATTTTTATCCCCTCACACCCTCACCCTCCAGACAAACAACCCCCTACAGACCCACCAACACCCCCAAAGATCTGTCAGCCCCCCTTTCCACCAACCCCCCCACTCTGTAGCCTCCAAATCTCCTTTCAGATCTGGTAACCCTGCACCCAATCCCAACCCTCCCCCCATGCCAATTTACTTGGATCACATTCCCAGCGTAGCTCCTGGCAGCAGCAAACATCTGCACAAGTGGGATCAGATCTATGATCATGCTGTTTAATGTAAGCCATGTGATGGTAGATCTGGTCCTGGGAAAGTCTGCATGTACTTCTCAGGCTAGTGGTATAACCTCCAGATCATCCTTCTTGTTGTATAGTAGAGACCAAACCTTTTCAACCAAGGTTGCAACTGAAATCACTACTTTTATTTAGTGAAGGATAATACCTCTATTCCATTTATTTCATTCTACATGGCACAGTTGATACTGATGTTTTTTAATTCATTTAGCAATATAATTTTTCTAGCATCCAAAGAAAAATTTGATACCATAAAAACAGACTTCATGCATAGCTCAGGAATTATAAAAGATTTGGTGCAATGTATATTATATATGAGAGTTATTTCCAGTTACGTCTTCAGGATGGCGTATTTGCATCCACTCCTGACATTTAATTCATCTTGTTTTTAGGTCTGGCAAAATATAACTGCCTTAATGATATCTACTTACCACAGAGTAAATAAAAGCAAGGAAATCCAGTGACAAAGCTGAAGCTTGTCAGATTACTCAGTTAAAGGACTTTTGGCTCAATGATGGTAAATAATGTCTCTTCATATTCTGGACCTGATTTTAATATAAAAATAGGGGTATTTTTCCTAATGCCATTATGGAACAACATACAATTGCCTAGAAGTTTCCCACAACAAACCATCTGTAAAATACATAGAGCTAAGTAGCCATAATTATTCTTTAAGGCCTGAATTAACTCGATTGCCCAGGCACTAAGGTCAGACAAGAACTGTCAATCACCAGGGTTTTGGGGATCCATGGACTGATTAATGTTGAAGCTCCGAGGTACTTTGGCAACTGTAACACATAATGATTGTGAAGGCCTTATCATCTAGAGAGAGGTAGTTTGTGAGCTCTTATCCCCCACACCTTTCAATTTAATTTTGTTTGGCACTGAAGAGTAAAGGAAAAAAAAATCAAAGCAAAGCCCATGCTTTCATTATAACCCCTAATGGAAATAATCGATAACACATGTATCTAATTCTGGTTTACTAGTGATTTCACTGGTATGCATCTGGTTAATTTAGTATGGCAGCCTCAATTAAACAATCCCTAGTAGCATGATGTGGCTAATTGCACGCTGCTTATTAGAGCCCTTCTTTTCCTTTGAAAAAAGATCCTGACTCTCTCCAAGGCATAAGTGTTCCAGATTGAGGTTACTGCTTTGAATCTGATTCTTTACATTTAAGGAGGCCCTTAGCAATGAAAGAAATCAAATAAATGAATTTACACCTTATGCTATGTGTTCAGCAGGTGACTAGGAACATATGTTATTTTCTTACTTTATTAGAGAATGTTAATGTGTTGATGATTAAAAGTGTGCTGTAACAAAATGTAACAAATGGCAGCAATAATTATTAGGGTTTGTACTGAAGGATAGAATGAGAAATACGTTCTCCTGGAGTGTTCATAATGGACCCCAAGATTAAGCTTAGTATGGCTCATTACTTTTTTAGGAGAAAAATCCATCCTTTTTTTCCATACCTGTATGTTTGCTATCAGAATAAGGAAGCATCCTTCTGTAATTTCCTTACTAGGTTTCTTTAAATTTTATGTTGAAAAGTTTAGAACAAACAGAAATAGCCAAATTAGCTGGAGACAAAAGAAATTACTGTGAGAGTTGTATAAGTGCTTTGTTCAAAGGCAGGGTAAAGATGCATTTTATAGATTAACAAGTGCTTTGTTTGTTAACTAGCTCTAAGGTTGGGGCTTTTTTTTCTTTTTCCAGAGCCCATTGTATGCTAGGATGCACGTTACTTACTCTACAATTTGTGAGCGTGTTTTATGACTCTTACCGAAAACAGAATCTAAGCTTTGGTATCATAGTATCTAGGGTCAGAAGGGGCCTAGAGCAGGCCATCTAGTCTGACCCCCTGCCAATGGCAGGAATGAGTGCCAGGGTCACAGGACACCAG
>JAGPOW010001296.1:63378982-63394424 GCA_030014935.1 Caiman crocodilus
CACCTGGGGTGACAAGGAACAATGGTCATAAGCTGATGGAGAATAGGTTTAGGTTAGAGATCAGGAGGCAATATTTTACAGTTAGGGTGGCCAAAATCTAGAACCAACTTCCTAGGGAAGTGGTCCTCAGCCCTACCTTAGGCAAATTCAAGAAGAGGTTAGATGATCACCTGTCTGGGGTCTTGTGAACCCAGCATTCATTCCTGCCTGTAGCAGGTGGTCAGGCTAGATGATCTGTTCAGATCCCTTCTGACCCTAACTACTATGAAACTATGATGCTTTTATGATTCCATAGTAGCCAATCAGAGCCCAGGGTTTGCAGCGTGGGCTCTGGTTACGGTTCAAATCTTCCAGGAAAAAGCATGCACGTTGCACAATATACCCTCCATTTGGAAAAGTTATTGCACCCTCTGCAAGCTTTTTGCTGCCTTTCTTGCAAAGTTCTTAGGCATAGCTCACCCACTCAGCTTGCAGCCAAGCAAGCCTTTGCAGTGGTTACATGTCAACCCAGTTTATGAAGTTTCTGTCCTAGACTCCTTCCTAGTTCAAGTTAAATCAGTCCCCCAGGATGCTTTCCAGCCCTAGGCAGGGCTGGGCTGTCTTGTGCAGAGATCAGGGCTGGTTCCACCCCTCTCCTTCCTAGCTGGAGCAGTGAAGGCTGGCTGACAAGAAGGTGAAGAGGGAAAACCTGCCTGGGGATGCAGCCCTGGCTACAGTGCATGGGTGGGGGTGGAGGGGGAGACTGCCCCCTGGCAAATCCCACCTGGGGTCTGGGGCCAGGAATGGGGGTTAAACATCCCTTCCCCAGCTCAAACTTACTGCTGGCTACAAACCCAGAGGCACCTAGAAGCAGGGAGAGGAAGTGATAAGTAATGCTGCAGAGTCCTGTTGTTGTAAGTCAAAGACCTTGGGGGCAGCAGGAAGAGGAAGTGAATAGAAACAGTGATATGTGCTCTAGTGTTTTTACCCTGAGCCACTGCAAGCATGTAGCTGCTTTTCCTGAATCAAAAGTAAATGTCTGTTCACTTCTGTTTCAATTTAATCTGTGCAGTATAGACTAACCTGCAAAGACTGAATCAATTTAGCCTCAGGCTTTTTGAATGGCTGTACCTAGCCTTTGGGGGCTGAACATTGTGCTTTATAACACCACATGCTTTTAATATACTTTCTTTTTTTATGAATATTACCTTTTGTAACACTATCTCATTGTTTGCTTTTTGTAGCAGTTAGTGATGCCAGAGGTATTAGTCTGAGTATGGGACAGGAATTGAAGAACGAGGATGGACTAATGTCTGATCTTGAATTGGTTTGTGTCTCTTAGTCTTTCTGTGTCCCTATAAGTTAACTGGGGATAGTACCTTCCTGTCTTGCAAGAATAACATTAGGAGGACATTGATAATGTTTTTATTGAACTTTGATAGATGTTTAATATTAATATTGACTGTAAGTGATGGAGCTGATGGTAGCTAATTATGAACAGCATAAAAATGAGTAGAAAGGCTTACCCTGATGTGTTCCTCAGTCTTTACCCTCTCAGCTCCTCTATGAAGTAGACCCATACCCCATGGGGGACAGATGAATTCCGAAGGGACAGATCTGTAAAGATCTGAAGTGCTTAAAGATCCAGAAACTGAAAAATCTCACTACTAATGCTTAAGCACTTCATTTCTATTAATTTCAATTGGGTGTCTTGGTGCCTTTGAAAATCCAACTTGGTCTCTGAATTCCTTTAAAAATCTAACTCTGAGTTGCACAAGATACACTTTGTGTATGATGGAACATGATCGCAAACCTTCAGAGGCCCAGCTTGCTATTATACCTACCTGAAACATATTGTTGGGTTTTTTTTAAGTTTAATTACAGGTTTCCATTGCCAGCAGCTGGGGTCAGGTTCCTGAAAGTCCCTGTAGTTGGCAAAACCGTGATTGGCAAGACAAAAGACTTATGGGGAAAAGAGCCAGAGTGATGCGCAGCCACAGAAAACTGTGGTTACTCAAAACTGTATACCCTGGTAACCTAAATGGTATATAGAATATTAAGCATGGAGCATAGAACAGTAGGCTGGCCTGTGGGATTTAAGCAGAAAAACAGCTTTTCTTTCAATACTATGATATTTGTATTTCAGTTATGTAGGTAGAACTGCAGAAAAATATGCTGAGGAACTTTTTTGTGCTTCAAAGTTTGTTTTGTGTTCATATTTACTACTTGTGGAAGAGGAGAAGCTTGGAGACTGATTAACTGGAGATGGTGGTAGTCAGTTATGTTAACCAAACTGTCTTCTATGAAAGAAAGTTCCTACCTCAAAGAGTGTATGCTAAATAGACAAGTGAATGAAAGGGTGAAAAGAGAAACAAACACAGATAAGAGAACTGGTTTGACCAAACTCACACAGCAGGTCAGTGGCAGACCTAGGAATAGAACCTAGGTCTCTTAACTCTCAGCCAAATGCTCTATATCAGGGGCTGTCAAACAGGGATAGGCGCACCCCCAGGGGTACTTAGAAAGGTTGTAGGGGATACGTGTGGGTGGGCAGGAGGGGACAGAGTGTGTCCCAGGGTGTAGTGGCATCTCCCCTGGTACATTCACTTCTTACCTGGGTGGGAGGGAGAGGGAGAAGGAGAAGAAAGCAGATGTGTTGGGCACTGCCAGCCCCACACAGCACACCACAGTGCCTCTCCGCCTCCCACCCTAGTTTGCTCTCCTGACTGGCCATTACCTGCTTACAGCAGAACTGTGAGGGTCTGAATGGTGGGGGAGGGAGAGTGTGTTTTGTGCCAGAGCCTGGTGGTGTGCAGTTGGCTGGGTGTGAAGACCATTGGCAACACGTGGAGCCATGGCCAGACATGGGAAAGTGGTACGGCCAAGTGGGGTGGCAACGGTGGTGGCTGCCATGTGTGAGTCCTCTCTGTTTAGTGCTCCCCACCCCCCTCCCCCAGTGCTGCTGCTACACAGCCCCTGGGATGCTTGAGGAGGTACATGCCCCTGGCTCAGTATGTGGGGCAGGGCAGGGCAGGCTGTGGGTGGCTGTGAGCTGGCTGGGGCTAGGCTGTTCCTAGTGGCAGTGTGGGGCCAGGCTATGCTGGAAAGGGTCTGGGGGACCTACAGTGAATTTTGGGATGATGCCAGCCCCTCCCATAGCCTGCTCCCAGTGCCACCACCACCTGCCCCAAGCACAGCTCAGCCCAGTCCCTGCCAGTAAAAGCCCAGGACAGCCCCAGCACCAGCCCACAGCTGCAGCCTGCCCGCAGCCACAGCCTATCTGCCCCCATGCAGATCTTTAGAGGCACATGCCCCCCATGCCCTCCAGGGGAGGCATATAGCAGCAGGAGCCACAGCCGCACTGCACATCTCAGTCCCATGCCCTGCTCTGGCTGTGCAGTGCTTGCCTTGGCCCCGGCCCCAGCCCCCGCCTCACCACCTCCCTCAGCTCATCACTCCCTCCCTCCCTCTCTTTGTGACTGGGGTTGGGGGAGGTCAAATCGAGACCTCCCCCCACAGTGTGGGAGGGAGTGGGGCAGGGGCAGGGTTGGATGATTCACCCCTGCTCCTGCCCCACTCTCTCCCACTCTGTGGGAGTCTTGATTCCCCAGCCCTACCCTTCCTCCCTCCCTCCCTCACTGCTACGGGAAGGTGCAGATCAAGGCCCCTGCAGTGAGGGAGGTAGGAACAGGGGTTGGGGTGAGTGGGGCACTGGTCAGGCTGGGTAGTGGGACAGGTAGAGGCCCGGAGGTGCCCCTGGGCCTCTGCTTGTCCCACCACCCAGCCCAGCTGCCTAGCCCAGCTGCCTCACTCACCCCACCCCACCCCACCCCATCCCCTACTCCTGTCTCTGCCCCACTCTCTCCCTCACTGCAGGGTCCTCAGTCTGCCCCCCCCCCCCAGTTAAAATCAAGAACAAATATAAAGGGGTACATGAGCTAAAACTTTGTGACTGAATGGGTAGACTTGTTTAAAAAGGTTGAAAACCCCTGCTCTATATAATTATTTCTAACTGTCAAGTATTACCCTTCAGCTACAGATTTAGGTACTGGACCCCAGGTCTATTTTTATTTATATCAATTCTCCTGTCTCTAGTGCATAATCCCTGCAGCAAAATCCTATTGATACAACTGGGACAGAATACAGAAACTGAAACCCACCTATTAAAAATAGACCTGTGATTCCTTGTCTTGTTGCATGACTATCTGCTACAAATATAACTTCAAATTTGAAACCAAGACCATTTGTAGCAAGATGTGTTTAATTTTTGTATGTCCTGGTTTCGTGTTCATTCAAAGGATGATAGGTGTACTTTATTTAATGCATTATTGAAAGCTTGGGGCTGTACCACTTGTGCCAAGAGAAAAAGTAAGTGACTATTTAATATTTCCTGTATGTGAAGGACTTCCTTTTTTATTACTTCAAATGTGCTGGATTTAGACAGAGGTGTGAAATGTTTCTGAGCCATCAGTAAATAATACATAACTGCTTTTGGCATGATATCACTCACCTTCAAAGACATGCTTTTTGCTTGGGCGTTCCTCCTGTTTGCTGATTTATCATTTTGGTGCAACTGAGACTGAGGAATAAGGTAAATATTCTTAGCACTTCCTGTTGGAAAGCCCATATTGCATTTTCCTTATGACAAATTCTTGGGAGGAAAGGAAAGCAGCCCAACTTACAGAATACAACAGGAGTGCAAGGTTTAAAAAAAATTCCAATCCAATAATGAAGCCAAATTTGCTCGAATTAAATTATCCGTGAATCATGAATTCTACATAAGTGTGTGTGTGTGTGTGTGTGTGTGGGTGTGGTGGGGGGGAAAGGATAGGGGGCAGGGTCAGTAAAAAGTGAGCAATGTTTAAATGTTTTGCTGCATGTCTGTTTGTAGTCAGAGATATGACTGTAGTAAGGGTAAAGATACCTGGGTTAGCTTTCCTTTAGTTAGCTAAATAGTCCAGTGAAGATGCAGGTCATGGGCTCTTGAGTAGGCTGTGCAAATCCTCCATGAGGCTGTAGCGTACAGCCCTTAGGACATTGCACTATTGACCCATAAGGATTCAGGAGCTCCTGTGGGTCCATCATAATAGGTGTTTGACAAACATCAGCAAAAAAAGAGATGGACTTTTCCAAAGAGCTTACAGTTTGTTTATGAGCTTGTATAGTAAAAAGGAAATAGGTGAATGTGGAGATCAACTGGCAAGGTTCTTTGGGTAGATGTGATATCTTTTATTGGACCAACTAAATAGTTGGAAAAAAGTTCTTTGCAAGCTTTTGGGCACAAACACCCTTTGTCAGGCATAGGGAAACTGTGCTGGGGTTATGTGTTCTCCAAGGTAGAAAAGAAGCTGATTTATCAAAATGTAAATGAGTGGAAGTTTGGAAGACAATGGGTAGAAACAAGAGGGGAAGGGGGAAGGGAGGGAAATGTATGAAGTAATGCACATGGTCAGCTGGATGCAGGTTACCTAGAGGGTATCAGATATCAGGCAGGTTGTATGGTGTCATAAATCCAATATCTAAATTAAGTCCATGATTTTTTGTATCCAGCAGATCTATGAAGTGAAGTTTGTAGGTTCACCTACAAACGGTGTTTTGTAAATTCCCTTTGAGGATTAGAACTCAGAGATCAGAAAGGCGGTGATTGTCATGAGAAGTGTGCCCCCACAGTAATTGCAGGTTTTTGTTTTTGATGGATTTTCAGTGTGCATTCATTCTGGTACACAGTTGTTGTTTGGTTTCTCCTACATATTTTCCATCAGGGGGTTTGGTGCACTGGATGAGATGTATTACATTTCTGGAGGTGTAGGTGTAAGGTCCAGGAATAGGGATGGTTTTGTTGTGGGGTGTAGTTATTGCGGGAGTGATGGAGATGTGTTGGAAGGTTTTACATTTTTTGTCTCAGCATGGTCTGGATCCATTTGGTGTGCTTTCAGCCATAGGAAATTTGCTTTTGGTGATGAGGTTGGTGAATTTCAGTGCTTGTTTGAAGGCTAGGATGGGTGGTTCTGGAAAGATCTCTTTAAGAATTGGGTTTTCTTTTATTATGGGTTGAAATTGTTTGAGTGTTTTCTATATAGATTCCAGGAAAGGATGGTATATCATAAGTAATGGTGTGCATTTCATTGGGATTTTCTTTTTCTGTTGCAGCAATTCTTCACATGGTATCCGGGTGGCTCTTTCAAAAGTGGGCTCTATCTCTCTGGAAGAGTGTCCTTGTTGGGTGAAGGCAGACAAGGTTTTTTGGGTAAATTTGATATCTTTTATTAGACCAACTCAAACAGTTGGAAAAATTCTTCTTAGAATATTTTTCTTAAATACCCTTTGTCAGGCTGAGGTGTGCTCTTCCTGGCTTGGTGGGTGAGTCACCTCACATATCTCAAAAGGGCTATCGCGGGTATTCTCCTTAATGCAAATTTGGAGGTATAGGAGAACTTGGCTGTATATTACAGCTTTTTTGCTGTGTTTAGGCTGATTGCTGTTTCTGTGTAGATATGTATGTTGGTCCATGGGTTTCTCAAGAAATCAACAAGGAAGGACAAGGAAACAAATTAAGATGCTGGTTAATATACTAGGTATTGGTCTCAGGAGACCAGTGATATAAAGTATGTCTACTGCTTCTCTAGCAGTCCTGAGAAATGCCTAATTTGTGGGCTGATGTGCAGGTGAAATAGCTGGCTCAAACATTTGCAGTGGTAGGTCTGGGGGTAGAACCTAGGTTGTTTGAGTCCCAGACCAGTGATCTATGTTCCTGGAACACACTACCTCCTGTGATTTTGCTCTGTTGTTGTCTGTGTTTAACACCGAGACAATAGATAGCTAAACAAAAAATTAATAAAGCAGTGGAAGGTATTCATTAGCAATAACAAGCTATCATTCATATGCAGATAACTAAAACCCAGAATGCATGATCTAAACCTTTTGAAATCATTCAATGAGCCTTGTGGCCAAATTAAGATTATAAATTTTGACAAATTCTGCTAGGTTCATTAGTTTTATTCCCTTATAAAGACAATTCAACTATTAAAGCTTCATAGTATTTTTGTCCCTGGAAGGAATTTTCATTCTGAAAGTCTGTGATGAGTGAGAATCACGCATGAGCAGGAAAGAACACAGGGGCATGGGGGTTAACATCACTGCTTAGTCACGGATCAGTGATCAAACGTCAAATTGTATGACAGGAAGAGATGCTGTATAATTTACACACCCAGTGCTTCCTCCAAATGACAAAAACATAAACCCGCAGCAGTTTTTAATCAGATGGATGCAGGGATTTACACATTAAAAGGTTGCAGAAGCTACCCTGCAGTAAATGTACTACGTAAGTTTCTCCATTTGTTCACAGCAGCATATTGAAACCTAGGTGTGTGTGTTTAATGTGTCTGTATAATGGCCATTGAATTTGACAGGAGTCTCATGGCTAATAACAGAGGTGCTGTTTTGAAAATGTCATTCAGATAACTGTGCCTACATACTATAGTGCAGATAGGGCCCCATCCTCCCATTCCCCAGTATTTCGCCCACTGCTAATTCCCCTCGCACCTAGATAGAAATACTTCTCTCCACTGGGTAACGTCAGTGGAAATCTCATTAAAACTTGTAAGGCAGACTGTATACTACAGTGGTGAGTGTGCTATAAAAAGGTAGAATAAGTGACAGGATTGTATTTCTGCAGGTAAATCAGAACACTGGAGAAAAGTGTGGCTTGAGGAGCCATCTCAGGCTGTAGTAAGCACTTAAGTTAAAATGCTTTCTTCACCATAAATGTCTTTATCTTGAGCCCTTTCCTATCTCCGTTGAATGTGCTACTAACACCCATTCCTCTAGCATCCTACTGAAGAAACATTTCAAAAGCCTTTATGCTGTGTTGCCTGGACCCTTTAATGACATAAAGGGAGGGACCTTGCAAGGGGATATTTTGCAAACACCCCTACTAGAAAGTAATTGTCTAAGTAAGAAATCCTGTGAAATTTCTGTCACTGGAAGTCTTTAAGTGCAGGTTAGACAAGCACATGTCTGGGAGGGTTTAGATAAGGATCATCTTGCCTTGAGCAATGGGTTGACTAGATGACTTCTGTTCCTACTTTTTACGATTTGTAAACTAAAGAATAGGAAGGTTATTAGACTCCATGTGCTCCTGGAGGCTGAGGGGGCATGGCGACCGCCCACAGGTGGTGGTGGGGGCATGGCGATGGTGAGTGGGGAGCTCCCACAGGCAGCTGTGGTGGTGTCAGCAGCAGCGGCAGGCCATGTGGGGAGCTCCTGCAGGTGGCCGCAGAGGTGGCAGTGGCAAGCACTGACTGGCAATCACCTGCAGACCAGCAGCGGTCAGCAGCAATTGCCCGCTGACACCATTGGTGGCACCACTGGTGGTGTCAGCGATGAAGGGGGGGTGGCAAGCAGTGACCACCCACAGTCACTGCTGGAAGTGCTTTTCGCAAGGGGTGCAACCGCTGACCTCATGGGGTGCATGTGCATCTGCGTGCACTTCCTATGCATCACCAATGCATCTGCCCTTTGTAGGCCTGGAAAGTAAGAGATGAATCTGATCCTTCTGGGGAAAAGGAGGTACTTAGGATGGAGGGGAGTTAGGAAACTAAGCCTCAGCTCTAGCCTTACATACAACTTGAGCAGTTAAGGCTTTGTTTTCAGAGCTAAGAAAAGGTATCTTTTTACCCACATATAACAAATGCAGTATAACCTTGAATCTACTGACCACTCCCAGTTTAACTTGGTTTGAGGTGGGGAGCAAACTTACAGTGTCGTGGTCTGCCCTATAACTGTTGCATAGATTCTATGCAACAGTTATAGGGCAGACCATGACACTGTAAGTTTGCTCCCAGTGTCAACAGCACAGTCAATAGTCATGAAAGGTGTTTACATCTCTTATCAAGATCCAGCCCTGGACAAACTCACTGGGTTTCAGACTTGAATGTGAAACCTCCAGCTTTGTCTTCACTGCTAAGAAAAGGTGCGGTTTTACCACATCATAATGAATGTGCATTAGCCATCCTGCTGTAAATCCTCCTGAAGGCAAGGCACTCTAGTGTCCTTCCTTCCCCACACCCCCAGCCAAGATATATATCCTTGATCTTCACTAGTGCTGAACTCTAAAATGTACACGCACATATAAAATGGAATTTAAGGCTATTACAGTCACTATTTTAGTGATCTGCTGTGTGTTTCATTGCTGTTGAGGGGAGAAAAGGAAGATGGAGAGAGAATTTTCTTGCCAGAGTTAAATTGGAGGGACTAGAAAGATCATCAGAATGTGGACCTGGAATGAAGGTTTTGGAAAAGCATACTGCTGTGAATTTTTTCGTGTGCTGCTTTCATTTTTCACTGCTCCTCTGTTCCATGAGGGAGCATGCTGACTACTAGAGCAGCATGTCCTCTGCCTTTTGAACCGCTGCTCAGGTAATAACTCCATGAGCCTGCTTTTCTCTTTTGGGTCAACACCTGTGCCCGCTTTTCACACATACCCTTGCATAAGATCAGTTTTCAGCTTATGTATTGTTTTCCCCAACAGTTGTAACAGGGCACTGAGTCTGTGAGACAGAGACTATAATTATGAGACCAGACAAAGGAAACTGGTCACAATGTGGAAAGTAGTTTAATTCTGAGCCCCTATTTTCATCCCTTCCTCCTCCCCTCTGTTCAAGTCAGAAGGAAACAGCTCTGAAAGACATTTCTAAGAACTTCAACATAAATATTCTTCCATGTCATCCTGTGGCAGGCTTATGCCACAGTGCTGCTGCTGACATGCTCTGCCCAGCTAAGCATGCTGTCAAGCAGGGTCTGCCTGCCTGCCATGACCTGATGTTACTTGAGGTTTCACTGGAGGCTGTTGTTCAGTGGTTCTTGATGACCCTGGATGCCTTGGCTGGTGTTTTTTGGGGGCTCCTTACCTCCCCTGCACCCCATCCCTTTGTACATGGGTCATCTGGTTTGGTCTCAGTTGGATCTAGGTGTGCCACAGGCACTGTCAGTTCCTCCTGGGGGAGTTGCCTCTCTGCCTCTGAACAGTTCAGGGGTCCAGGTATCTCCAAATGAAAAACTGGCAACTTAACAATACATCAACTGAAATGCCTTGCAAGACATGAGTGAGCAGGGCAACGATGCTTGCTGTGTCTCTTCTTGGCATCCCCACCTATGTGTGGTGCTCCTTGTATGGCCACCATGGGTTGTTTTGCCTTGTGACAGGGAGAAGCTTTCATGCCTAGTGCAAGCAGTTGCTTAGCTCCTATCTATGGGCCAGCTGCCCACCTCACTCTCCAGCCACGCCTTGATGTAATAGTATCGAGCTGTTAATTAGGCAGGAAGCTGCCCAGTTTGGCCCCCAATGTTTAGGGGGTATCTGTAGCTCCGTTCCACCCCTACACTGTGGCCCAAACCTTGCAGATAGCATCCCAGGCAGCTAAACTCAGCTGTTTCCTTTGCTCAGTAACTGTGGTCCTCTCTCTGGGACCTTTGGCTCCCCTTTAGGTTCTGACCCCATTTCAAGCCAGTCAGGACCCCAAGTATCTTTGCTCTGTGGGTGTTCCTCGTAGTGGGCCCCTGGCCCTTTTTACCCCTTTCTGGGGTCCTAGCTCCAGCATGGACCAGTCAAGTACCTCAGGTCAGATCTAAGTTGCTTTTCTGCCCACAAGGTTTGGGGGTCCCCCATTTCCAGCTCAGATGCTTTGCAAAGCATGCCTGGCCCCACAGGATCACTCACCCCAGCAGGCTCAGGCATGCCAAGAAGCTTACCTGGCCTTCACTGAATTATATAACCAACCTGAAGGTAGGGGCTAAGCTTAAGGTGCCCCGCCGACATGCCTTCCACCAGGGGAGTGATCACTCCTGGCATTTACATGGGGGCTCCCACACCACCAGCAGCCCCACCAGGTCTTCCTGCCTGGCAGGGTGCAGTTTTTGGTCATGCCCAGGACCAATGAGGCTGCCAAAGCATCCCCATTGCCTCACCCTTACCTCCAAAGTGTTCCTGGCAGAGTTCACCAGAGAAGTGTTTCTCCTCTGCTGGCTGACCATGGACTGCCCTCAGTTCAAGGAGCTGGGCCTTAAAATGACCACCCTACTTGGGTACCTGGCCCTCCCTGGCCCAGTCCGTAAGGTGGCAGGCACTACCAGTGCCCTGCCACATCCCTCACGTTGTAGTCCCTTGCTGGGGTTATACCCCCAAGACCATTGGGCCCTAGGTCAGTTTACACCTGGCCATGTCTTAATATGTCCTGTGGGGCATTTCCTCACACTTCCATTACCCTTGGGGTCCTGACACTAGCTGGCTGTGGATTTTAGTGTCTGAAGCCATTCAAGTGTGGCAGGCTGTGCCACCAAGCTCTCAGGTGGGTTTTTCCTTCTGACTGGTCCTGCTGGCACCTCCTGAGCTGCCTTCATCCCACCCCAGTTACTCTGTGTATGCCTGCTGATAATGTCTGCTCATGTGGGGTCTTGGTGAGGTCTGAGCCCCTAAGTCTGCCAGTGGCTGCTCCTCTCCTGAGGCCCAGGCTCCCTTTCTCAGGCATCCAGTCTTGGACAATGTTGTCCAGTTCATCAGCACTTCTTGCTCCAGGATGGGTCTCTGATGTCCTTGATGCCAGTAAATACTGGCTCAGATGCTACAGAGGAGTCCCAGCCGTGGTCCGAGCTGTTGTGCTGCCCAGTGATCCAGCTGCATGTGGTCCCACTGGGTCAATGGAACACTGAAGAATGGCTGTGGAGAGGACTTCCAGAGGTGTAGCAGGTGCTCCCTTCTTCTTGCTCCCCCAGGATATGGCCACCAAGCTCCTCTTATCTTGGGAGCTTTGGGAGTCCAGACCAATCTACAGCCTCTCATCTGGCCACATAGTGCCGGCCCGGCCACTTGTAAATCAGTTATCTGGATGCTGGCAGAACAGTGAATATGGGGTACAGGCATGCCACACATCCCCTGTGAGAGAGATCACTGGGTCTGCTCCTCAGTCTGGTTGATTCTGACGGGGAGCCTCAGCTTCTCTCATGCTATGCAAGTAGAGGTCCTGTGTGTCCATACTACTCCTAGTTCAAGTACTCCTCTTCAATTACAGAACTACCAACTCCAGTGAAACTGCAGTACCAGTGACTCACTGTGGCCACAGCTGCCCCTAGGATCTTAAAAAGCTGGGTGGTATAGTCTGTCAGAAAAGAAAATGCATTCTATTTTTCTGACTGACTGACCTGAAGCATCCCTCCCACTCCTTTCCCTGGTATGGCCATGCTGAGCAGTAATTCTTCTTTTGTGTGCAAGGGGACCCCCATGCATAGATCTAGGAGTGTGCTGTGAGCCTTGGTTTTAAGATGGACTTTATGTAAAAAAAAATAAAACTACCAGGTTAAATGGTGCTGATTACAGCAATGAACCCTATCAGGTTTCCTATTCAAGTCAATTAAGTTTTAATTTCTTGAGATTCCTCAAGTTGATAAAATCTTTTTTCTGCAAATTATTATAGTCTTCAAATGCCACAAGACAGTCCTCCGTGCTAACATTTGCATGGTGAATAAAAGTAGAAGAAAGGTGCCTGTAACTAGCTATTTAGCTTTCCATTGGGAGTGATTTACAGCTGCTATAACCTTAAGTATTTTGACCTTTTCTTTTCTTTTTCTTAAATAGTGAATGCTACTTAGACAAATGGTAAGAAAAATACATTTCTAAAAGCAGTTATGCCACAGTCTCGTAGGTTAGTTGCTGACCTTAGCAAGAGTGGAACTCTTAATAATGTTCACCTGGCTTTTCAGAATGTCATGACATAGCATTTAACTCTGCAGAGATGCTCTTCAAGCCACCTCTTACCTTGACAAATTTGCCAGGAAACTTCAAACATTTGGCTCTAGGCAGAAGCATATTCCCATCCCTACTCTTTCTTTTCCAGTCTTTGGTATTCTATAATTCTAGAAGGAAGGCTGCTTTCCATTTCTTTGTTTAATCTTTTAAAGCACTACAGTGATGTTTTTAAAGACAATCTTTGTGTTACAGACTAGTGTTTATATTTGCTCTTAACATGCTATTACATGTTTTGATCGTATTTTTAGAATTTGTAATACACACGAGGAAGCAAGCCTGTCATTCTAAGTGTGAAATAATTAGAGAGAGGGTAGCATGGGTCAAGCTTTGGAAAGAAGATATAGATAATGTTTTTTGCCTCTGGTTCAGATCTAACCCTTGGACACTAATGAGGTGTAGCTGTGGGAGTGTAAGTTGCAGGATAAATGTACGTTCGGTACCTTGGAGAATGAAGCTTTGATTCCCGAAAGGTCTTACTGCTTGGGCCAGTGTGAAATCATTTGGAGGATTCTTTCTGATGCCTTGTGAGTACAAGTTGTCTACATTGCATCCCAGGAGGTGTGCCCTACCCACCTACTCATGTAAAACCTAGGAATTTGGCAGCAAAACCTCCCTGGAGACTGAGGTTTCCAGCAGCACTGCTCCTAAAATGTCTTTACTGCTATACTTCCAGGTCTGGCATGTATATACAGGAGTGGGTGGGTGGGATGTTCTCGAGGGGCATCCCTGCTGGGACATGCTGGGATGTAGTGTATCCAGAGCATCCTTGTAATATGCAAACCTACCATAATCACTGCATGCAAATTTGCAGTAAGCTAATAATAGAGCACCTCCTTCATCCATGTTGAGCAGAACCTTACTTGCTAGGAGGTCCAATGATTTTTTTTTCCCAGTGGGAATACTAGTTGAGAAAAATACAGCACCATGTAAGAATAGCAGAGTTTTAACCTGAATAACCATTCAACTGCTAAATCAGTCACTTTTTAACAAAGTGGAAGCACTCAGATTTTGTAGGGTAACTTGCATTGCCTTAGGTGACCCTTTCCTATAGGTAGTGTAGGGATTTTGCTTTCCAAAAGTGTTAGTACAGCATCCTTCATGAGGACCAATATTCACTGACCATACAATTTAATAAGACAGACAACCCCCACAAAAGGTGAACTGAGGCAAGGGAAGCTGAAAAAAGTCAGGATCAGTTTGGGTTTTTTCCCTTATAACAATCTTGCTTTCTATGTTAAGTTTCAAACAAAAAAAGATTCTTAAGCACAGCAACTTTTTTGTATTTCTGAGAGGCTGGGATTATCTCCTTGTACCATCAGGAAAAGTTTTTATATGAAATTTCACTTTATATTAAAGATTGAACAGAGAGTACTGGAAAAATATCTAATCTAATGATCTCTGCATCTTCCCCACTTCAACTTAAGGCATGCATATTTCAAAACTGCTACAATTTACATCAAAGCAAAGCAAAAAAGTCTTGACCAGAAAAGGGAAGAAAGGAAGAAAAATAAATAGTACATCTCCAACCCTCTCTGTCCCTGGCAATGATATGTCTTCCTTTTTTATGAATCTCTAACATTTATCCAGGCAACCATTGGGCACATTTAAATCCAAAGTAAAGAATACCAAACTAGGCTCTTTTTCCACCCTTCCCCCGCAATACTAATCCATATAATTAATGCTCATACATCGCAGTGAACAGATTGGATTCTGAAATGAAAATCCTTAACCCATTAATGGTTACATCACTAAAAATGAAAGAACAAAAACATGAAAGAACTTAAGAGATGCTCTACTGGGTCAGATCACAGGTCCATGTAGCCAAGTATGCTGCTTTTCACAATGGCACAGAGCAGATGCTAAAGTGAGGGTGGGCAATTATTTGGGCTGGAGGGCTATTTAAGGAGTTTTGGTGAGCTGTTGTGGGCTGGGAGCTGGAGGGTGCTAACCCAGCCTGGCATGGTAGGGGGTGGTCCTGACCTGACATGGTATGGGGATTACGGGGGGCAACTGATCCTATCCTATCCTGAGCCTGTTCACCCTGTATGCATTGCTGGGGATGCTGGATGGAGCAGATGGGTAGGTGGGTGTGGTTTCCTTGGAAACTGGCTCAGGACCCCTGCAGGCAGAGTGTGCTTGGGCTGGTGGGTGTCGCACCTTCGGAGCCTTAATTCCGACAGGCCCCTGGGGCGAGAATGGATGGACTCTAGCTTATTTCTTTTTCCCGTGCTAGGCTTTGATTTCTCCTTTTATTGGCTGCTAGACAGATCAGATATCGCGAGATTGCCAAGATAAGGGTGAAAGTACTCACACGTTCGTTGTTTGTAGCAGTTTATTGGTCCGTTTTACAGTCGACAGAGATTGATCACCGAAGGAATGTTAGAGCAGTCAGAGGTTGATTACCGAGGGAAGGGGGAGGATCCGGGGGGTTTCAAGTTCTGCTTTGGCTCTTCACTATGGCTTTAGCAAACAAGCTTTTGGCAGAGACCCTGTGTCCGACTTCTCAATGATCACAAGCCGCGGATCGTGAGACAGAGAGCTCCGCTTGCTTCACCTACGGGCAGGGTTTTTATACCCAGAGCTAGCCTATGAAATTCTTTGTTTTCATTCTATTCCTTTTATGGTATGAAACTGGCCTCAGGCGTTACTACAAGGGGTTTGATT
>JAGPOW010001296.1:63394524-63419636 GCA_030014935.1 Caiman crocodilus
GCCTCAGGCGTTACTACAAGGGGTTTGATTTCACTACGGGGGTTTGGCTTCTTAGGTGGTGTCATGAGTCACCGCCTACAATGCAGTCTGCACAGTGGGGAGCAGTGTCTTGGGGTGGGATAGGTGGCTGGGGCTGGGACCAGGGTTGGGATTGTGGGTGGTGACAACATGGGGCTAGGGCCCCAGGCAGAGGCATGCAGGGAGAGGATTGCAGCTCTGCCCTGGGTCCTGCTCCCAGATTCCTCTCCCGCATCCTGTGGCCCTATTCCATCCAACCTGTCGAGTGCACCCTGCCCATGGAGGTCCTGGGCCTCATCTCTATGAAGACCCTCCTCACCCACTCTATCCAGCACCCCAGGGGTGGGTGCAAGATAGATGGGCTGGGTCCAGAGGCAGCAGTGACATTGGCAGTGGCAGCTGGAAGGAGCCGCTGCCACCACCAGGGCTGCTGGGAAGCTGAGTTTGGCCATGGCTGCACCACTGCAGCCCCACTGTGCACCCAGGGGCGATGGGACGAGTCTCATATGCCATGGCTTTGGTTGCCCCCTCTGCTGGATAAAATCCTTTGGTAGGCATGATCCAGCTGGCAGGCCATATTTTTGCCCGTCCCTTTACAAGGGGAAGAGTAATGGGCTATCCAGAGTGATCTCTCCCTGACTTTCCTCCCTTGCAGCTTCCGATATTTAGAGGCCTAAGAAGTCCTAAGTTGGAGCTTACACCTCGAAATATAATGTTTTAAGAGCTCTATTAAGAGAATGCTTTTGTGAAAATTCATAAACTTTGCAAATGTTTCTGAAATGAAAATTCCATAAACAATATTTTTTTTAAAAAACAAAGGCAGAATGAGAGGCAGCTGTCTTCAGTGATCAGTATGCAGAAGGAATCATAATGCATAAGAACTGGTACATTTTAGACTACCTAGATTTCCAGCCCCACCTTCTTGATTTTATTACACATGTCAACAGACTATTATACAGAAGACAAATGAAAAGAAAGTGTCAATTACAGATCAGAGATTATCCCACAATGTGGTATGATTATAGCATTGGTCAAATCATGGCCTTGTTCACTGCCGGAGGAGAAATAAAACCATTGTATGACGTCAACATTTTTCAGGTGAAGGGCAATATAGTGTATGAAACCTGCAAATTTCTGATAACTGGATATTGAACAAATCTGTTTGTCCCAAACATACAGATATCATAAACAACAGAACAAAAGAGAGAATTAAAGGGAACTTTGGCTTCCTAAATGGATCCCTCACTTCCTTGAGAGTGACCTAGCTGGCTCTAGTTGTTGGCATCATCAGATTTTAAATCCTGTGGTGTTATCACAGTCAGATGCCTTGTAATAAGACTGAAAAAGCCAAGTCATTCTCCCATTTTCCTCTGCAGTGACCTGTCTGGTATAACAGCCTGCAGGTGTTTGCTTTCAGAATCTACTGTCAGAAGCACTTTAGGCAGATGGTAGTGCCACATGGCAGAGCAGCTTCTTGAGAGAGGAAGTTGATCAATATACAAACTGGTTGATAATACTGGAAAATCCACATGAAAGGAGATGTTTAAACAACTTTAAAAAACTGTACTTTTCACTGTACTTTTCACTGTTTTCAGCAAAACATTTCCCCCCAGTCCCCATCCAGCTGTGTAAAGCTATACCTTAAAACCTCATACACACGAACTCATGAACATTTTAAGTTCCATGTAGATACAGCATACTTCACTTCATTTCCTGTGCTGTTAAACAGCCTTTCAACACAATCAAACGTAAGATGATACATCTAGGAACAAAGAATGAAGGCCATTCCTGTAGGATGAGAGGCTCTATTTTGGGCAGCAGTGACTTTGAGAAGAATTTGGGGGTCATTCCTTACAACTGCCTGAAGGCAAGCTCCCCATGTCATACTGCAGCCAAAAAAGACTAATGTAATCTTTGGAGATATAAACAGGGCAGTAATGAGTAAGAGCAGAGAAGTTATTTTGCTTCTATATTTGGCACTGGTGCAATCACTACTGCAACGCTGTGGGTTGCACTACTTGAAGAAGGATGCCAAGGAAATGAGAAACCTGAAATTGTGCCCTTTTCACAGGTGGGGTTCAAATACACATCTGCCTCTTAGGAGAGGGCGTCCCAAGTTACAGGCTAGGCTAGGGAGCTGTTCCCATAGGACAGCCGAGAATGCAAGCTTTATGGGGCTAAAGAAAGAGATCAAGCAAGAGGGAGCCTTGCTATGTAGCCAAGTGAAGAGGGCACAACTGTGGGAGGGCATGGTCCTTGGCATTAATCACTGCTCCAAACACTGTTTATGTATTTTATCCAAAGATTTTTTTTTTGAATGCAAAATGCACGAATAGTTCTAGGAGGAGGGACTGAAGTTTGGGTCTTCCCTGTGGGTATCCTAACCGCTAGACTATAGAATTCTTCTTCCTCTTCCTTGCATACTCACTTGTTTACCCGAATGAATATTGCAGTCTTGGTTGTACACATGGAAGGTGCCCACCACTATGCCAGCCTAACTGCCAATCTAATGGTTAGAGCACAACCATCTCTTAGAAGTCCACTTGGGCCATGGTGCTCTTGGAACTTGGATCTCCCATTTAATGTTTGAATCCCATTCTTATGTGGTTGCCAAACTCAGGACTAAGAGTGATGTGGGAGTTCAGAAACCTACTGTCTTCAGCTTTTTCCTACGAATGCTTTTGGTATCCTCCCCCCACCCTCCCATCTCCATGTGCTGGTTGTTCTGGATCTTCTTTGTAGGTATCAATCTTTACTTATTCACTGCAGAGGTGCCTGATGAGACTCAGGGTTGCCATATCAAGGTCTTTTGTGGATCTGGTTCTGAGAGTATAATTAACAGAGAGTATAACAGGCTTTTGTAACAACTACCAAAGGTTGTGATAGATTTCCCCTTCCCCCATAATCTTTAAATCAAGATGAGATGTTTTCTTAAAGACATACTCTACTACAATCACAATTGTTGGATACAAAGCAGGAATTAACTCATTCCTGTGCTATGCAGAAAGTTGCTCTGGTCCCTTCTGGCTTTAAAATCTTTAATTTATGCATTACTGTCCTCAAACAGCAGGCACTGGCACTGTTAAATGTGTTGTTTAAAATGATATTTTGTGACTTTCCAGATTACAAGATACTCTTGCAAAGCTATTGTTTAAATAGCTCTTTTATAATGTGTATATTTTCTGGCTATTCTCCTCTTTCAGTCTCTCAGGAATTGTTGAGCTGTGCCTTCCCTTCTTGCTTTACATATGTTTGGCAGCAAATGAAGCAGGTTTCATTCTGACGAAAAATTTCTGTGTATAACCTATCACACAAAGGAAGAGGCATATCCTGTTTAATAAGAGTGTCGTTCAAGCTACCCAGAAAGAGTCCAGTTGGAATTTGCATATGACCAAAATAAGAGGACAGATTGGATTATAACATCAAATGAGACTGTGAAAAGCAACAAATAAATAGGCTGTGTATGCTTGAGAGGCAAGTCAACAACTGCGTTGTATGTAGAGGTTCATAAAACACTTAAGTTAGATTAGGGTGTTCTATGTTATTTAGGAGGAAACAAATCCAGAAGCCTTTGCCATTTCTTAAAGCACCATGGACTGTAATTTGTTTTGTCAAAAGCTATTATGAATTTTTAATTTCTGATGGTAGAGAGGAAGCTGATAGGCTAATGGAAGGACAATGGAGCTTTGTAGATTGTTAAGGCTAGAAAGGACCCTAATATTGTCTAGTGTGACCTCCTTTAACTCTCAGACCATTATATTTCACCCAAATATCCTGTATTAAGGCTAAAGGCTTTGGTTGGAACAGATTTTCTAGCCATCAAAAAATTCTGTCACGTGCAGACGAGAAGATGCCATCAGTACCTGAGGCTCCCATACTGCACTGATGGGAAGCTGATTCACTGAGAGTCTCAGATATCCCTAGAAGATACCATCTAGTTTTTCAGAAGGAGGCAGCCCCCTCCCCAATCACATATACTAGCTCCCCCTCTCAGTTGGTGCCCAGGGCTGATGCCCCACTCACCCACCCTTAGTTATGCTACTGGTAGCTCAAGGATAGGCAGCCTCCAGCATGTGTCATGCTCTAGCACCCACAAAGACATTTTGCTTGGCACACATGTCTTGGGGTGGATGAAAGGGATGGGGCTGGGGCTGCACTGCCACAACAAGGATCAGCTCTCTCATGGCTCCCCTGCCATCCTCCCTGGCACGCCAACATCTTCCAAGCTGAGGTTGTGAGTGCTTTTGGCACTCTGCCCAAAAAATGTTGAGACCCCTGTTGTAGCTAGTGTGGCCTGAGAAGTGATGAACCACGGTTTTTTCTGTGATATTGTGAGTACAGCTATGTGGAGAAAACAGGTGATCCCACTTCTCTCTTATGATTTCTTTTTTTCAAACTTTGGTGCTTAATCTGATGTGGAACAAAGCCCCAAATTTTGAAATCCACCAAGAGAAGAAGCAGGATCCTAGCCCTGGTAGCAGTCTTCCCAATGGAGCCTGGCAGCCCAGGCTTCAGAGAAGCCACAGGACTGGAGACCTAGAACTCTCTAGGGATTTGTTGGGTCCTTTGAGTGTACTGGCAGGAACCACAATGTAAGTTCCTGATGGAAACCGTACAGATTTGGAATGTGTCTGGGTTTGCATCTAGACTTTGCAATCAAATAGTTTATCAGGAAGTTCTGATAAAAGTGTTATTGGATTTTTTCTGGCCAGCAGCCATTGTGGGATACTCAAGATGCAAATCATAGATAATTAGGGTTTGAAGGGACCTCAGGAAGTCATCTAGTCCAACCTCCTGCTCAAAGCAGGACCACCCCCAACTTGATCATCCCTGCAAAGGCTTTGTCTAGCTAGGTCTTAAACTCCAAGGGTGGAGAGTCCATTACCTCTCTGGGTAACCTGTTCCAGTGGTCTACTACCCACTTTGTGAGAGTTTTTCCTAATATAAACTTCCCTTCCTGCAACTTGAGACCATTGCTTCTTGTTCTGTCATCTTCCACCACTGAGAACAGTCCAGCTCTATCCTCTTTGGAACCACTCTTCATGTAATTGAAGGCTGTCATTAAATCCCCTCTCTGTCTTCTCTTTTCCAGACTAAATAAGCCCTGGTTCCCACAGCCTCTCCTCACAAATTATGTTCCACAGCCCCCTAACCATTTCTGTTGCCCTCCCCTGGACTCTGTCCAATATATCTTCATTCTTTCTGTAGCGGGGGGCCCAAAACTGAACACAGTACGCCAGGTGTGTCCTCACCACTGCCAAAGAGAGGGGAAGAATTACTTCTCTTGATCTGCTAGCAGCACTCCTACTAATGCAACCCAGTATGTCATTAGCCTTCTTTGCAACAAGAGCACACTGTTGGCACATATTCAGCTTCTTGTCTGCTGTAACTCCCAGGTTATTTCTTGTGAAGCTGCTGCTTATCCAGTCAGTCCCCAGTCTGTAGCAGTGCATGAGATTGTTCTGTCCTAAGGACTTTGCACTTGTCCTTTTTGAATTTCCTATCCCTCCCAGCTTCGTATCATCTGCAAACTTGTTGAGGGTACAGTCCATCCAAACTTCCAGGTGGTTTATGAAGATATTGAACAAAATTTGGGGCTTGATGTCAGCTGCCAGCTAGACATTGAGCTATTGATTATTACCCTTTGAGCCTGACAATCCAGCTAGTTTTTTTATCCACCTTGTAGTCTATTCATTCAACCCATATCTCCTTAGTTTGCTTGCAAGAATGCTGTGGGAGACTGTATCAAAAACCTTGCTAAAGTCAAGTGTCCAGGTTGTAGCTGTATTGATCTCGAGGCAAAAGGAATCAGAACTTGTGGTAGAGGTGATATCTTTTATTAGACCAACTAGTATTTTTAAAAAAAAATCTATAATTGCAAGCTTTTGGGCACAAGCACCCTTCTTCAGGCATAGAAGAAAAGATTGATTCTACCCCAGGTAGAAATGGCTGGGGTCACCAGACCTTGGTCCTCTTTCCTGCCAGGAGCAGGGGGTCGGACACGATGATCCATTGTGGTCCCTTCCAACTTTACAATCTATGAATCTATGAAATGAAAGTTCATATTTCATAGGAGAATTAAAGGTGTGGTAAAATCTCCTGTTTGGCAGAAATCTCTGAACAGGAAATTTTACCACATCTTTTTTTTCAAAAATCTAGTTGGTCTAATAAAAGGTATCACCTCTACCGCAAGTTCTCATTCCTTTTGCTAAAGTCAAGGTATATCATGACCACCGCTCTCCCAGCATGCACAGAGCAAGTCATCACATCATAGAAGGCAATCGGATTGGTCAGTCATGACTTGCCCTTGTTGAATTCATGCATACTCTTCCTAATCACCTTCTCCAAGTGCTTAGAAATGTATTCCTTTAGGATCTGGTCCATGATTTTTCCAGGGACTGTGGTAAGGCTGACTGGTCTGTAGTTTCCCAGATCCTCCTTCTTTCCTTTTCTACAGATAGGCACTATATTTGCTCTTTTCCAGTTGTCTGAGACCTCTCCCAACCACCATGAGTTTTCAAAGATAATAGTAGCTCTGCAATCACATCAGCCAACTCCTTCAGTGTCCTCAGGTGTGTGGCACCCAGCTCCATGAATTTGTGCATGTCTAGTTTTTCTAAATAGTCCCTAACCTGTTCTTTTGTCATTGTTGGGTGTACATCTTCTCCCCAAACTGTTCTGCCAGGTGCAGTAGTCTGGGAAATGACCATGCCTGTGAAGACTGAGGTAAAAAGGTATCAAGTACTTCAGCTTTTTCTGCATCATCTGTCCCTAGGTTGTCTCCCCCATTCAGTAAGGGACCCGCACATTCCCTGATCTTCTTATTACTTGTAGAAATTCTTCTTGTTACCCTTTATGTCTCCTGCTAGCTGCAGCTGCAATCATGCTTTGGCCTGCCTGATTTCATCCCTGCATGCCCAAGCAATACTTTTATACTACTCCTCTCTAGTCATTTGTCCAAGTTTCCACTTCTTGTAAGCTTCTTTTTTTGTGCTTTAGCTCATTGAATGATTCCCTGCTAAGCCGAGCCAATCTTCTGTCATACTTTCTAGTCTTCCCATGCATCAGGATGGTTCATTCCTGTGCCCTCAGTAAAGTTTCTTTAAATAAAAGGTTTTTTTCAAATGAACCCTAAAAAAAGTTTTCTTCAAATGAAAAAAAAAACCTGTGGGTCTTATTTTCTTTAACAAGATCTGGAACTACCCTGCTTTTTTGTCGCTATAAAGTGAGATCAAAGTTAAACAAGTTGGTGAAATACAAATGACTGTATGCCTGAAAATTTACTGATGCTTCATTGCACATGGGCCCAACTGTTTTCCACCCTTCACCAACTGGCTTCCATTATCTCACGTCAGGTTGTGTTATATTCTATTATGGCAATAGGTACCATGATGTGACACCCCATAATTCACCAAGACAGGAACAAACTACTTTAAATAGTGGTCTTGCTGTAATAACTGGGGCATATGAAGAGTGCTGGATCATGGCATATGTTTTTAAGCTTTCTGAAGAAAAGTTAGATAGCTCAGCAGATCCACAGTGCCTAATGGGCTAAAATGCAAGAGACATCAAAACCACAAAGAACTTGATGCCTGGAGTTTCAGCAACACATAGAGCAGAAATTAATCAACTCAACCCTTTTCAGTAAGTCACTGCAAGTTCTGCCTGTGACCTCAGGGAACATGAGTGGATTCAAGGTGAAAGAGGAAAGCAGAGCCATACTGCCATACAATGCATAATATACTATCTCTTAAAAAGGGGGCTTATTCTGAATGATTTGAAAATGTCCAGATTACTTTTTGCCTGGATCATTCCTCTGCTGTGCTGCTTTCTGATTTATCTTGCTTTTCATGAAGGATTGATGAATGAACATGTGTAGGGTCTTCTTCTCAAGGGAGCTTTCTTTTGTAGCACGTTTATTCTCGAGATTGTCACTACTTTTGTTTTTTCCTTTTCCTGTAGCAACCTTGTACAGTTTAGATGAGTAGTGCACGCAATTCTTGCCTCACAGTGCTCACAGCTCAAGATATAGATACCATGCAATAGATTAATAAGTGGATAAGCGGTGAAGTAACAAAGACAAGATAACAAGTCATTGTGGTCTCAGGAGTCTTGGGTAATGTATACCAAACACTTCTACTTTGCATCCTGGCAGACAAAACTGAAGCTTGCTGGGCTTATCGAGTATTTAGAGAGGAAAGTATAGGGGAGACTAAAAGATTTTCTTATATGCCTATCTGTGGGATGCTCCTGGTCCCACTGAGGTTGGGAGCAACTTTCTAGAGTCTCTGCAAGGAAGGAAATACTGTCTGTTTGTCTGTCTAGACACCAAATCCAAATGGGTCTTGTAGATGCCTAACCAGGATTGTAGGCAGAAGTTGGATGCCTGGATTACAAAAGAGTAATTCGAGGTGTCCCCTCCCTACATTTAAGTTCATTACATTTAAGTTCTCTAGGCATTGAGCCTCCAATTGGAGCATGCTGAAGAGCATACTCCCATCCCTCTTAAGGGCATGCAGTGTCAATTTAAAGATAAATGAGGCAGAGAAGCAAGTATGGTAGTTTCAAGTAGGTGTAGGATGGTTAGCTGGTATGAGTCAGGAGTGTGCCAAAGAAGTATAGATTACAGGGTCTTTTAGAAGAACATGGGGTCAAAGTTAGTAGGGGTGTGTGAAGTGGGCCCTATTGGATTCAGATTCAGTCCAAATCAGGGACAGTGATTCAATTAGTTGATTCATATCATTGTCCCTGATTCGAGCGGCCAAATCCGAATCTTAAAATTCTATGCTGATTTGGAAAATCAGCAATTCAGATATAGACAGAGCTTTAAAAGTTTTTCCTACGTACCTTAAGGTAGCAGGCGCGGCTCATGACCGCTGCGATCCTGGGGCACATGGAGCATCCCACAGGACCATAGGAGAGCCCCTCCATATGCTCAGCAGTGAACCTGGGAGTGGACTGGAAGTGTCTAGAAAGTGGCACCTCTGACGGAACTAACGAAAGGACGAAGGAACCCAGTCCAGGGGAACCCCAGGGCTATCCAAGCCTTTGAACTAGTGAAGACTGCCTTATGCCAATGCCCAGTACTCTACACCCTGAACTTTGAGAAGACATTCTTTTTGCAAACTGACACCTATGGCTCTGCACTGGAAGCAATTCTCTTTCAAGAGGAGGGGGGAGAAGAAAGGCCAATAGCCTTTTCCAGCAAAAAAAATGATGCCCACAGAGGCACTATAGTCCATGATCAAGAGGGAGTGCCTGAACAAATAAAAAAGAAAAGCTGAAAAGGAAAAATTAATAGCAAGATTCACTGTCCCAAGTTACACAAACTGTTTGGGCTTGGTACATTATAGTATAGAAAAAAATGGGGTAGTAGTAGAGCTGCTGTAGTGGGAGGCAGAAGCTCTGAATTCAGTTCCTGGTTTTGGTACTTATTTCCTATGTCACCCTGGACAAGCCCCTCTGATTCACTTTGTCTCAGTTCCATATTGATAAAACAGGGTTAATATGATTTTTCCCCCAGCTCTTGTCTGATTTGATTTTAAGCTGATGGGCAGCAGAGGGGTGCCTATCAGTTACCATGCATTGCTTAGCCCAGTGAACTTCAATCTTAGTGGGGCCTCTGGACTGAATTAGAATATAAATAAATAATAATTGCTGTTATTGAGTTACATTGTTACTGACCACAAAAGGCAAGGCATTCAAAGTTGACTACACCCATTACACTTTCCGCACTACTTCCTTGAGCACAGATAGCAGACAAGAGCATGTAAAGTCTTTGATTGTGTAGTTAGATAAGACAGTACAGTGGCATACTGTTAGGTAAATATTTATTGTTTAGTCAAAAAGCAGCTCTAGATATTTTCTGTGTTCAAGCTGTAAATGTGGTTTGTGAAGACAAGGGAAAACATTTCATAATATAAGCCAAAGAGGCATTCCTTGCATGATGTTGAACAGTCACACTGTTTACAGAGGGATTCTATTAGATATTTTCTAGTATGAACATTTTATTCTGTGCTGCAGTGTCAAAGAGCCATGGGCTCCAACCTGCAGAGTCCTATCTGACCTGTGGTACTGCCTACAGGTCTCAAACCAGCTTGTGCACTGCATGAAGTGTGCAGAGCTCATCTGGCAGGGGCTGTACACAGCATGGGGTCAGTCCAGGGTGTGTGCTGCATGTAGCACCCACACAGGACCAGTCCTGCACATTGGATCTGGGGCAAGTCTGAATTGGGCTGATAGATCAGCCCCATGTGCCGGATCCAGTGCACAAGGCCAATCTAGCGTGATGCTGCATACAACATGTGCCCTGGATCTCCTCCATGCTCTTTGTGTAGCGTGGGGCCAAGGCCAGTGCATGTTAGATGTTGAGGACAGGACTGGAGCCAGTACACAGGCTTTGAGTAGCATGTGGGGCTTGTACAAAGCATGTGTTGCAGTGGCACTTGCACCGACATGGCCCTGTGCACCAGCTCAAGTACGTGGGGCCAGTCTGTGGGCTCAGTTTGGCCTGCAGACCAGCCCTGTGCCCCTCATTTTGGCCTGTGGGGCCAGATGAGTCTGATACCCCTGACATATTACATAATATTCTTGCTGTGTACAGTTGACTAGGTTGACTGTGTTCTATACTAGAGGGAGCCAACCTTTTTTGGCAAACAGACTGCAAATTAGCCCTGCACCCTTCCCAAGCGCCTTTCAGATCCCTTTTTATTACTTGATCTGATGCTTTGCCTTCTGCTTCCTGCCTTACCGCCCCCTGAGCTAACTGTCCCCTCCCCAATCTGCTACATGCCATACCAGGGTACATAGAAGTATGACATTTCAACCACTTGAATTGTAGTTCCACTGACTGAAATACTATTCCTAGCTTCCTGCCTGATTCCTCCCTCTCCCTACCATGGACCCTACCTGAACCATGTCCTTGCAAGGCAAGGCAGGGCAGGGGAGGAGGTAACTAGGAATTATTTGATGTTGGTCTCAAGGAACAGCCAGGACTAGACAAAGGTTAGAGTCCCCTTTTTTGTGGTGGACATGCTTGACTGCAGAGGGACATTTCAAGGCTCCTAGCAGAATCCCCTACTTGTGGTCCTTAGGACATACTGGAAGGTTATCTTTCTCTTTACCTGTTCTCAACCTTTTTTGACTTTGCTGTGTCACTGTATCCAATTCCCAATGGTTCAGTTTAGGAGCTTATCTTCTGGAAATATCCATGTTCATAATGTAGTGGGTACAGCTACACAAGCAAATTAATGAGCATCAATAAACTTGAAAATGATCACACAGTATCTTTTAATTAGTGTAAATTTTCATATGTTATCAAAACTAACAAACCAGCAGGAAAATAAGGGAAATATACATGTTCCCCTGGAGTAAACCTTCAAAGAGAAATAAAAGATGATGGAACAAAAGAAAGTAAAGAGGAAAGGGCTGAAATTATCCTGCTAATTCTAATAAAAGAGAAGAAAAGTAGTAAAAAAATTCTGCTTAAATATCTAATCATGATCCTAAGTTTTTGAAAACACAACATGCTTTATTAAAACATTTTTACATAACAAGTATACATTCATCTTTTTTTTAAAGGTGGTCGCTAACAGTATAAATGAGAGAAAAGTGATATAAAAAAGCAAAATAGAAAAAATATATACTGTCTGCCAACTCCAAAGTAAATTCAAAGCCATGAAATTCTTTAAACTTTCAACTTGATTAAATGTCTTATTTTAATAAGGCTATGGTGTGTGGCTTTGAAATCTTGAGAAAACAGGAAAAAACACTGAGTTGTCTTATTGGTGACTAATGAAAATGTCTACAGAAGGTTTTTAGTTGTGATACCCCAGATGTCTGATATATGAGAACTTGTAACTTCGAGCCTTCTGTTTCAGTTCTCAGTTCCTCTTTTCTTGTTGACTTGTGTAATATGCAGCCTCTGAGAATGCTGGCTCAGATGTCTGAGGTTGGTTCTCCTAGCTGGAGCACGTCCGATCTCAGTACTTCCATCTAGAAATGTTCGAAATGGTAGGAGATTCCCTCCCTCACTTTACAGTTATTTCTGTAAGTCTACTTCATCTCCAGAAATGGGGAAGGATGAGGAACCATTGTAGCAACTCCTGTGTCCTTCACTAGAAGGATATGTCAGTACTACCTCTGGACTGCACTAGTGGGTGCTGTATAAAGCTTTTCATGATCATGCTGTATGAATGTAATATAGCTGAAGTAAATGTAACTTTGCCACCATGAGGCACATCTGAGATAGATTTTATAGTACACATCTGGCACATGTCTAAGCATGGCTATATTTAACATTTTGGGGATGTTGCATGTGTGGGTAGGTGTGCTACACTTTATTGCAATGCTCCCTAGGGTGGTTGGATGCAGGTTAAACATGCCCAAATTGTATGTGTGGTGATAAGATGGAAACCCACAGTGCCACTTGTGCATTATGGGTAGGAGCTCTTAAAGTATGGTTAGCAGCGACATCTCCTCCCTCAGAGGAAAAGTTATATTCTGGCTGTCTTTGTAGTCAAGACATGATAGAATCACAGAAAAGTCGGGCTGGAAGGGACTTTCTAGTTCTACCCACCCTGCCAGAGGCAGGATTATCCCTATGCAAACCACTGGTGATATGTAGAGGGTGCACACATGTATGTGTTCACCCCCTGGCAGGTGGTCACCAGCCCCCCCACTCCGCCACCATCACTGCCAGCAGTATCTGCAGTTGGTCAGTGATTGACGCTGGCCACTGTCAACACTCCCGGCAGCGTCTGGTTGCTGACCCCTGCTTGGCACTCATCACCTGCCCCACTCCTCCACGCCACCAATACCATCAGTGGCATCTGCAGGAGCTTGCCGCTTGCTACTGCTGTGCTTCTGCTGCCACACTCCTGCCACCACTGTGCCCCCCCCAGCCTCCAGGGGCATGCATCATTCATGACCCAAACTATCTTATCCAAGTCCATCGTCTAACTGTTATTAGTAAAACTACACAGTCAACTCTAACATAAACAGAACCACAAGATCCTTAACTAGTCACCGGTAAAGCAAGAGGACCATGGTATCCAACACCCTGTTGCTATGAGGGTTGTTAAAATAAGCTTGAGGAAGAGGGCCACCACTCCTCCTACAGTGGAAGGCAAAACCCCTTACAATCTGTATCAATCCAACCATAGAGTAAAATTCCTTCCTGATCCCAAATATGATCTTGCCCCTATGTGAAGGGGCAAGACCCTCTAGCCAGGAACCTCAGGGTTTAAGTCTTAACAGGAGGATTTGCACTCAGTCAAAATCCCAAGCATTGGTTGAAAACATCCTCAACCAAACCAAACCAAACAAGCACCACCCTTCCCAACCAGAACCTGACATATAGCAGTAGGAGAGAGGCAAAATTCCTTCCCAGCCCTATATGGCAGCCAGTAAAGTCCAGAAGCATGGGAGTTATTGTAGAACATAGGCCTAGCTACTCCTAGGTCACCCTGACAAATGCTTGTCCAATTGCTTGAACACTGCCAATGGAGATGATGATGATGATAAAAGGGGATGAAGATGCCCCGTAAACATGGATTTGCACCCAAAGAAGTTAAATTGCAGACTGAACATTTTTGCAATGTTATTATGGATAGGAGTTTCTTGCCAAGTTTCCTACTGTAGGCTTCATTTATTACTTTTTAGCATAAATTTCTGTATAGGACGGTCTTCATTTTTATGCTTAGAAAGCCATAGATAAAGAAAGGTGTACAGCTACGGTAGTTTTGTGCAAATATCAGTTTATCTTTGGACAAAACATATTTTTTAGCTTCCATCACAATCTCTAGCCATCTACTCCATTTCAAGGTCATCTGTAGGTACCAGATGACCTGGTATCACAAGTTGTCATCCATGAAATCATTTGTTTAAAAAATAAATAAAAAAAGCTTGCTACAGGACTAACATATATTTTCTTAGCATTGCTGTTTGCTGCTGCTGTAGAAACACCATTTCTTTAAAAATAATGGGAGAGATGGAAATAGGAACTCTTCAGTGTAGCATGTTTGCTGAATAAACACTAAAAGGCACCAGGGAAGTAAATCTTTATTGTATGTTGAAGCAAAGTACAGTATTACTTATGAATGAATATATGCATGACTGACTGACTCAATGAATGAATCACCCAGAATAAGACTGTGCAGTTCTAACAAGCACAGAAGCTTCTCTGACATTGATTTAGAAAGCTTAATCATAAATATTGCATATTCTACAAGGTGAGGAAGGAAGTGTAGTTTATGTGTGGTTTATTTGCCGGTCCTGTATGTCAGACCTTTAAGTGGTAGCCCAGCTTGCAGCAGCTAGATGCATACTGTATTTGCAGCTACTTTTATGTTCTAGCAGCATGAAAATTTCATGCCAAATTAAGATACTCTGATCAGGCTCTTTGCATCAGAAATATGTATTAATGAAAAAATGGGGCTAGAGAAAAAGAAGAGATTATACTGTGAAAGGCCTTGTAGCAAAGCATTTTAAAGAATCCAAGGACATCTTTGTGCAAATATATATTGGCCTTTAATTTAAAATGAAAATGAACAGAGCCTGACATACTAATAGTGGCTATTCATGTAGCCTACATCCATACTGAGAATGCTGCTGGCTGTGACAGCTTCAGAGACCCACCTGATGTACTGTCCTGACACCTTTTCCTTTCAGAAACCTTAATAAAAATTAATTCCAAATTATGAGAACTGTAGCTTTTATATCTATATTCAGTTTAAAAGCATATACAGACAATCAAAATTTCACATTTTACTTTCTTTCCTAACCCAGTATTGATTAAAATCTATGATAAACTTTTTGATTTTTGCCTGTGTAATGGTTCCTGGAGGCAGATCAAGAGATTCAAAATGCATAGTTCTAGCTATCTGGGATTTGAGATGAAGCTGAAATAAAGGCTCACAACTTAGGAAAGTCCCAAACTAGGTCCAAATGCCCACTTCTTTAAAGTCCTTGGTTCTGAGTTCAGACTTGTTGTGACTAGAAAACTATTTCTGAGCTACTGTGTGTTACTTCAGAAAGAAGAGACAACATAAATGTGTGAAATCTTCTGAGTATGTGATCTTATTCTTAAATAAATAAATGTTGAAAGTCTTTACACACTCAAGATGAGGCAGACTTAGATGTAGCTGTATCACACAAAGCTTGTCTCAGGCAAAATAACCCCAACAGATTCTGAAGCATTATGTTATAAGGCAATAGAGAGCATATGGTACAAAGTGCAGGAAACAAATGATGTAAAGATGGTGATGAGTTCAATCATAAAGAGAGATTAATGTGAAAGAAATAATCCATTTAGCATGAGATTTCAAGAATGTGTTTGAAGACAGCTTCTGCAGGTGGCCACAAAGTGTGTATAGGGTCAGGGGAGGGGAGAAGGGAGAGATTTAAGTTAAGAAGAAAGAAAAATAGGACAGCAAGGAAACATGCTGTTTGATGATTAATTCTGCTCTGTAGATTTCCAGCCTACCCTAAATAAAACTGTCACCTGAAGTGTTTTGCAGATGGATCGGCAGTGGCACATATGCAGCTGTGCATATCTAGCACAGAATTGTTTGAATCTGCATCTGCCATCTGAGGAGGACAGCACTGGTTAGGAATGAGATTAGTGGTATTACCCACAGCTGATGATCAAGGGCACATGGAGATGGTGACAGTATTGTCAGATACTTGGCAGGAAACCTCTGCTGCTGCTGGAAAATCCATTTCTGAAATTACTAGCAGAGTTCTCATAGCAAAGGAACCTCTTTCTCTAACTATTAATCCACCCTTGATCTTAACATTGTAGCTTTTATGGTGGCTATTGGTGAAATTGTTCTCTTTATTGGTCACTTGTTTCTTCTGGCAGGTAATATACTTAAATGCTAGGATGATTAGTCATTGGTGACCCTGATTAGATGCCAGGTTCAGATGCTTAGTTATTTGCCTTTAGGTATATATACCACAATAGGTTTTTGCCTTTATCATTACTGCTGCTTTCCCTATACTTAGAATTGGTGCTATCATAGTACTAACTAACCTAACAACAAAGACTGCTCCTAGCACACAGTGGGCCCGGTAGACAGCCCAGCATGGATGTTGAGTAGCAGCCATGATCCTTGTCAGTAATTGGGACTGGGTTTTTCCAGGACATTGCACTGCATGATTGTGCTGGCAGAAGTGTGCCTTTCTAAATCATGTTGGGTTGATGTTACAGAATGGTCATAGCTTCTGACTGCTGTTCTCTTCTGTTAACTACTCCTGCTGTAGAGGGTCACTGTGCATCATGTGGACACCACTCCCTTTTAAATGTTCCTGGGTGTTCTCTAGGTAGTGCAAACTTAGAGGCAAGCTCTGTAAGTACTCTAGGCACCTTGGTAGCTTCCCATAACCCTCTTATATTTCATGGGACATGGAATGCCTTTCCTAGAGCTGCCAAAAAAGAGTTTGACCTGAATTGAACTGTATGAATGAAATATCTGCTCATCTGGACTGGGGCAGCAGGAAGGAAGAAGGGAGAGGGGCAAGAGGAAGCAGTGGACTAGAAGGAGGGTACAAACATAAATTTATTAGTGGGGTAAACTCTGTTCACTGAGGCATGGCATTGTTTGTGCTGGTAGACTAGAGCTGACTTCCTGATTTTTCTTCAGGTCTCACCCTGCTTCCTTGGCTATTTCTCAGCTCTCTAGTACCTGGTCCTGATGACTGCCTGCTCCCAGCCTTCTCTCTACACCGTAGGCTCCCAGGTTGTTGCCTCTGACTTATTTCTCCTTCTCACGGGGTGTAGATCTCTGCTGTGTGTTGTCATCTGACTTCAGGATGTATTTTCTTTTCCTATTTGGTTGGCATTAGCACCTTCTAGTTCCTGCATGATGGACTAGTTAATAGTGCCTTCCACTGGCTAGATCCTTCCTTTAGCTGAGCTGGGGATGGGGGAAGTGGGGCGCCTAGGAATGAGCCAGCAAGTTTATTATTTTTATAGTATTATTATTTAAGCTCTAAGTCAAGGCTCAGTCTTTCATTCTCTCCTGGGATTAGGAATTGCAAATTTCACATCCAGGTCTGGATTTTAGCACCTCAGTATTTTTGAAGACTAAGTTTACACAGAAGATAAGCTTTGATAGGCGACAGCCTTCTTCATCATATACTATGAATGGACTTGCAGAAGCATGGGTACTGCTTCTGACAAAGTAGGCTGTTGCCTATGAAAGCTTATGTCTCTCTGAGGCAGTTAGTCTTTAATGTAGTACTCTGCCCTGCTTTCTACCTGACTTCAGACTGACATGGCTAACTGTGTCTCTCTTCTCAAAATTCTTTTATCTGTATTGACATGTGAGGTTTTAGTTTGATCTTGTTTTAATAATAGAGGGCCCCTAAAACATTTTAATCTGGGATAAGATTCAGATTGCTACTTCTGTTCCATTTAAATGGATAACACTGGGGTGAACTGATGGTATTCTTCTATACAGAGTCCCATTGCTGCATTTTACTTATTCCCCAAGGGTAGAAATGTGACCAAACTGAAAACTAATTGCCAGATCACATCATGGCCATACTTTTTGTAATGTAAAGGGTTTTTCATTTTGTTCTCACTGCTTTCTGTCAGATCATATAACAAAACACTGGGAACCTAAAAACAACAAAGGAATCAATTGTTTAGGGGGCTTTTCTCTAATTCGCTCAATCTCTTGGCAGTGCTTGGAAAAAAAAATCTTTTTTTACCCCTATATATAATGTGTGTGTTAGGATTAAGAAAGGGATCCTTTTAAGAAGGAATTCTGTTCTCTAAAATATCCAGAGCTACATAACTGAGCAGGGTGACTCATGCAGCAGCCAAGAGTTAAAGAATCATGAATGCTGATTGCTGTAGTACATTGCTTTTATTAGTAGCAATTCCTTTATGACCTTAAGACTTCCGTAGTGGCATAAATATTTTAAACCATTGAAGCAATTTGAATAATCTTGATTTGTTCAGACATTAAAAATGCAACACTCAGGAAAACTGTCCTACTCAGAGAATTACTCAGAGAATTCAGGCTCAGAACTACAGTGCCATAACTTTCTTGTGATTCTACAGTAAAGTGAAAATCACCCAGGGGTGGCTAGTATACAGGGACTTCCAAAGCCAACAACATGAGTTCCTCATACCCTGAACTAAAGAATGAAAGGTCGGTAGTTGCTGGGTTTTTGGCTGTAGCTGTGTTGGTTTAAGGACATAGATAGGCAAGGTTCTTTGAGTAGATGTGATTATCTTTTATTAGACCAACTGAGTAGTTGGAAAAAAGTTCTTAGCAAGATTTCAGGTGCGGTCACCCTTCTTCAGGCATAGGGAGTCTCTGGTGTTTTTAGACTCCAAGAAATGAGAGAAGCTAAAAGTGTGGCAGGATGCCAGTGAGAATGTAAATAGGTAGAAATAAGAAAGATGAAAGGTAAAGCAGAGAAGGGAGGGGGAAGAGAGAATCAAGTCGGTAGTTTTGCACTTTATTCTGACACAATGATAAATATTTCCAATATGAAGCACAAAATAATTCCCAGTCTGCAAGGCCAGCCCGTCCATGCCTCCAAAACCTGTGGCCACAGGGGGCCCATGTGGGTGACATCTTCCCCAGAAGGAAAGAAAAAGCCGTGGTTTTAGATTCCACACCCATTTTCGGCGCCAGGTTTAAAACTGCACCTTTCACCTTTGCTTCCCTGGCAACTGATGGGGCTGGGGGAGGTGGGGCAGGGCTGGGTTCTTGCCTAAACAGCCCTGCTACACTTGTGAGGGAGGTGGCTGAGCTGGGAGAGCCCTGCCTTACTTGCTTCCTGCTGGGGCCAGCCCAGCCCAGCCTTCCCCTCTGCATCTGCTTGGGACAGCAACTCCCTGCATGTGAGTATAATGGGGGCTGAGGGGTGTGAGACTGAGCCACAGGCAGCTGCAGGAGGTGTGGTAGGGGGTGGGGGCAAGGAGGGAGAGGGCTGTCTGTGGCAGGAAGGGTCTCTGTGTGTGTGTGATGTCTTTTATTAATAGACCAACTAAGTAGTTAGAAACATTTTTCTAGCAAGCTTTTGGGCTTAAGAGCACTTGGTCAGGCTAAGGAAGCATCTGCAGCTGGTGTGCGCTCTTCCTGGATGGTATGAATAGTAAAGAGGTCAGAGGCTGGTACACATGCAAGAAGGGCAGTCAGTGAAGATGTAAATTGAGGAGTCAGTGGGTGAGAGGTAGGCTGTGAGGGGCGGGAATGAATGTAGCAGGAAAAAGTTAAGAGGTACCTGGGGAGTCAGGTGGTAGGCAGCATATAGTGTGTCATAAATCCAATGTTTATGTTTAGTCCAGGGATATACTTAGTAGCTGTATCTTGAGAGTTGTGCTGAATTGATTTGTGGTGTGTAGATTAGGTAAAATTCCTTCCCTGGAGGTGGCAGGTGGGGAGGTAAAAAATCTTTCAGGTGTTCTGAAATGAAGTTTAAAATCCAAAACTGGCTAAAATTCAGCATCTTCCATATTTCAGGGATGTACTTGGTAGCTGTGTTGGTCTGATAAGAAGAAATAAAAAAAATGTAGAATTCTTGCTTCCAAAATGATACCTTTTATTAGAACAATTGGGAAATCACAAGAAAAAGCTGGACCCAGAGGGACAGCTTTCCATCTCCAGCTCTCTGTGCAAAAATGAAGTTTACTTCCTACCTATGGGGACTTTTTCGCATCTATATTTTTCTCAGAACCTGATCAAGGGCCTTTGAGCCTGAAAGCTTGCAAAAAAAGACATTTTTCTTGTTATTTCTCAGTTGGGTCTAATAAAAGGTATCATTTTGGAACCAAAAGTTCTAGACTTTTGTATGTCTTCTATGTTTAGTCCATGATTTTTTGTATCCAGGAGGTTGATGAAGTGAAGTTCATAGGCTTATCTGTGAAAAGTGTTTTGTGAATTCCCTTTGAGGATTAATACTGGAGAGAGAGTGGATTTTTTGTGAGAAATGTAGAGAATCCCTACCAGTAATCAGGGATTCTAATTTTTAATAAATTTCCGGTGTGTGTTAATTCTGATGCACGGTTGTTGTTGTTTGGTCTCTCCTACGTATTTTTCATCAGGTCATTTGGTGCACTGGATGAGATATTCCTGGAGGCGCAGGTGTAAGATCCAGGAATGGTGATAGGTCTGTTGTGGGGTGTGGGAGTGGTGGAGATGTGTTGGTAGGTTTTACATTTATTTTCATGGCATGGCCTGGATCTATTCAGTGTGTTTTGCACTGTAGGAAGTTTGCTTCTGGTGATGAGGTTAGCAAGGTTCAGTGCTTGTTTGAAGGCTAGGATGGGTGGATCTGGAAATATTTCTTAAAGAATTAGGTCTCCTTCTGGTATGGGTTGCAATTGTTTGAGAATTTTCCATATAGGTTCAAGGGAGGAATGATATGTCATAACCAGCAGCGTGCAATTCATAGGGGTTTTCCTTCTGCACTGCAGTAATTCTTCATGTGGTATCCAGGTGGCTGTTTCAAATGTGAATCTATCTCTCTGGAGTAATGTCCTTGTTATATGAAAGCCTTTTTAAGATTTGTGAGGTGGCAATCCCTGATGTTCTCCTTAGTGCAAATTTAGTGGAACTTAGGGCTTGGGTGTGTAAAACAGGTTTCTTGGTGTGTTTAGGGTGATTGCTGGTTCTGTGCAGATGTGTATGCTGGTCTGTGAGGTTCTTGTACAATGTGATCTGTATTTTATCATTCTGGATGCTCATCATGTCTAAAAAGAAGATGTCGGTGTTGGAGTACTCAAGAGATAGTCGAATGGACGGGTGATGATTGCTGAATTTCGGATGAGATTGCAGGTTTTCACTCCAAATCATGAAGATTCATTGATATATCTTAAGTATAGCAAGGGTTTGATGGTGTAGTCTTTGAGGAATTATTCTTCCAGGTGGCTCATAAAAAGGTTGGCATACTGTGGGGCCATTTTGGTGCCCATAGCTGTGCCCATGGTCTGAAGGAAGTGTTGGTTATTAAAAGTGAAATTGTTGTATGTGAGGATGAAGCATATGTAATTTCAGTAATATATTTGGGTCTGTGCTCAGAGTTGTCATCCTGCTCTTGTAGGAAGTCTTGGATGCCATCCTTGTGTGGGAGGTTGGTATATAAGCTGGTAACATCCATGGTGGCTAGGAGGGTGTTGCTGGGAAGGTGGTCTATGTTTTTAAGTTTTCATAGAAATTCTGTAGTGTTTTGGACAAAACTTGCTCTTTCAGTAACAAGTGGTTTAAGTATTGATTCCATGAAGGCCACTGACTCCTCAATTTACATTTTCACTGACTGGCTTGCATGCAGACCAGCGTCTGGCTTTTTTATGGTTTGTTCCATACAGGAAGCGCACAAACCAATTGCAGATGCTTCCTCAGTGTGATCAAGGGTATTTAAACCCAAAAGCTTGCTAGAAAAATGTTTCCAACAATTTAGTTGGTCTAATAAAAGATATCAGATTTGCCTAAAGAGCCTTGTCTGTTATATGCATGTGTGCATTTGGTGGTAATACGGGTGGGGAGCAGGGAGGAGTGTTGGGCATGTGCCCCCCAGCTTGGCAGGGTTCACCCAGCCTCCCCTGACAGCACTAGGAGGGGAAGGGGACCCTTCCCCCTCCCCAAAGCCCAGCTCCCATGCGGGGTTGGGGCCTCCAATTTTGTAGCTGCCCAGGGCCCCAGTACACCTTAATCTGCCTCTGCATTTGCTCGCCCTCCCGCACCACTGCCAATGGTTTCTTTGCATCAGGGGCCCCAAAGCTATGCCTTGAAGGGGGCTCCAAAAAATTGTGGACCTTCCCTGCCAGTCTGTAGCCATGGCAAGGTCTTCAATGGTACATGGTTTCTTCAGGAGTCACCAACTAGATGTTTCATGCTTTTCATTTCACTGCAGTTGCATGCATCTGGGATGTTTACACTAACTCCACCTCTGCACATTTTCATTTGATCAGCTAACTTTTGTTTGAAGGCATCTTAAGCATTCTCAGGTTGAGTGCTCTGCATCTCTGGGGAGGCATTTAGCATTGCTTCTTTTGTTCGCTTTAAGCATTCTGGGCCATGTGTGCTACACTTGCTTGTATCTATCCATTGGTGGGGTCCCCCCCAAGAGGTTCTGCTGTGGCTAGGAAGCTTTCCTGTAATTTCAGGCAACCAATATTTGCAATGAGGCCTTATAGCAGATGTCTCATGTCTTTGATGTGCGGTGTCATTTTTTTCTTGCAACCATTTCTCTTTTTGTTGGGTGGAACAATTCCAGAAAGCACATATAGACTGTTCACATTGGTTTTAGACATCCCTAAGAGCAACAGCAGCTGTCATCCACCACAGGGTCCAGTTTCGTTGTGTGAGGTGATCTTTCCCACATAGGACATGCATATTTGACTACAGAATAGCAAGATGTTAGTGCAGTGGTTCTTAGTGTATTTCAAACAATACTAACTTGTCTGGCTTCATATTTCTGAGTACCGAAGAGACTTTCTTGTGTTTTAACTGGGCTGGCTTTTCATTGATTTTTATGGTTATAGACAGAGAGCCCAGGCAGTATTGGTGTTACTGTAGTTTTAATCTGGGCAAAATCTTATTCTGGCAGCAATGCATAAATCATTGATATAGATTAAACTTGTGCCTGGATGGACTGTGCATAGACATTTGAAGATAATTGACTCAAATACCCTCCCTTGCAGCTGGCTGTTTCTCAGTCACTGCCATCAGGTCTGTTCCTCACACAGTTCAATGTAAAATTTTCAATTATTCACTAGAGATTTGTCAGTTCTACATGGTGGTGATTTGTCATATATATTTTGGTGATGAACTTCTTTTATGCTGCTGACAGGTCAATAAACCTGGTATGTATTACCAGGTACTTCTCAATGCCATCTTTGCTAGGCTGAATGAGATTCAGGCAATGCAATTTACCTAGATAGCATACAGCTTGTTTTGGGATTAGGTGCCTTTCCATGAATAACAGTAGGAACTTTTGAATGATGCACTGAGATGATAATAATTTAGAGAGACTCCCTTATTTAGAAGCTGGGAATTGGAAGATGGTCCCTCAGAGTAGTTAAACTAAAAGACCTCAGAAGTTTGCCTATGGCTCCACATTAAAACTTGTTTAATTCTTCTCATTCATGTTTGACTGTCTTCACTGAACCCAATGATCACTTCAAATGAGGTGCACACATAGTTGTAAAGACGATAGAGTGATATGGACCTGAAGCTTTTTGGCTCTGGCTTTGGGGTTGCCATAGCATGCACTTACCATCAGATCTTGGGCACTTTAAACATAGCAGAACTTCTGTGAAAGCACTTGAGTAGCCATTTCCTTGCTGCTGGTCTGTAATGTTCGATCTGCTAGGTGTGAAGGTTGTCTGAATGGGCAGCTTGGGGGCCTTAATTCCAGAGTTCAGGTCAGCACAATATTGTGTACTGTGCCCCAAAATTATTTGTCTCCTGATCTTTTAGCTACTTAAGTCATATCTTCAGTGCCCCATTCTTTTCTAGGAGTTGTCATGAGACTAGGTTTCAACAATGTTGTTATGTTGGGCACTGTAAAACTCTGATTTTGCAACAGTTGGAGACCTGAAAATGTACACTCAACAGTAGGTTAGAGTAGCATGCAGCTTCTTTTTAAGGAACAAGTGGCAAGAGCATTATAATTTATTCAGATTTAAAATTCATTAGCATAGTACTAACTGTTTAGTAAGTACCTCCTGCCAGAAGACTTTATTTCATTAGGGAAACTGAGACAGTATGTTGTCTTGACAGAACAAGAGGGCATTTCTATAGGAATGAAGATCATTTAGACAAGGACTAACCAACCTTTAAGCATCTGAGGATATAAGAAACTAACTAAATCATCAGATGTATTTCATCTTTTGTATTCCTCAGATTCATTCTAATGGGGAACTGTAGAGCTCAGCTGCCTGTTCCTGCTCCAGTTCCCCACAAAGTATAGATGGAGGATACTAGACAGAGCCTGGACTCTGCTAAAAGCAGACTGCAATACATGGCTTTAGATTCAGCTGGCAGACAAAGTTCTTTAGATTCAGGTCCCTTTCATTGCTCCTATCTCTGTAACTGTTCTTTCTCCTTCTTCTCAACTTGGGAAGTCCTATCTAAAATTTCAAGCTGAGACTTCCGAGTGAGACTGTTTAGTTCAAGTGAGTACCATCTGGTAGATGGGGAAGAGAGTTTCTTGGGAACTGATATTGAATCTCACTCCAGTCCTTTCCTTAAGACATTCAGCAAGAGATCATGTTGGGGAAGTGAGACTAACAAACACAATCTCTTTGACTATACAGTTAAACACAAGTTATTTTTGACCTGGAGGGATGTGGGCAGTGGGGTTCCACAGGGCTTAGTCCTCAGCTCCACGCTGTTCAACATCTTCATCAGCGACTTGGATGAGGGTGTAAAAAGCACCCTGTTCAAATTTGCAGATGACACTAAGATCTGGAGAGAAATGGGCATGCTAGAAGGGAGGAATAGGTTGCAATTGGACCTAGACAAGTTACAGGGGTGGGCAGAGGAGAACAGGATGGGTTTCAACACTGACAAGTGCAGGGTGCTGCACCTGGGGAGGAAGAACTAGCAGCATACCTACAGGCTGGGGATCTCCCTTCTCACCAGTGCAGAGGCAGAAAAGGATGTTGGAGTCATTATTGATGCCAAAGTGAACATGGGCTGACAGTGTGGGGATGCAGTCAGCAAGGCCAACTGTACCTTGTCATGTATCCATGGATGCATCTCAAGTGGGTCCAAGGAGATGATGCTTCACCTCTATGTGGCACTGGTCAGGCCACAGTTGTAGAGTACTGCATCCAGTTCTGGGCACCGCACTTCAGGTGGGATGTGGACAACATGGAGAGGGTCCAGAGGAGGGCCACTCGCATGATCAGAGGGGAGCAGGGCAGGCCCTATAAGTAGATGCTAAGGGACCTGAACCTGTTCAGCCTCCACAAGAGAAGGCTGAGGGGAGATCTAGTGGCCATTTACAAGCTAGTCAAAGGGCATTGGGGTGTTATGCTTCAGCCCAAGTCTGAATTCGTTGCCCGGCATGCATGAGCGCCAATATATGAATGCCAGTTGGAAGTTTGAAAGAAAAAAAGTTTTTAT
>JAGPOW010001296.1:63419736-63436725 GCA_030014935.1 Caiman crocodilus
CAACCTTCCAGTCTCCCTGTGTATTCTGTCTTGGGAGGATGGCTCGAGGCCATTTATTAGGCCTTCAAAGAAATGGCTCGGGGTTATTCACAACAGGGGGAGTCCCTGTTCCCCTGAGCACTCAGACATGACAAGAAATAACAGTCACAAGCTGGCAGATGGTAGATTCAGACTATACATCCAAAGGCACTACTTCACAGCCAGGTTGGCTAGGATCTGGAACCAACTTCCAAGAGAAGTGGTGCTGGCTTCTGCCCTGGGGGTCTTTAAGAGGAGGCTAGATGAACACCTTGCTGGGGACGTTTGAACCTAGTACTCCTTCCTGCCATGGCAGGGGGTCAGACTTGATGATCTGCTCAGGTCCCATCTGACCCTACAAACTATGAAACCTAGCCCCTGAAATTTTTCCCAAGCAACCTTTGAGCCTAATTTTGCTCCCACTTTTGAAACAAGATTAGGTGTAGACATTCCAGTTAAAATGAAGTAAATGAGTAATATGCTTAGCACTCTCTCTGGCTTGCTTCATCCCCCTGGATCTGCCTCTGCAGAAAGTATATCTTTCTGATTCTTCTAGATGAGCACAAAGGAATTCATTGTTGTTAAAAGAGAAAGAGAAACTAACAGTCCAGATCACAGTTAGTGTCACATAGTAATACACCACAGGAAAGTATTATAGTGGGACAAGCATTTCCTGCTGCATCTTAAAAAGGAGGAGAAAGGAAAAGCTTGTGTCCACAGGTGCTGCTGTGGATTGTTATGTCCTAACTATAAAGCTGACATTCCCAGCTGCTGCGTAGATTACTACGACCTAACACTATAACTATAACCTACCATGTCCATGTGATGGGTTTGTGTGACTTGCTTCTACTTTCTTTCCCCAGTGCATGGTTTTGAAGTGACGAAAGAGACAACAATGGGCAGCAAGGAGTCCTTGGTCCACCAGTTATTTCTTATTATTCTTCCATTCTCTGAGCCTCCATTTTATAAGTTCTTTAATGTGTACCAGCAAAAATTGACCCTGATATCATTCTTCCTCAATTCTATCGTGTAAGTGGTTCTTGGCACTCTCACAATTTTACCTCTGCCTCCTTCTGTCAAGGACATTTTTTTCTTGTATTGTTGGCAATTCACATTTAGAGCTCCTCATTTTTTTGTTCAGTCTTGCTCCTCCATCTTTTTTTCTGGTGGTATCCCATGAGGGTGGCATTCAGAAAGGCTTAGTTAGTCTGTCTTCCATCAGTCTAGTTATATACCATGCCCATAAAAATCACTGGAATTTGAGTGCATTATTTAACTCCTCATTGGTCTCATACAATAACTTCTTAGATTTTCTTTTCTCTGTTTAATTATTCTTTACTCCCTCCATATTTAGTCTCTATTATAATCTATTTAGTTTGTTTAGGGCTATGGAGAGCCCAGTGAGGGGCACAGAGACAGGGGAGGGGACAATGAGAGGTGCAGAGACAGGTCTGTGGAGATCCCAGTGAGGACAAGGGGCTGAATTATAATAAGGCTCAGGCAAGACAATGCCAGTACCATCTGTGAGGCTTGGGGCATGGCTTGGGGTGGTTGGAGCCATGCATATAGCCCATAAGGCTGGGAGACTCAGGAACCATCCATCGTTGCATGGGATGCCAAGGGCTCTGTGAACCATAGGGTTCCGTAAGATCTAGCCAGACTGTGTCTAAATCTAAAGATCAAGGGCAGCCTCCCTATATCAATTATTCCAACAAGACATGGCGGGCAAGATAAAGGGTTCCTGTAGGGCAAGACTGGCATGGTTAGGGTATATAGGGGTAACACAACTACCCCTAGGGTCCCCATCCTACTACACTAGGAAAGGTTTTTACCTTCAGAAGTAGTCTCAATACTATATAGGGCCTTCACAGGCAGTCAAGTTCAGATGAGCAACATCGTAGTTTTTTTCCTGCCTCCTTGTTTCCTTGCTGCAGTGCTCACTCTGGACAGCAGGTAGGGAAGCAGTGGGTGTGGGGGCAAGAGGAGGAGTTGCAGGTGGGTGGCAGCAGGAAGCATGGGGCTAGGGTTGGTGGGAGTACAAGAGCCCATGTCCAGGGAGGTCCTGGGAGTGCAGAGCTCAGGGGGCAGGGTGTGGGTGTCAGAGAGGGTGGAGGGGGTTTGGGGACCCCCCCACACTACTCCCTATGGCGCATACCCCTGCCGCTGGCAGCAGCTGCAGCAAACTGGGGCCATCAGGGCACTCATGGTACTGCTGCCTGGTGATGTGTGGCTCCAGGGCATGGCCAAACAACATAGGCTACATCATTGGTTGGCATGTGAACGGAGTTGGGAAGGCAGACCCCTGTGGAACATCATGTCAAGACAGTGAGTACTACCGTCCCTGGGGTCCCCCAGGAAGAGGATCTCCACTGAATCCCTCCTTTCATTCAATAGCACCAAGTCATGGCAGGCGAGTTGAGGGGTGGGGCCCTGTGCTGGACAGAAAGTACAGCACCCAACATACCCCCCCCCACTTTAGGCGCTTCCACAGATGGTATCTGGCAAACAAAAATAGTGAGCAAATTTGAGCTGTCCTTTTATACTCTATGTGCCCCATGAGCTTTCCCAGGAAATACTAACAGTACTGTATATATAATCCCTTTCAGTGAAAAAATGGTACAGCCTAAAGTCTTCTCCCTAGGGGAAGCTTGGTAAGGTAGGATTCAAATCTGTTTAATGAAAGGTTCTGGATTAAAAAATATTGTTTTATAAAAGGATTAGATTGTTGGGATCAAAAAGATCAGTTTCCTGCATAATCCTGGAGCTAGATCCCCAACTGGTGACAGAAGCTTTGATTGATTGATTGATTGATTGATTGATTTTTTTATTTGCTTGTTTTATTTTGGATGCAAAAGTTGATCAATAGTGTTGGACACTGGATAAGGAGCTGTGTAAGAATTAAAATAACAGCATCGTCCTGTTCTTAGTGTCAACAACAAATGGAAAAGTCATGATGTTGTAGTTCAGGGGTACTCAACCTTTTTTTCCTGCCAGGCCAGGTGAGTAGTACGCAACTGTCAGTGGGCTGGATCCTGCTGGTGATCCTGATCTGGCACTGGGGCCAGCATGGTCAGTATCATCTGGCCACCTGGAGGGGGTTGCAGGGCATCCCAGCTGTAACCTCTGTATGGGGGCGTAGGGTTATGGCTTAGCCCTATGTGGGGGGCAAGGGCATGGCTCAGATCTAGTGTGGCCTGGTGGGGAAAAGGCAGTGTGAGATGGCCACACTGTGGAGAAAGGGGGAAGGGGGTGAAACCAATTTCCAATCCAGGTGCAGAGGACGCGGTGTGACATCTGGCAGTGCAGAACTTGGGGTTGGGAATTGGGCAGGGGCAGGGATCATATTAATGGCCACCACTTCCTTGCCATCAAATTTCCTGCACCATGGGAAGCCCTGTGGGCTAGCTGTGATGGTCCCATGAGCTGGAGGTTGAGCACCCCGTCATAGTGCACTAGTATCCAAGAACAAAGACCATGTATAAATAAGTGGTCCCAAAGGAGGAGCAAGCATTGAGTCCTGGTCATCGGGGACTCCATCCTGAGGGGCACGGAGGGTCCCATCTGCCTTCCTGATCCCAGGGGCCAAGAGGTCTGCTGCCTGCCTGGAGCATGGGTTCAGGACATCACAGAGTGCGTCCGGAAGATTTTTAGGCCCACAGATTACCATCCGTTAGTGGTAGTCCACGTGGGGACCAATAACGCTTCTAGAGGCTGGCCAGAGGACATCATTGAAGACTTCAAGGCTCTTGGATGATGTTTTCTTCTATTCTGCTGGTGAGTTGATGGGGAAGGCGACACAAGGCGTGTATCGCAGCTGTAAACCAGTGCCTTCGGGGTTGGTGTTATGATGCGGGCTTTGAATTCTTTGATCATAGCCCACATTTCTCTATGCAGAGCATGCTGGTGGAGGATGGACTTCACCTATCGCCTAAACTGCTTATTGGTGATCCATGCCACATCCATGTCTTTGCTGTTCACAAGAATTGTTTCTGTGCTTTTGTGCTCAAAGATGATGAAGGTGATATTAACTACCTTATTTTGAATGGCCATATTTGAAGGGAGATCCAGATTACTAGTTTGGATGCACACTTCTATAAAAATCTTTTTTATGAAGAAGAATAGGACTTTTTTGTTAGTAATAGACACATCCCAACTTATAGACAAATGAATTATCTTGAAGAGATGGGATTTCACATCTAGGGGCATGTGTGCATTACACTTTAAAGTGGGTTAAATGCTTTTGCACATGTTGGTGGCGTACGTGTTGCACATGTTGGTGGCGTATTGTGTATTAATTCCAGCCATTGCAGCATATTTGGTGGCGTAATGTGTCTTAAATGACTTTGGGGCGCAGCAAACTAAAATACCTCCAAGGGGTTTTAGTTTTTTGCCCTACAGCTACAGAGTGAAGCACTGGGCTCCAAGCAGCTCAGGGACTGTGGAGCCAGCCTGGCAGCAGCCTGGGAAGGCAGGCTCCATCGAATGGAGAAAAAAAAAAGGGGGGCGAACCTGATTTTCTTTTTTTTTTTTTTTCTATTCTTTCCCTGGAGCCTGCCTGCCTGCCTGCCTGCTGCATGAGCTGCATGGGGATGCAGTCCTTCCCTTTGTGGCTGCAGCTCCCTCCCAGGACCACCCGAGCCAGGTACCTGTGGGTGGGTGCAGCCTGGGGGGTGCTACCGCTGCTGTGGAGGGAAGCGCCAGCCCTTCCCCCCCCACCTTCCTGCAACCCAGGAACCGTTTGACCTGCTGGCAGCTTGACCTCCCCTCCCTGCCACTGGAGAGGCAGGTAAGACACTGGTGTACACAACACAGGGGTTTATTCCACCCTAAATTGAAGCGGTGTTTTGAAAAACCCACTGGTTCAATTTAGGATGAAGTAAACCTGCATTTTGTCTGCGTATACCCTAAGGACTTAGGTTTACCACTTGTTGCAGTTTACTGTGCTCTGCTATAGGAGAAGTTATTAGACTTTGAAGGGAGAAAGGTACAGAGAAAGCAATCTGTAACTTAAAAGAATATTTCCAATATTCTCAACTAGGGAGAATTTCAGGAAGCTGGGCATTTTTTTTATTGTTAGTGGCTGACAAGGTTACTTCTCTCCCCAGCTGTAAGCAGGCTACAGTAAATGTTCTAATACATCTAAACACTATGTCAATCAATTAATGAAATTCCTAGGTAAGCACAGATAGTTTTTTTTCTAATAAATGATCCACTCAGACTGTACATGGAGAGAAAGGTATCAAATATTTGTTGAAAAGCTTCTAAATTGTGTCCATAAGAGAGTAGAGGATTGGGAAGGTAGGGCAGAAGCTGGGAATGTAAAACAAAAAAGCACTGTGCTATTTGTGATATGAATTCTCATTTTTGTTCTCAGTTTTGCTTTTATGTTTTTTTTCTCTCCATACATATGATTTTTTGTTGGTTTTATTAGATTTCATCCTCAGGACCAGGAAGCACCTAGTACAATGTAGGCTTTCATGAAATCTAAATAATACAAACTGAATAGGAGGAGGAGGGTTTTCATTTCACTCCTGTTGGCACGTTGCATACAGAAAAAACACTGCAGAGAGTACTGGATCTGCTAGAGGGGATCAGTTCACTGGCCTGTCTAGTTCTGTGTGCTGCCTCTAGCACTGGTTAATTGCTGATCATTCAGAGAAAGGTAGAAAAACAACCCCTTTTCACTGTGGTAATCAATTGTAGCAAGCCGTATCTTTGAGAAAAATCATTTATTGCCTGTGTGGTCATCGTCTTGACACTAGAGCAGTCAATATTTGCTGAATAAATTTGACACGTTTCTGTTTTTGGATGGCTGCAATATTCCAGGAATAACTTCCTGCACTATTCAACAATTTATTGGCAGGTCATGTAAAATGTTCAATAAATGCAAACAAGATTGAAATAGGGCTCTTTTTGCTTGAAAGTTTGTCTAACATCTCTCTCAACTGGACAGTTGGTCCAATAAAAGTTATCACCAAAAAAGCCTTGCTTGGACCATCACACCTACAATAACATTCCAGTGCTACAATAAATGGAAGGTTTTGGGTTTTTTCTCATGTAGGTGTGCCATTGACCATCAGTACTCCAGAGGTATTTGATTAGAGACAAATTTGTAAAATGTTAAGATAACTTTCCAGTCTTCTCTTGCACAAGGGAGAAATGATTAGACTTAAACTGGAAACGTTACCTTTGCGCTGTCGTAACTTTCACGATGGCACAAAGTGAAAGCAAATAGTCATCTGTGCCCATTGGCATGCTACAAATGCTACAAGAAAACATGGGGATAATTTGTGCCTTTTTTTGCAGCAGCAGACATTTATTTGCTTTATGGTAGGATAGTGCGGGAAGCCCAGAGCTACGTGCATTTTCCAGGCAGGGAATCCTGAGGCTTGAGGGGCCCTGTCCTGCATGTCCCAGGAATTCCCATGCAGGATCAGGCCCCTCAAGCCCTGGCTTTACCTGCTTACAGAGACATGACCTGGAAATTCCTGAGGGTGCATCTCTAAGTGGGGAACATTCATTTCCTGCATGATCAATGTGTGGGATGATGAGCAATGTGTTATACCCAATGAAGCATTTGTGTTGGGACACATTCTGGCACAGCTGATCCCTTTCATTTGGTAGCATTTATTTATATCATCAAGCAATAAACAGGTTATAACCCATTCGGATGTCTTCCACTTGCATACAACGTATCACACAGCACGCTCAACAACTTTAAATTCTTAATTCTTCACTTTTTAAATATTTAGAAAGCTCCTAAATCTGTCTCTCAACAGTGTAAAAATGTCTTATTTTACCCACTCTTATGAAAACTTTTATTAAGTCACCTTCATAATCCTTTTTTTATACCAGCAAGAAACTAAACTTTCTTTACTCTTATAAATTAGAATAATCAATCCAAGTTTCCTTTGCTTTGTGGTTCTACCATCACCCCTTTGCCTTGTGGTATATTAATCATCAAGGTTTGGATTAATGATTTCAGTTCTGTTTTTAGAATAATCTCTTGTTGTTTTTCCATCTCGGTGTCCTCAGTGACTTTTCCATTTTGTGCATGTCCTCTGCTGCAGAACCATAGCCCTGATTGTATAACGATCTGTGAGACTGCTTGCATGAATAAATAATCGATGAGATGAGCAAGGGTTGAAAAATCTGGCCCTAAATCTTAACTGTCAGACAGATCAGGTTGGAGCTCAAAAGATAAGTGGACAATGTTATTGCTTTATTAAGATGGATACTACTTTGGTTTGTTGAATAAACAAGTGCTCTTCAAATCCTGTCATTTGATATGTATACTGCAATACACTTGAACAAAAGTTCATTCATTTTGCAATGAATGACTTGTGGTTATATAACACTTTGCGCCACAACTTGCTTTAGAGGCTCTGCTGCACTTAATCTATAGCTTAAGAAAATCAGAAAACATATTGAGACATTTAGAATCAAGAGTAATTGTGAGCAAGTCACAATCTGATCATGGATATTACACAAAAAGAAAGAGGCTTCTTTTTTCTTTCTTATCAATTATTTGTTGTACTCCAGTTAGTTTATTTCAGTGACTCATAATAAATAGTGGACCCAAAACTGCAGAAGTCCATTGTTAGAAATATATTTGGTTAGAGACAAATATTTCCATCATTAATGATCAAAAAGTATAGAAAGGGGATGTAATAAAAATGATGGCTGATGGAGAACTGTGCTGACTGTAGTTTGGACTGCCCATAGGTGACATAGGGGGGAGGCACAAGGCGGCACGGGCACGCACTGAGATCTGGCTGTCACCATCTTGTGTAGGTCATTGCCAACACCCCTCCCCCCTTGCTGTGGGTGAGCAGAACCGCTCAGCTGGCAGCAGTCCTACAGTAGTTACATTTGTCACTGTGAAATTGTCTGCCCCACACCTTTTAATTTCATGCAGTCCTAAAAATTTAAATAAATAAAAAAGAAAATAAATGCTTAAAATAAACATTGATATTATCTGTCAAAAATATATACAAATTAAAAATCAAATTGTGTCAAGACTAATTACATCTATCCTCAGCCCCAGGAATAACCATATCTGAGTTCTGCATGCAGAACAAACCTCCCTAATGCAATAACAAGGAGAAAAATTAGACTGTTTTGAACATTTTGGTACAATAATCTGCCATAGACAAAATGAAAGAAATGCTGATATTAGCACTTTTGAAATCCTAAATTAGTACCAGAACATAGATATAGACTCTGTTAAGGCTTTGAATCCCAAAACTATTCTGTAGATTCTTGGGTTGGTTCAAAAAAATAACAGCAATTTGAATCTGTTTTCATCACTATCAAGTTTATTCTGCTGCTCCTTATATGAATTGTTCAAATGACCACAGGTTATTCATGAAAAATGCTGGCAACTCACAAAAGTGTTATGGGTGTTGGTATGAATACTTTTTCATCTGAAATTTCAGAAGTGTGTTCCACAACTTATTACTTTAATGGTAATTTTTTTCAGTAATTTAATTAGACACATGTAAACAATTCCATGTCATTTTAAATTACAAGTCACTTACCACTAATAAGGCACTAGTAATAAATGAACAATAAGAGATGAACTGCTTGCAGACAATGCACGAAGTAAAAGTTGTTGATGTCAATCTGTCACTGAATATTTACAGTTATAAAACCAAGATCTGATGACAAATGACTTACAACCTAGAACAAAGAAGTGCTTGAGTAATTCATGAATTATTTGTGATAAATTCAGTGATTTGCCAGCTCTTTCATTTTGTGAAGAAGTGAGCAAAATGAAGAGACATTCCTCCTAAACTTGGTTTAGAGACTGAAGAGCAAAATGTTGTCAGGACCTGAGATTCAGTTCAGACACTGTAAGTTTTCAGAGCCAAATGAATCTGGATAAATTTGAGTTAAAATTAATTTCAGCGAAGTTTGAGTTAGGTATTCCTGAACTCAAAGCTTTCAGTGGAAAATGTACTGTGTCAAGAGAATAACACAAAATCTGCACACTACTTTTATCAGTGCATCTGAAGATTGTTTTTCTTATGGGCTTATGCAAAGCTTAGAACTTGAGTCATATTTAATAGAAAATGTTGCCAACTCATGCAGTGGACCACGCATTCAATATGCAAATGCACTGTCTAAGGTTACATTGCATTATATTGACGGATGTTCCACCTTTCAGTTGTATGTAGTTGTTCGAATCAATTCAAAGCGAGTTTGAAATGTTGTCTGACCAGAATTCTCCATTACCTTACTTGTATATATTCACACACCCTTTGCCCCTTGTTTAGACATTTACAGGGGCCAAGTGGAGAAAGATCAGACCCCTTTTGCATTATACTATACAGTTATGCTCTACAAATAAATCGCTGTCTTGATTACTTTGCATAAAAGGTGGGAAACAAGCAAATCGAAAATTAGGAACTTATGAGAAGTATGAGGTTCATTGTCTTTAAAGTTCATTGTCTTTAAAGTTTTAAAATATGCAAATCATGCAATAGCACAATTTATCTAACCCAGAAGTCTAGTTTCTGTCTGATACACCCTTGGGCAGTTCGGTTTTTAAAAATGTATTCAGTTTTGTCTTGAACAAATTCACTTGACTTGCTTCTATTTTTGCCATTGCCAGCTTGTTGTGCCAACATTGATTTAAATAAGGATACTTAAGGAGAGAAAACAGCGCTGCATGTGCTGAACTACTTTCTCCAATTTAAAGTTGAGCTGGATTTCTTCCTACCCCTGAGTGAATGGTAATATTGGGAACATTTGCCTAAAAAGACAGAAACTGCCCATCTTAGAAACTGGGATCTTGACTTCCATTCCTTTCTGTGAAAACTTCTGCATAAATTTTTTCATATTCATTCCTTTCTCACCTAATTCTGTGAGCTGCTTCAGGTTGCTGTTTCAGGTGGTTAGTAGTATCTTTAATAAGACCCATCTCACTGATGCTCTCTCAAATGGACCATTTTTTTTAAACTAAGCTTTCTTATAATTTGTCTCAAAATGGTGAATCATGTTATTTGCTCTGTGCAGTGTTTGAAACTTTTTCTTCAAAAATATAATGAAGCAGAAAGGCTTTGGTGACACATGTCTACACAGCAGTGGGAGACGTGGTTGTGGTAGTACTGGTACCGGTAGGCTTACCTGACTTAGAGTTATCTCGTAGATCTGGCAGCAAGGCAGAAAAGACACAGTGGCACAAACTTCATCTACCCAGGGAAGTACATTGGCCTCTCCAATAACTATGCAGTAAATAATACCAGAGAAGCCAGAATGTTATTTTATCTTTAACACTGCAAAGCACTTCCTAGCTTGCTGTTCACATTAAATCACCCCTTCATTACCCCTTTTTTCCAAAGGAGTTCAGTTCTATCTTTCTTTCTGTCTGTCTTCATGTCTCTCTCTCTCTCTCTCTCTCTCTCTCTCTCTCTTATGGTACAGTGGTTAGTCAAGTCAGTGAAGAACCTCCTATCGATTTTAGTGGCCTTTTGTCTCTCTTCACCTCCCACGCTATTGGAATTTGTCACTTTTATCCTCTTCCTCCTGTTTTTTAACTCGGTCTCATATGAACTGTTCTTGTCAATAACTGTTTCTTCCCATTAGGGACTAATTGATACAGAGTTGGTAAAAACAGGTGAATTTGTATTTGCCTAATACAGGCTGAACAAAGTTCTCCAGTGTTTTTCACTTATCCCCTGAGGTGGGAAATGGGGATGTTTGGCCAGAAGGTTTGGGAGGTAAGGGGAAGTAGATGAACTGAAGTAAATGCAATCAGTAGCACTGTGCAGCAGCTTATGACCCAAATTCAAGAAACACTGCATGCATTCATATATTTGCCTTGGCTAGGAGTCAGTGAAAGGGATGTTACTTAGCATTTTGAAGTCTTTGGCAACAAAACAACTACATGTGAATGATGTTGTAAGGAAGGATGTAGTACTGAGACAAAGATTTCATACAGATAATTTTTGGCTGTAGATCAGCAAGATTTGTATATATCCAGTGCAAACATCCAGACACTAACAGGGAAGTTCAAGCACACCCAAGGTATTCTTATTAACTTACAAACATTTTGAAAACTGATTTGTCTCTTACACAGCTGCTCTGCTCATCTGCTAACAACTGCAATAGAATCTGGGAGGAAAATTAATAATTTTCTCCTCTTAAAAATCCCTCCCTCAGAATATTTTTCCTATGAAACCAATTAGCGTTAACTCTTTCCCACAGAACTGCTGTTGATAATTTACCATGAAGCACAAAGAGCCCATCTTTATAGCCCTGCTCTCCATTTTCACCATGTTGTTGCCTGATGCAATGTATTTAATTGTAACTTAGGCTTGTTTCAATAAGTCCTGCTATTGCAGTTTGAGCACGTATCTGGTCTGTTGCTGAAGTTCTTTGCCGTCAGTAGGAGTTTTCCAGTGTGGATCAGATTTCACAATATTAGCAATATTACCTTTTTCTCCCAGTAGATTTGGATTATGTTCATCTGCAAGGCATGTATTTATGCCTCTACATAGGTACAGAAAAACTTAAGTAACTGGAGGGTGCCCCCTAGCAGTGCCTCACTTTTGTACTTTATCACAAAACTTCCATTTGCTAGAGGGCAACTTGAACTCACAAGCTTGAGTGTTTAGAAACGTTTTGTTCACAAATCTTAGGTTTTTGAATCAGGCAAAGGCAGGTGCAGCATATGGTGACCAACAATAGACTGCTGGTGCTGTGAGATCTGCTTTCACTTAGAAACAAAAAGCATGCTGAAATTAAGAGGAAGGAAATATCTATTATAGCTGTGCCAAATATTTTAATGCTTAACATTAACACTGGCAAAAGAGGAAAGGAAATTTAGATGTGGGGAGGGGATGAAACTCTAGGGAAAAGGTATATGAAAAGAATAAGAGGAACCCAGAAGGAATCTGCTCTACATTTGGACTTTCATGCTGTGAAATGCCTGCCAAGGGGAACTGAAAATGACTTTCTTATGTAACAGCGGAGGGGCTTGATAATGTTGCACAAGCAGTTTAAAGCAGACCCAGGACTTTTGTGAGACTTCAGTACATGACAATAAAGGCTGACCAGGCTCTTGGAATGCAACCTCCATGGTTAGCAGAATACCGAGGTATTCAAAGTACAGTGCTGATCCTTTTGAGTGCAAACATAATACTATTATTATTATTGTAATCATTACTACTATTACTACTGGGCCCAGGAGTTGATGTTGTGTAGGCAACAATCCTTTTTCTCAAGGCCCTAATCTACCATGACCATTGGGTTAAGCTTGGTGCAGGAAGAGGGTAAGAAGGAATCTGCCATTTAAGACTTGCTCAAACCTTGACATTTCTATTTATCTTTCCTTTAGCATTTATGGCTGGGTAAGAGGACTGTTTGAACAAGGGTTTTTAAGTTGATCTTCTCTCGTGGCATATTCTCCTCTGGTATGAGGACTAGAAGAAGAAGACAACAACTTCTATCATTTCAAGGAGTGGTACTTACTTTGTTCCCAAACTTACCCGAGTTCCTTACACACAGTGTCTGCTCAGTGCTCACTTTTATTATTGAAAATCATTTATATCAGAAAAAAAGGATTATGAACAGGCTTCAGAAATAGGAGAGAGAGAAGTGTCTCTTACTTAAGAGCTGAATCCCACAGCAAATGTACTTCTTGGGTAGATAACTTTTTTCATGTGTTTCATTTTGGTTTTTGTCTTTCATGCTGCAGTTCAGGTGTGATTAATGGGGCTGTGACCTTGCCACTGTTGCATTAGATGTCTGGCTGAGCCTGGCTTTACCTTCTTCCAGTTTGTTCATGTGACTATTAATTAAAAAGCTTACTATATTTTGGGGTCCTAAAATGCCCCTGTCAGGCATGAATGCTTAATAAGAAGTTAAGAAAACAGAATGGAGGCATTTGAAATGCATTGCTTTAGGAGTCTGCTGTGTCTCATACACTAAGCACCAGACAAATGATTCTGTCAAGCAGCAAATCAGTCAAGAAATTGGAACCTGCACACTATTGTTGGAGGTTGAGTGATGAAGGAAGCTGCAGTGGCTTGGACACATCACAAGAAGGCTGGACACCCTTGCCAACACCCTAATGCAGGGTGCAGTGGAGGGAAAGAGGAAAAGAGGTAGACCCAAGAAGAGCTGAGGGACCAACATTAAGGACTGGATGGAGCTTCAACTGACAAGAGTGCACAAAGGTAGCCAAACACAGGGCAGAGTGGAGGAGGGTTATTACAGCATCTAAGGCAGGGGCGGGCAATTATTTCAAGCAGAGGGCCGCTTACTGAATTTTGGCAAACCATCAAGGGCCACATGGGTAGCCCCACCCCTTGACAGGTGCCCTGCCTCCTGGTTGCCCTCTTGGGACTGGAAGTCCAACCACCTAACCCTGACCTTTGCCACCAGAAGTCCCTTCCCTTGCCCCCTGCCCTGAATGGCTACCTTCAGCAAGGGCTTTTGCCATCTCTGAACCAGAAAAATACCAAATTATAGTCTAAAAAAAAAATTTTTAAATGTAGTACACATTTATTAATTTCATTTAAAAAAAATTTTGTCCTGCTTTACATGTGTGTCTGTAGTGTACATAGAGGTGCTAGTATAATAGCTTAAAATGAAGTCTTACTCTTGTATATTGTAGGAGGGTGGGTATAGTGGTGCATGTGTGTCTGTGTGATTTGTGGGGGGTGGATAGGTGTGGGTGTGTGGGCTCTGTGTGTGTATGGGTTTTGTGGGGGAGGGTAGCTGGGGAGGGTTCATAGATTAATAGATTGTAAAGCCACAAGGGACCTCAGAAGATCATCGGGTCCAGCCCCCTGCACCAGGCAGGAAAGATGACTGGGGATCAGCTGACCCCAGCAAGGTGACTGTCTAGTCTCCTCTTGAAGATTTCCAGGGTAGGTAATCATACCACCTCTGGAGAGAGCTTATTCCACAGTCCGGACACCCTGACTGTGAAGAAGTTTTTCTTAATGTTGAGCCTGAATCAGTCTTCCAGGTGTTTGTGCTCATAACTCCTAGTTTTCCCTTTGGGTGCCCTGGTGAACAGTTGCTCACCAAGCCCTTGATGTACTCCCCTGGCGTAGCAGTAAGCTACTACCAGGTCTCCTCTAAGCCTTCTTTTCCTCAGGCTGAAGAGTCCCAGATCCCTCAGCCTTTCCTTGTATGGCTTGCCTTTTATAGCATCTGATCATATGGGTGGCTCTTTTTTGGACTCTCCCAAGCTTGTCTATGTCTTGTTAAAGTGTAGTGCTCAGAACTGGATGCAATACTCCAGCTGTGGTCTCACCAGTGCTGAGTAGAGTGGGAGAATCACCTTGGTTTTCCTGAAGATGCATCAATTGATGCACACCAGAGTATTATTTACCCTACTGGCTACACCATCGCACTGCTGGCTCATATTAATACTGTGGTCTCTTATTACTCCCAGGTCCCTTTCATTTGTGATGCTAGTCAGTTTGGTGCTGCTGGCCTGTAGGTGTTTTGGGGGCTGGTCATTCTGAGGTGGAGCATTTTACATTTCTCAATGTTGAACTTTATCAGGTTCCGTTCTTCCCAACCTGCTAACCTGTCTACGTCTGCCTATAACTGTAGCCTATCTTCAAGTGTGACCACACTTCCCAATAACTTGGTGTCGTCTGTGAACCTGGCCAGTGAGCAATTCACCCCCACATCCAAATCCTTAATAAAGATGTTGAAAAGTACTAGATGGAGCACTGAGCCCTGTGGGACACCGCTGCCCACTTCTTACCAGGATAACACAAATCTGTTCACTATGACTCTCTGGGTCCTATCCTGCAGTCAGTTTCTCACCTACCTGACTGTTTTGGAGTTAAGCCCACAATCCTCCAATTTGCTTGCAAGGACATCATGGGATACTAGAGCAAAGGCCTTTTGGAAGTCTAGGTATACAATGTCAACCTGTTCTCTCATGTCCAGGTGGTGAGTTATCTGGTCATAGAAGGAGATGAGGTTGGTAAGGCAAGACCTGCCCGCAATAAAGCCATGCTGGCTGTCATTCAGAATCTTCCCTTTGACAGATAGACTCCTTGATGAACTTTTTTAGGATTTTCCCTAGGATTGAAGTGAGGCTGATTGACTTATAGTTATCTGGGCCCTCCCTCTTGCCCTTCTTGTGGATGGGCACAACATTGGCCCTCTTCCAGTCCTCAAGAACTTCTCCAGAGTGCCACGAGTTGTGGAAGAGTTTTGCCAGGGGTTCCGTAATGACTTCAGCCAGCTCCTTCAGCACTCTTGGATGAAGATCATTTGGTCCTGCTGACTTGTATACAACTAATCTTATTAACTAGTCATGCACCAGTTCTATGGCAATGTAGGGAGCCAATTACTCCTACCATACTCATCCTCTACTCTACCTGATGTGGTTTTCCCCTTGGTCCTGTGAAAGACCGAAGCAAAGTAGTTATTTAGGAATTCACCTTTCTCCTGGTGTTACAGGCCAGCTGGGCACTGTGAGTGTATCAATTTTATCACAGGCCAACTGGGTGATTTGATTCAGTTTTGGATCGAGAATCTTTGGTAGATTGAATTGAATGCACACTGGAAATCTGTCAAAGACAGGAATACCCAATAACCTGGGGGGAGAGGGGGGCATTCCTCACAAGAAAACCACTCTCTCGCCAATCTCTCAGTCCTAATCCTCAAAGGAAATTTACAAAACACTTCTCAAGGATCAGTCTATGAACTGAATGGGCTTATTTTTCTGTTTCATAGACTATGAGTATGCTACAAGGTGTCTTCCCAAAGTGTACTTGGAGCATTCTTAAAGGATTGCCTAGCTGCATAGGACTGGAGGGATTTTAAGAAGTGCTTGCAGTACAGTATTTCTCCTGAGCATGGTGTTGTGGGTATTAAGGGTTATCATCTAGGCTAGGGGTGAGCAAAGTCACCCAGCCCATGGTGGACTCCATTTCCCAGCTGCCACTGTTGGGCCATTCTTGCTGCCTGGGCAGCCTGGCCCATCCGCCTCGCACCCACTGCAGGGGGTGGTACCCATGTAGGCCCGTACACAACTGGGTTGCTGGGATGGGATTACAGTCAGGAGCAAGATAGGTGGGCAGGGCCAGGGAGACCCTGGGATCTTGGGGCAGTGACATCACAGGACTGGGACAGAGCCACAATCTGCCTGCATGCCCCTACAATTATCATGAGTGCTGAGGGAATTAGCAGAGGTCATTGTGGGACCCCTGGCATAGCTTTACGAGCACTCGTGGTGTTCTGGTGTAGTGCCAGAGGACTGGAAAAGGGCCAATGTGGGTCCCATTTTCAAAAAAAGGAGGAAGGAGGATGCAGGAAACTACAGGCCAGTTAGTCTTACCTCAATCCTGGGTAAGCTTTTTGAGATAATTATCCTGGCGTATGTCCACAAGGGACCAGCAGGGGAGGTTATGCTTAGGGGTAACAAACATGGCTTCATCAGGGGCAAGTCCTATACGACCAACCTGGTGGCCTTCTAGGACCAGGTCACAAAATCCTGAGACACAGGGTTAGCAATGGATGTTGTCTTCCTGGATTTCAGGAAGGCCTTCGACACTGTCTCTCACCCCATTCTCATTAAAAACTAGGGGGCTGTGGCATTGACGCCTACACAGTCAAATGGGTCGCTAACTGGCTGGAGGGCTGGGCCCAGAGCGGTGGTGGTGGATGGGTCATTTTTGACCTAGAGGGATGTGGGCAGTGGGGTCCCCCAAGGCTTGGTCCTCAGACCTGCACTGTTCAACATCTTCATCAGCGACTTGGACGAGGGGGTAAAAAGCACCCTATTCATATTTGCTGATGACACTAAGATGTGGGGGATGTGAGCATGCTAGAAGGGAGGAATAGGCTGCAATTGGACCTAAACAGGTTACAGGGGTGGGCAGATGAGATCAGGATGGGTTTCAACACTGACAAGTGCAAGGTGCTGCACCTGGGGAGGAAGAACCAGCAGCATACCTACAGGCTGGGGAACTCCCTTCTTGTCAGTGC
>JAGPOW010001296.1:63451417-63473838 GCA_030014935.1 Caiman crocodilus
TGTTAGGGTCAGAAGGGACCTCAATAGATCATCGAGTCTGACCCCCTGCATAGGCAGGAAAGAGTGCTGGGTTCAGATGACCCCAGCTAGATGCATATCCAACCTCCTCTTGAATACCTCCAGGGTAGGGGAGAGCACCACCTCCCTTGGGAGCCCGTTCCAGACCTTGACCACTCTAACTGTGAAGCAGTTCCTCCTAATGTCTAGTCTAAATCTGCTCGCTGCTAGCTTATGGCCATTATTTCTTGTAACCCCCGGGGGTGCCTTGGTGAATAAAACCTCACCAATTTCCTTCTGTGCTCCTGTGATAAACTTATAGGCAGCCACAAGATCGTCTCTCAACCTTCCCTTGGGGAGGCTGAAGAGGTTCAGGTGCCCCAGTCTCTTCTCATAGGGCTTAGCCTGCAAGCCCTTAACCATACGCGTGGCCCTTCTCTGAACTCTCTCCAGGTTATCCACATCCCTCTTGAAGTGCGGTGCCCAGAATTGCACACAGTACTCCTACTGCGGTCTGACCAGTGCCCGATAGAGGGGAAGCATCACCTCTTTGGATCTATTCGTCATGCATGTGCTGATGTACGACAAAGTGCCATTAGCTTTTCTGATGGCTTCCCTAGGTGCAACACTTTGCATTTCTCCTTGTTGAATTGCATTCTGTTGTTTTCTGCCCACTTGTCCAACCTGTCCAGGTCTGCTTGCAGCTGTTCCCTCCCCTCCAGCATGTCCACTTCTCCCCACAGTTTTGTGTCATCCACAAACATGGACAGAGTACACTTCACTCCCTCATCCAAATCGCGGATGAAGATATTGAAGGGTATCGGTCCAAGGACCAAGTCCTGTGGGACGCCACTGCCCACACCCTTCCAGGTCGATGCCGACCCATCTACTACAACTCTGGGTGCGACCCTCTAGCCAATTCACCACCCACCAGACCGTGTATTCATCCAAGTCACAGCCTTTTAACTTGTTCGCCAATATGGTGTGGGATACTGTATCGAAGGCCTTCCTGAAGTCTAAGTATACAACATCCACCCCTATTCCTGAGTCCAGGCATTTTGTAACCTGGTCATAAAAAGAGACTAGATTAGTCAGGCATGATCTACCTGCTATGAACCTATGCTGTATACAGTGTAACAGTATAACTTCTATTTTTTTTACAAGATTCTCTCTACCTCGAGGTAGCAAGGAAGCTGGTGATATATGTTGGATGGGAGAGTATTTGCTGTAGAGCACCAGAAGAGTAATAGGGCAGCTCCGTTTGCTGGGCATTGGCAGTGCACAGGGCTGCGCTGGTTGCTGTGCTACCACCAGCAGCTAATTTTGCCTTCCAGGATTTTCCCCCACTCAAAGACTCCCTAAAGGCAGCACCTGTGGCCATTGCACCAGGCAACCCCCTCAATTGTGCTACTGCCCAGAGCCAGTCCTAGAGCTGTGCAGATGGTGCTTCTGCATGTTGTTGCAGTTGTTAAATCTGTAGTGCACTTTGAGACTTGGTGCTGTGACCTTACTGTTTATGTTAGGTGAAACACTTTATTTTTTAAAAAGTATGAAATGCTGGAACAAGTTGGTAAGGTCAGGGTGAATTGCAGGAGTGAGACACATACACAGTAAGGTGGATTTAAAAGGACAAATCAGCACTTGACCAGCAAGCTGGATGTTTTTTTTGTGTAATATTTGATGATTACAGGGTCATTTTGTTCCTTATAAAAATTTGAAGTTCATTCTTTCTTCCTGACAGACATAACTTTCTCAGTGTCCTTGCAAAAGGGTGATTCCTTTTGAGACCATGAAATGGAGGTATTGCCTGTTTGTCAAGGCTAGATAGAAACATTACACTTAATTTGAGTTAAGTGCACAGAAAGCACTTTAAAGCCATAACAGAACAAATGGTTACAGTCTTTAAAATAATTAAAAAATGGTGGATCCCGCTGTAAGTTAACCCTCAATGGGTGTCGTATTAGACTAAAACACTTTAGGTTAGAGTGCTTTATTGATCATCTGTACCACATCCATCACACTTTATTGTAGGTCACATTCTTCTGTCATCCCAGCGACCTCTTGCTGAGTGACTTGCTAGCCTTGGCCAGTGCTCACTTGCTCCAGGCAAGCAGTGGCCCAGCCCTGTCCCCAGGGTATTACAGAGAGAAGAGAAAAGGCTCTGTCTCTGACTTGTGCAGCCAGGCAGGGGCATGGGGGAATGGAACTTCTCTTCTGCACAGACCTGGTTCCCACCAAGCCCCACACCCATATCATGAGGGTCCCCCCATAGCTTGCTGGCTGAAGTCTCTGAGGGGGAGGCCAGGTCTTTATGGCATGGGGGCTCCCTTCCTCCTCCCCAGCCTCTTGACTGCTGCAGCCAGGATTTGCAGTGCAGGGCTGCTTGGTCTGACTTTCCACTGCACAAGGAACATGGGCTGGAGTGGGCGAGTGAAGGGGACCTGGGGAGCATATGTGCTAAAGTCTGGGGGTGGCAGAGGACTTCTTCCCTGATAGCTGCTGGGGGAAGGGGCTCAAGAACAGAGCTATTATTGATCCCAGTGAGGAGTGGTATAGGGCTACTGAACAGAAGCAAGAGGCCAGAGGCACACTGCCTGAGAGGGACATACTGAGACAAGGGCCAGGAGCCCAGTGCCTGGGAGGGGCATGAGATAGGGGCCAAGACCCTGGTGCCAGAAGAGTGCAACTCTAGAGGGTCAAGGGCCTGATGGACAGAAGCCAGGGCTTTGGAGATTGAAGGTGATTAGGGTGAAGCTAGTGCCTCAAAACCAGGCCTGATGTAGTGGGCCTAAGCAAACTAGCCTAGTGAGATTGAAAGGGGTGGAAGCTGAGGAAGCCAAGACCTCAGTAGGGGAACAACATTGCTGTAACACCCTTGAGGCTTGGGGCATAGTGTAGGGAAGGAAAAGGAGCCATGCAATTTGTCTCTAAGGCTACAGCTGCCCTACAGGAGCCTAATCAAGCTGGAAATGACCTATTAGGATAGAGAACTGAAACAAGATCCAGGAACAAAAATTAGTAGGATTGAGGCTCACTCTGAGGCCTGTTGGTAGCCTCCTCTAAACTCTCTTCAATAGCAAAATCAAGGCATGACGGACAAATGAACTAGAAGGAGGGGCCATAGAGTTCAAGCCAGATGGTTGTAGTTTCACAGAGAGGCATTATGGCAACCCCAGGGGTTGCAACCTTTTAGGCAGAGAGCCCCCAGATAAGAGGAGGCTGCCTGGGACTGGTGCTGGGCATGGGCTGTCCCAGGCAGCAGCTGCAGCCTCCCCTCATCTAGCATGCAGATCCAGGGGTTCGCACTCTTGGGAGGAGTCCAGCACAGCCCAGCAGCCCTCCCGGGAGTGTGAGTCCTCAGTTCTGCATCCCAGACAAGAGGAGGCTGCCACTGCTGTCTGGGACAGGTTGCAGGAGCAATGATCTTTGGTGCTGGGCGCAGCCCACATTCAGCACCAGTCACAGGCAACAGGCAGCCTCCTGTCATCCAGGGTGCAGATCCAGGAGCTTGCATCACTGGGAGGACTGCCAGGCTGTGCCAGACTCCTCCTGGGGTTGTGAGCCCCTGGACCTGTGCTCTTGATGAGGGGAGGCTGCAGATGCTGCCTGGGACAGGCAGCAGGAGCAAATATCTCCAGTTCTGGGAGCAGCCCATGCCCAATGCCAGTCCGAGGCAGCCTTGTTTCATCTGGGGTGCAGATCCAGGGGCTTGCACCCTGAGCAGGCTGCTGGGTTCTGCTGGACTTCTCTTGGTGGTGGGAACAGCCAGTGCCCAGCACTGGTCCCAGGTGACAGGGCAGCCTCCTCTCATCTGGGGTGCAGATTCGGGGGGGTCGCACCTCCAGGAGGGCTTCTGGGCAGTACTGAACTCCTCCCAGGAGTGCAAGCCCCTGGATTTGTACGCCAGATGAGAGGAGGATGCCACTGCTACCTGCAACCGGTGCTGAAGCCAAGTAAGTCCAGCTTCAAAACTCAAAATATTTTGAAACTTTCAAAATGTTTCAAATGCCCTTGTTGCATTTCAAAGCTGTTTCAAATCCTTTTGTTTCATCTCACTTTCACCATTTCAAGCTCAAAATATGTTGAAACAGTTTTGGAATGAAATACCTGGTGAAATTTTGCACAGCTCTAGTTTATATAGAGATGCAGACTTGGGCTATGCCCTCAGATGAAGTCCAGGAGCTTCACAGTCCAGGAGACTGTGTACAGGTCTGGTCCATGGGTCCTTTTCATGGAAATGTTCCCTTATTCTTAGGCAGTGGGGAAAAAAAAATCTCACGGTCTCTGTACAACTATATCAGATTGTGTTGTGTGACAGAAAGAAAAGACCATAGGGTAGTACAGATACCTCAGTCAGGCTTAGAGTCTGGTTGGAGAGATTGAAGACATTGCTGTGAATTGCAACATTGTTGTTAGAGAACACAAGTTTGGAAAGTTTTGCTGTGTCCAAAGATGGCTAACGAGTCCTATCCGAGATCAACAGACCCTACTGCAGCTTGGACTTGTGTTTTCATGTGGGGTGTGTGGTGCTGGATCCGTGACACTGTTTCTGCCACTCCTGCTTTTCCATCTCCTGTTATTTTTATGAGGTTTCAAAGTACTGAGATATCTGCAGCAGACTCTTCCTCCATTTGGGGTGGTCTTGGGTGATAGTCTCCCACTGGTTAATATTGATGTTGCATTTTTTTTAAGTTGACCTTGAGGACATCCCTGAAGCACTTCTTCTTCCCTCCTTGGCTGAGTTGGGAAAATAAAACCTACTTTGGGAATCTGGAGTTGGACATCTGGATGACATGGCCAGTCCAACAAAGTTGATGTTGGATTATCATTGCCTCAATAGTTATAGTATTTGCTTGCAAGAGAACACTAATATTGGTTTGTCTGTCTTCCTGTCTTCCCTGGATTTGGAGGCTATTTCACAGGCAGCATTGATAGTACTTCTCCAACAGCTTTAGATGTCTCGTGTACATTGTTCATGTCGGCTCTGTACAGCAAGGTGGGGATCATAACTGAAGAAGATGTTTCTAGGAAGAGTTTCATGAACTTGAGCTTGCTTCATCAGATTCTGTTAGAAGGGCATGCATAGAGCAGTTTATAATTTAAAGTGAGTGATCTTATGCAAAAAGTAGGAATCTTTGGATCCTTACATATGAATGGTGCCACAGAAATGCACAGGGACATTCTTCTACCAAGCTTATTACTATTTAGTTTTGTATCATTATCGAGACTTCATGAGATACAGATTGTCCTTATAAGATAAGAAATCAAGAGCAAAATGGCTACTGATTCAGTATAGTGTCTACATTACACAGCTCCAGAATGAGGTAAAGAAAGGAGGTCCAGCATAATATTTATCCAGGTTTGAGTAAACACTGTAAATTTTCTCTTCAAGGCTACAGAAAAAGAGATACACTAGTTGAATCCAGCATGCCTGGTTCAAATTCTGGCTCCACTAAGGTTGGAGGGAGGCAATGAGTGATGAAGGGAAAAGGAAGGGACATTTACTGGTACCTTTAGTGAAGCCAGAATTTAATTTCTAGTCTCCAGAACCAGGCCCACATTTACCACCATATTAAATGGAGAGTGAGTTAGGGATTTTTTTGATTTTGTTTTTTTGCTGTCTTCACTTTTAGTCAGTGAAGTGTGTTTCCTTCATTCTTTCTCCTGGAAGTCTTTAATCTTTTTTGTATCATTCCTTGTCTGAAGTCCTCCCAGCATATCATCCTTCTTCATCTCATCAGTTCTCTAGGCAACCTCCCCTCTTCTGTATTATGAATTGTAGGGAATCAATTCCCAGAGTTTTGTACAGAGACACTCTCCATCAGTTGAACTTGTCCAAGAATTGTGTGTACTGCCACAAAATGTCACATTTGAGGCAAACACTTTGCTAGTTGATTGTAAGGCCACCCTTGGCAGTCTCAAAATGAGATAGTGTTTTGATTATATGTGGGTGGTTATCCCTCACTGCATTGTAGTGGTAAGCTAGTTGAGAGGTCTTCCATGGCCAAACAGTGTAATCTTTTTTCTTTGCCATGTTTTAATTTTAACTTTATCGATGCACATATTTCTGACAGGCCTTGTGCAATTGTGTGTCCATAGTGACATGATAGATTGTGAAGGAAAGATTGAGCTGAGTATTATCTGCATGTGGCTGGCAGTTGTAAAGCTTTCTCATTGCTTCTGGTGGCTTCATGCAAATGTGATGTGAGATGGAATGGATTCTTGTGAGATTCTACAGATGAGGAATTTCATAGCAAAAACCCAGCAGCACTACCTTCTCAATGAAGCTACTCAGGAAGCATTCAAACCATTTTAATAGGTCTCCTCTAAGTGAGAGAGCCAAATATCTGCTCCCCACCCCCCCGACTCCTATTTAGCTCAGCCCCTCAGGGAGCCACGCAACCAGTGCCGCCCAGTGCGTGAGGTAGTGTGTGGGGACTAAGGGAAGGGGTGGGGCACTTACATGCCCCCTTCATTGGTGGGACAGGGATCCCTAGTCCCCCAAAAGTGGCTTGGCATGGCACCAGCCCATTGTGCATGTGCAGGTTTTAAAAGGGTCCACCAATAGCAGAAGCTGCAGTTTGGGTCCAGCTTCAATGTGAGACATATGGGTGGAAGCCTGTTGCACCCTGATAAGCCTAGGACCCCAGTGGACACTCAATGAACCCCAACCTTGATCCCCAGTACAGCTGGGAGGTAGGTGGTGCCCATGGTGGGTGGGTGCTAGACAGCTGTGGGAGGCAGCTGAGAGGAGCTGAGGAGGGTCATGCTCCCACCTGGCTCCTACTTAGCCCAGGTCCCCAGGGAGCAACTGGAGCTGCATGAACAGTGTATGCAAACAGGCATGGTCTGTGCCCGGCACATGAGTTAGCATGGGAGTTTGTGCAGGAGAGCAAGTAGGAGAGGCACAAAGCTCTAGGTGGCAAGCCTGAAGAGAAGGGTTGTGACAGCAGTAGTCCAGACTACTACCTGTACCATGGTGGGGGCATGCTGCACCCTGTAGATCCCTTCCATGACTGGGCTCCCTCCTCCCCAGGTACCTCTGAAGCCTCTACCCAGAGAGAACCCATGGTTCCTGCTCCCACTCAAATGGGGCTCCTGGCTCTCAGCTGTGGGAACTGCCTTGCATGGCTGCAGGCACATGGGATCAGGAGCAATGACACCTCCCACTTGTGAGGTTTGCTCTTCATTGGAGTCTCTGGAGTGCCGGATAGGGGAGTTCTAGGCTGCATGCCATCAAGGATGGCAAAGAGGAGATAGACTCTTAGTGCCAGGCTTTTTTGCCTGAAGAAAGAAGGAAGAGCAAGGTTGTCTGGCAGGACAAGGGTGAACAAGAGGAGCTCCCATAATGTCCAGCCAGGGGTTGCTTGAATGAAGGTTGTCTCCAGCCCCAAGGCACACTGCATCAGGATCACCACCCCTCTGGATCTTCACAACAAGTATGAACTCTTCCAAGTATCAGTGGAGTCAGCAGAGTCACCAGCTCCTGAACCTGAGAGGAAAAGGCAACCAACAACCACCCCTAAGAAGAAATGCAGAGTGGCTGTCATGGAAGACTCCCTCTTGAGGGGGATAAAGGAAGCAATCTACCACCCTGACCCCTTAGGCCATGTAGTCTGCTGCCTCCCAGGGGCCCATATCCGGGATGTACCTAAGAGGATCCCGAAACTTATGCAGCCCTCTGACCACTACCCCATGATCCTTATCCATGTGGGCATGAATGGCATGACTAGCAGCAATCCCAGCTGGGTTATGAATGACCACAAGGCTCTGGGAGCACAAGGCTCAGAGGGTTGGAGGCACAGGTAGTTTTTTTCTTCAATACTTCTGGTTATGGGTCATGGGCATAGAAGGGAGAGATGAATTGAAGAAGTAAACAAAAGACTGCAGCGCTGGTGCCATTGTAAAGGCTTTGGCTTCTTTGACCATAATCCGCACTTCAGAGACAGAGGCAGCTGTTTGTTGGGAAGGGACAGCCTTCACTTGACTCCAATGGGGAAGAAGCTCTTCTCAGCCAGAATGGCTGACCTGCTTCTCCAGGCTTTAAAATAAGTTCTCCAGGGGATGGACCATGGATGCAAGCCACTAAGCATCAACCACAAAATCACGATGTCAGGCTGCACAAGGGAACTCACTCCTACCCCAGCCCAGGGACAGGACTTTGCTAGGAGTTCAGGGAAGCCTAGGGCTTCTGATGGCAGGCTTACTTGCCTGTACACAAATGCCAGGAGCTTGGGAAATAAATGGAAGAACTGGCCCTTCTGCTAAACAGAAATGACTATGATCTCATAGGGATAACGGAGATCTGGTGGGATTCTACCTATGACTGGAACACAGGTATAGATGGCTATACCTTGTACAGGAGGGATAGGTTTGCAAGAAAAGGTGGGTGTGTAGCTCTCTATGTGAAGGAGCAGTACACTTCCCTACAAGTGGAGATTGGCACCCAAGAAGGGTGACTTGAGACCCTCTGTGTTAGAATATTGGGAGAATGTGGTGAAGGGGATATAAAGGTCGGAGTCTACTACAGACCTAATCAGGAGGAAGAGCTTGACCATAAATTCACTAGGGAACTGGCAGAGGCTGCAAGCTCTCAGTGTATGGTTTTCATGGACAACTTCAGCTGGCCTGACATCTCATGGGAAGAGTACTCAGACAAATCTGATCAATTGCAAAGCTTCCTCATATGCTTTGATGAGCTGTACTTGTTTCAAGAAGTCTATGAGCTGACAAGAGACAAGGTGCTGCTGGACCTGGTACTGGCCAAAGGGGATGATCTAGTGAGCGACCTGAGAATTGAAGGGAAGCCGGGAGGCGGTGACCATGAGTTAATTGATCACTTTCTCTACCCATTGCAAAGCTGGCAAATCAGTCAGGAATGCAGAAATCCTTGCCTTTAGGAAAGTGGACTTTCACAAGCACAGGAGGCTAGTTGTTGAGACCTTGAGAGGCCATGATATAACAGGGAGGGGAGTCCACGATGAGTGGTGGCTCTTTCCCATAGGAAAGGTAACAAAAGGACTGGGTTCCCTCTTTGGCTCAATAGGGATCTCATGGACCTCCTGTACCTAAATAGATAAGATTATAAAGGATGGAAGTTGGGTAACGCCACTAAGGAGGAGTATTCAGCACTGGTTCACACCTGTAGGGAGTGAACTAGGAAAGCCAAGGCTGAAACCAAACAAACAACTGGCTATAGGAATCAAGGACAATAAAAAGTCCTTCAGATATGTGGAAAGTCAGAAAAAAACCCAACACTGGGCCCTTGCTAAACTAAATGGGGCAGCTGATAACTGACACCCAGGAAAAAGCCAATCTCCTTAATGATTATTTTGCGTCAGTCTTCCACCAGCCCAAGGGGATCACCCTGCTTGACAACATGCAGGTTTACCAGGGTGAGGGTGAACATGCCCATCACTGGCATAGATCTTGTGAGGGAACATCTTGAGAGGCTGGACATCCACAAATCAGCTGGTCCAGATAGAATGCACCCAAGAGTGCTAAAGGAACCAGTTGACATCATAGCATGGCCAATGGAAGATATTTGAGAACTCGTGGCACTTGGGCGAGGTACCTGACAATCAGGAGAGGGCTAATGTGGTGCCTATCTTCAAGAAAGGAAGATCCAGGGAACCAGAGGCCGATCAGTTTGACCTCAATCCCTGGAAAGATCTTGGAAAAAATCATCAAAGAAACCATTAACAACAGGCTAACAGAAGGCAATATTCTGAGAGAGAGCCAACATGGCTTCATTGCAGGTAGGTCTTGCCTGACCAATCTCATTTCTTTCTATGACCAGGTGACATATCACCTGGACAAAAGAGAAGACGTTGATATCATATATTTGGACTTCAAAAAAGCCTTTGCCCTGGAGCCCCATGGCGTCCTTATGGTACAATTGGGGAACTGTGGCCTTGACCACCTTATTGTCTGATGGCTGGGGAATTGGCTCTGTGGTCAGACCCAGAGAGTGCTAGTCAATGGAACCAAATCAACGTGGTGCACAATGCCCATTGGCATCCCCCAGGGCTCTGTTCTTGGATTCGTACTCTTTAATGTATTTATAAATGATTTTGACTCTGGTGTCAGAAGCTGACTGGCTAAGTTTGCTGACGACCCCAGACTGTGGGGAACTGTGGTCATGCTAGAGGATAGGCTGGTGATTCAGGCTTACCTGGACAGCCTCACAAGATGGGTGGATCAAAACCTGATGGCATTCAACATAGGGAAGTACAAGGTGCTCCACCTGGGGGGGACCTGCATCATACTTCTGGGTTCAGCGGTGCTACTATGACCAAAAGAGACTTGGGGGTCATGATGGACCATGAGATGAACATGAGCCACCAATATGATGCTGCAGCCAGTAAAGCTAGCAAAACTCTGGCTTGCATCTACCGAGGCATCTCAAGCAAGACCCAGGAAGCTATCCTCCCACTTTACTTGACCTTGGTGAGGCCACAGCTGGACTACTGTATCCAGTTCTGGGCTCTGAAATTCAGAAAGGATGTGGAGAAGCTTGAAAGAGTCCAAAGGAGAGCCACATGCATGATAGAGGACAAGAGAACAAGCCTTATGAGCAGAGGCTGAGAGCCATGGGGCTCTTCAGCTTGGAAAAACATAAGTTCAGGTATGACTTGGTGGCAGCCTATAAGTACATAATAGGTGTGCATCAGGAACTGGGAGAACATATATTCACAGGGCACCCCAAGGGAAGACAAAGTCCAATGGTCACAAACTCCTGGAAGACCATTTGAGGCTGGACATAAGGAAAAACATCTTTACTGTCCAAGTCCCCAGGGCCTGAAACAGACTCCCCCCACAGGTGGTGCAAGCACCTGCTCTGGACACTTTCAAGAAACACTTGGATGCTTATCTTGTTGGGATCATTTGATTGCAGCTGGCTTCCTGCCCCCTGGGCAGGGGGCTGGACCCAATGATTTCATGAGATCCCTTCCAGCCCTAATGTCTATGAAATCTATGAAATATTGGCTAAATATTATGGACCACTATAGTAGAATGACAACTGACATTTGCTCCTTATCTACTGTGGTAATATTATATCCATAAAAGCCATTCTAGCTGCTGCTATCCTATATTCTTACCTGAAATGGGATTGTGAAGACCCTAAGACATATGCTGTTGATAGACAAAATTCAAAGACTGTTTTTGCCTGTCTTATCTATCCCAAAGTGTGTGTTGCATTCAAAATAATTTTTATACTAAACAGATTTTCTGTAACCAAAACAGAAACCCCCTTATCAAAATTCTCTGGCAGAAAAGCAGAAATAGTATTTGTAAGAATCTCTGCCAAAACACTAATTACTCCCTAGAGAATTATGTGCTTATGCATAAGCATGTATCTTTTTTTGCACAATGTTACATCTTCTGCATAATGCATATAATGTAACCAGCATATTATTTCCTTCTCAAAATTTTTTTATGTCATTCTAAGATAATGTTATTGTGACAGTACTTCCAGAAATGTCAGTAGAAAGAGGCTAAGCAGAGACCTTTACATGGATCCATGGAAGTCACACATTGACTTAGACTTCCTGACAACTTTTACCCCGGTACATACAGAGCGATCACGTGTCCTGATATGTCTCATTAACTCTTTCAGTTCTCATGAGAATATAGTACAACCCCAAAGTGAGGTTGCAGTAAAGTGAACAGCTTTGGGGATCCAAATCTAGGAGGCTCCAGAGATCTAAGGCCCGTTATGGCTCCCCAGAACTAGAAATAATCATAGCTGCTTGGAGAAGTAGGGAATCACATTAGTTCACCACTGCAAATAGCCAGTTTGCTCTGCTAAGAAAGTTTCATCTAATTCAACTCTGCTGCCTATACCTACATACCCCTATGGTCCTGCAAGACTTCAGGCTCCCACAAGCATTAAATCCATAGCAGCAGCAGGAAGTGCTGACTGGCTTGGACTAGACCAGGAGGATAGAACAGTGGTGAACTCCCCCTTTAAGTGCAGCAAATTGGGTTGGGGGCAGACAGGTACCACAGAGCAGATGAGACAGGGTAAGTCTTTACCCTGTTAATGGTGGGTGTGCAAACATCTCAGATGTCTCAGAAAACATGTAAAATGCATAATGAAATGGTGGGAGGTGGGGGGAGGGGAGGAATGTTCATTTCTTCGTTGCAAGTAATTTGAGGCAACGGGAGCTACTGTGTAGGAGAATAAGTGATGTAAAGAAATCTAAAAATACTTATTCATGCTTCCATAGCAACTTTCACCCTGGAATCCTGAAACTCTTTCTGAATTTGGTAATTAACCCTTTCAGTACTTTTGTGGGCTTTATGGGATAAGCTGATGCACTCTGTGGTCCATACTGGTAGCAGAAGGCATCTTCCAACCTTAACTCCCAGAGAGCATTGTTGGTGTGCAAAAAGTGTAGGGACCTGATCCCACCTCTCTGCAGAAGAAGGGAGGGCATCAATCCTCTAGAAGCTGCTTTCCCCAGTTGCAGTGACCTGTGCTTTAGATCAGTGGGGGCCAATCTTTTTGGCAGACGTTAGCCTCATGCCCTCCTCGAGGGCTACTCCTCTGCCACATTTGCTGCTCTGCTTTCTTCTTCCTGCTTTGTGCTCCCTATCTGATCCCATGCTCTGCTTTCTGCTCCTGGCCTCGTTTATGGCTGCGTTGCTTGTCCCCTTCCTGATCTACCACATGCCACACACAAAGGCTGCCCATGTCACTTTGGGACTCATTCCACAGGCTGGCCACACTTGATACAGGTGCACAGTGTAATAGGGCAGTATAGGTGCTGACTTCTATTTTTGTTGGGGGAAGAGGCCTAAGATGATGAACACATGGAAAGTTTTATGCATTTCAGGAGGCAGCCCTCTCTCTGAGGGAGGTCAGAGGCCTCAGGCCCCCATGTACTTTCTTGGTGGCTCTTTATGGCAGGGTCCTGCTATTCTTGTCCTAGTATATAGAATTTTAAGGACACATCACTATCTTGCCTGTAATATACTGTTGTCATAATGACTTACACATACACATACGTTGTTGACATAAGTGTTCTGCAAACATTTGTGTCATTAAAATACAGTAGTATCACTTGACTGCTGGTCGGAAGGGAACACAAAATAGATGTGTACTTTGCTGAACTGGGTTGAAGTGAATGAATATCTATTCATCCAGCTTGCTTGCTCATTTGGTTCATGTTATGTTGGGCACATTCAACTGGCCCAACTGAAGACAATGAGGTAGAAGTTCAGATAGCATATCCCTGTAGAGATTCCTTTTTCTGTCTTGTAACTCTAAGGAATACATTTTAAAAGCTATAGGCCCAATTTTGGGCGCAACTTGCAAAGCAATGACTGGGTAGCGTGGCCTATTGGGTAGGACAATGACTTGAAAGTCAGGCATACTTCTAGACTTCTCTTCCTTGTTCTCCTACTGAACCTTAACCTTTCCTTGATTTCTTTATCTGTGTAACAGGAATATAGACACAACCCATACTCCTCTTTGTAAATCACTTCAAGATGTTTGGATGGAAAACATTGTTTTTGAGTGAAATATTATTATATTTAACATGTATATTTGTATGTCCTATAGAGCAAGCGATCAGTTTTAAAAATATATAGGAATTTCAGGAAATGATGTGAGGGTTAATTGTAATGTGACTCTTATGCAAGCAACTGAATTTGCAGTTATAGTAAGTGGAACATTAAACAATGTTATATAAGGAGTTAGTCACTCCTAACAAATAGTGTGCTACTCAGGAAGCAGGAAGGAGTGGGAACAGCCCCTCAAAAATACCCTCAGGACAACTGGGGCTTATGCCCTAGTGAAGGCAATCCTTCACTGATCTCCTCTATAACCCCATGACAATTGGGTTATGCTGGGAGAGTGGGTAGAGTTGGGAAGGTTTATGTTGGAGTCAGAAGGAGTGGCTGTACACTTCGCCCTGCAGTTATTTTGGATTGAAAAGCAGTATCTTGACAGCTGTGAGGTGACCATGCTACAAATGCATTTCACAAATACACAGGTAACTTTTTTGTAATTTGCTTTTCATAAACCTTTTTAGTTCCACATGGAGGTTCCACTTTGCTTTGAAGTGCATTGGATTATGCACGTCTCATAAACTCTGCTGCCTGACACCAAACAGTGCCAATAATTACAGTCTCAGGTCTCAGGAAAACAATAGATGATATTTTCCCTACATCAGAACAGCACAGTGAAGCTCAGGTCCAGTCCCCAGCCTTTAAAATGGTTCTGCTGCTTCCTGTGCTTTCTCATATTAATGTCCATTTCCTGTATTTTGCAGTTTCTCCTTACCTTAAACTTCCAAATGTTTTATAGCCAACTTTGGAGAATTCAGGAAGGAGAGATTCAGCTCATGCACTTAAACGGCTGCTGGGCAATCCTTTCAATTCCAATTTCCTACCCTTCTTGCACCCTGAGAATAGTATAGGAAATGTAGTTTCATTCATTTGTGCTTAAAGTTGCAATCTCTAAATAGACACAGATTAAAATCTAAACCATATTAGGTATATAACATATAAAACTATAATATCACCAATAAAATAATTTTAGCCCACCAAAAGAGTATATTTTTCACTAGCCCAAGACACAAACCTTCTGCCACCCAGTGACAATGAGTTACGTTCGCTAAACCAGGCTTCCACCCTTTCTCTGCTACCACGAACTTCTCTGTCAAACAAGTCATCAGAGCCAGCATGACAGTTGGGTGACGTGGACGATCGCCCAGGGTGCCATGGTTGGGGGGCACCAAGCACCCAGCTGCCCTGCCCCACCCTGCCTGATTCCTCACCCCGGGCAGGCGGAGCAGTGCCCAGCTCTGGCCAGCTGAGCCCAGCTGCCACCACCTGCCCCCATAAACCCCTGGCTCACGTGTGCAGGGCACTGCCCCCACTCTCCCATTGCCGCACGATCCTGGTCCAGGGAGGGGCAGGCAGAGGGAAGCAGGGAATGATGTGGGAGGCCAGAAGCTAGCCCTGCTGCCTCCTGGTTGACTCCAAACTTTCCATTTCTCTCTCACACGAACTCTCCCTGGCTGCTGGCTCCACTTCACTCAGTACACCTGTCCTGGCCAGCCCTAGCCTGCCCTGTGCCCTCCAGAGCATGGAGTGGGTAAGTGCCTCACTCTGCTCTGCCCCCCCACCTGGGTAGTCCCAGCCCTGCAACAGGTTCAGGAGGAATCGGGACATGGTCCTGCCCTGCCATGGCAGCCCCCTGGGCATGGCCTGCTCTGACAGTCTACTAGGAGTAACGCGAGGCAGGGACACTGTCATCTGCCCATAGCTTTAGAGCTGGTGTCCCTGAAGCCACTGCTCAAGAGGAGCCAGGCTTGGCAATGTGGGTGGGGTGGTGCCTGCTCTAGACTTGTGCCCCTGCCTGGCCACCTCTATCTGCAGAGACATGTGGGGACATGCTGGCGGGGGGCACCAAAATACAAGTTTGCCCAGGGCACTATTTTCTTAAGGCCAGCTCTGCCAGCAGTTACTTATCAAGGCTGACTGAGAAAGAAATACATGTCTGGAGTGCACTCCATTGTGTTTCTGAGATATAAAATGGGCAAAAGTAAATGTGAGATGCTCTTTGGACAAAAGCAACAGTAGCCATAACTGTGAATTGCAAGGATAGCAACACTGAAAAGTCTTGTGGATTCTCTGTGTCTCATTAGTTGTAGGGAAGTCAGGTCCAGCCCTTTGTTTCACATTCATTGTCACATTTTTGTGAGGCCTGCTGACGTCTACCATTTGCTTCTTTTCCTTGGCCGTTTTTTATGCTTTGGACAATGCAGAGGACCTCATACGATGAAGTGGTCTAGTCAATTGTAGATTGGAATTATTTTTAAGTCTTCTACATGTACAGAAATCACAAAGAAAAAAAATAACTTGCAGCCATTAAGCATTAGACATGTATGGGATAAGTGTGTCTTAAATTATTATACTTAAAGCACAAATAAAATAAATATTTAACTTTTTGTAATGCTATTGGTATATATCCAGACATATTTAATGTTGTCCTTGCCCAGGATCAAGCACATGTTTTTATAAGGATGTTCCTTCTGGAAAATAGGGGGATGGATATGAAATCAAACATGCAGATAATGGGTTATACCCAGATTGCATCCATCAGATTTCCTTAGCTAGTGGTTATCTTGAGACATCGTTAGAAAAGGTTTAATTTGCCAGAATGACTCCAAGTTTGGATCAGTGCTCACTACTTCAATCGATAACAGATGTTGGCTCCAATTAAAGGATTTAAATCTTAACTGTTGCTTTGCACAGCTCTGTCTGAAATGGCCGGATCTTTGTTCTTGTATTTAGCAGTCGTACCAGAGCCAAACAATACTGTAGATAATGAAGCTGAAAGAAAGCGCAGGGAAACTGTACAAAAGTGGATTGGGATGGCTCAGACTAGAGGCCGTTAATGTCTTGATATAAATACTGAAGCTCAGACACAGCCGATTTAATTTAAATTTAAAGCTGATGAGAAGGACTGCCTTAAATCTTCTCCTCTTACAAACAAGCCCCTGAGCCTGCCACTTCACAGAGATTTATGTGCAGCGAGGCATATTTCACCCTTCTCCTATTGAAACGTTTCCCTGAGTTTGTAAACTGAGTCCCTGCTCCACGCAGAGCTTTGACCCTGAAAAAGGAGACGTGCCAGAGTATCCATGGAGTCCACTAGGGACTTTGTGGTGGCTATTGATTTCACACGAACAGGCAGTTACAGTGAAAGGTAGCGCCAGGGAACCCTGAGAGTGGTGTGGGACTGATCATGAGCCTGGGAGGCCTGGGAAGCCTAACACAAGGTGACACTCTTGGCTGCAGAACCTGGATCTAAGCTTCAGTTAGAAAGGGGGCTTGCAGGTTCTTGACTCCCCAGCAGCAAGCTTGCAGGCCCCTGAAGTCTTATCATGGGTGGACTTGTCACAGACACTGGATCCCTGCATGTTTCCAGTTGGAGCAATTCAGTTTTTTGATCCAGTGATGTTTTCACAAAATGTTTTGGGCTCAACAAGTCTGCATTTTTTGGCAAAACTCTTTCTGAAAATTTCTAAAAAGATCCCGTGATGAATTCAAGTCTGGTTTATGATAACTTGTCTACACAGAACCTTCCTGCCTGCTTGCCAGTCTTCCCTAACTTGAGTGCCTCAAAATCCTCTTCACCCGATTCATCACCCAAGTTTTAAAGGCTTTAGAGGAGCCAGGGATTTTCCTAAGGTACTTGTGCCACAAATTGTTTATTTTATTGCAGACAACCCTGCAATCTCATCATTTGCCGTTTGCCATGAGAACTGACCATATGGTCTCTGGTTATCCTTGGTATAAATACCAGCCACTGAGTGACAGGGATTGTGGGTGGTGGAGATTCACTCTGACATCTAGTTCCTGAAATGAATAAATACATACATACATAAAATGAGTCAAGTTTTGTTTTTTGTCACAATAGCCCCAGCTGTTACAAATACTCAGCACTAATAATCTCTGGTTTAGACTGATTAGCATCCTATATCCCTTCATTTCTAAAATGGAATTTTAATCGGATTGTAATTCCTTGAAACCTCCAATTCAGTGAATACGTCCCTAGTCATTAATCAATGTGAATTTTGTCCTCTATTAAGCTGCTTAAACCTACTGCACATTACTGATTGATAACTTCTATTGCATCCAGTGAGTTGCTGACATACTCTTTTTTTTTTTTTTTCCTTCTTTTAACGTCAGGGCCACAACACTATTAGAAGACTCAAACATGCAACCGTTTGCATTGCCAGGCCTTCCCTTTTGAAATCCCTGTTTTCTTCAGGCATTTATAACTGGGTCATTAATTCATTCCAAAGTGAAATCACTTTCAGTGGCCTACAGCTGAATGTTTTCTTTAGGGGGCCAAATTCTCAGTGCAAAAATAGCTTTCAAGAGACCCAAGCCCCTTAGTGTTATTTTGATGCTCTTTTTTATCATACCTCTGTGCTAAAGAGTGTTTTTTAATTGGGAAGTTTGTGGGTCATTACTGTCCAACATAACTTCTACCAGTGGGTATTTTCGCTAAAAAGACAAATGAAGTTATTTCACTTAAGGTTTATGACTGGTCAATGCATGAATATACCACAAATTGATTTATTGGAGGTTGGATTAATATTTCTAGTTATAAGCACCTAATACAATCTGCCAGGTCAATAATCTGTAACTTGAGAGAACAATTCTGTAGTCTGTGCTCAAGCAAAGGAAGTTTTGCCTAAGCAAAGGTTTGGAATTAGACCATAAATCCCAAATGGCAATAAATCAAGGAGTGGAGAACATGCATCTTAGGGTAGGGCTTTTTAGAGTAATGATGATTTCACAACAGTGGGACTGATTCATCATTCCTGCATTCTGTGCTTTTCTTTCCACTTGAATGAAGTGGCACTCCATGTGGTAGAAGGGATTACACAATACAGGAATGGCCCGTAATGTCTGCCGCTATTGGGTACGGCCTTTTCACTTCTGTTTCACTCAGAGTGCCAAAATTATATAGTTCTTCTATAAAGAAGAACTATTACAAATATGTTAGGGTAGAGGCATAATGTTTTGGTCCCATGGGCCAGATGGGGCTGCTCCAAAAGCTGGATCCAGCCCTACAGACCAGGATCAGCCCCTGTTCCTCCTGGGCCCCACATTACCTGATTGACATCCAATGCCACCTTGGGCTTGAGGTGGCATTGCATACCTCAGTTCTGTGCACCCAATTTAGCATCCAGGATCAAGCTATTGGCCTTTTCACAGATCTGGAAATTTTGTAGCAGGGGAGCAGAAATTGATGCTGTTCCTGCTCCCCTGCTGCCAAATTTTAGGACTGACTTGGTGCTCTGTGGGCCAGATGACATAGGTCTGTGGGCTGGGATTTGAGCATCCCTGTTCTAGGGAGTTTGTTACTTTAATTCATTAAACAAATTTTATGCTGGTACAACTTTGCTTACTTGAAACGAAGAAAAGTGAGATAAAAGGTGTAATAAAGAGGGAACCCGAGCCAAAAGCTTGCTATAAATTCATACTTATGCACAGACTCTGATAACTTGACAACCCTATTGTGGGCCATGTAATTGATTATATAATGCATATGATACATATAGAAAATCAATTTAATAAATTCACCAATACATTTTAAAACTGTACAACTAGAAACACTATAAGGCAAGTGTTTATCAGCTAGCTGTGTTTGGATATCGGGTAAAATTAATTGGCTTCCTATAAGGTTTATTTCTCTCTTCCCTGCCAAAAGACCACTATCAACCAACAAGCAGAATGAATATGCAAGTACTAAATGACTGCGCAGTAACTGGCGCTACTGAGCAGTACCATTGCTGCGTGGTTTTTGCTAGATGCTACTGCACTGTAGCAATGAGCTACTGCACCATAGTTCACTACTATTGAGCAGTATTACTGCTACATGGTTAGTGCCCAGCAACGCTACTGCGTTGTAGCAATGAGCTACAGTGCAGTAACTCATTGCTACTGTACCATGCCATCTCATGTAAATGTGCCCAATTTATATTTTATAGTGCATCTATCTAATATCTGATTCAGGTGGCTTCAATTCAGGATAGAATGGTGTATTTAGTTCAGAATCTCCTGGTCTTTATTTCTTCCCCTCTCAGCAGTCTCATTCTTTAGACATTGCTTATATTCTGTTTTTATATTTCTTGTGCAACTGGAAAGAAATAAAAAGGTTGAGAAATAAATCCAAGTCCAGCTGGGATGCACAGATAAGAACAAAATTATGTTTCAAGGGGAGAATTTAAAGTGGTATTTAGCCCTCAGTTATTAAATTCAACAAATTTCACAGGTGTCAGTGAGGATCAATCTCAACCCTAAACATTTAAGAATCAGGTTGCAGTTTTCAGCTGTTATCTGAGGAAGTTTATCTTGAGGAAGTGCCAGACTGCAACCCAAACTTCCAAATAACTTTGATGGATTTAGGGAGTTCCCACCACTTTTGGGAAGAGTGGTCAAATGAGTGCTGTAGAAGAAACTCTGCTACTCTTGCAGGGGAAGAGCCATGATGGTTGATGCATCTTGACCTTCCTCTCTTGGGATGCTGGTATGGTTTGAATAACTGGCCAGTGGTAGTACTGTGCTTTCTACACCTTCTATTGGTGTCCCTTAAACACAGACACAAGATTAGGCAGAGGCAGGGTGTCACAAACTCTAAGGGTATTACAGTGTGTACAAATAGAGAAACCAGATTGAAGCATCTAGGGCAGGGGTGGGAAAAATCTGGCCCACGGGATGGATCAGGCCTGCAGTGGACTCTATTTCCCAGCAGCCTCTGCCTGCATCACTGAGGCCAGTTTCCATGAATACTCCAGCAGTGGTGGGGCCATGAGAGTTCAGGCCCAGGGTTTCCATGGAGAGCAGCCCCAGCAGCACCCAGGATGTGTGGGCAGAGGATTGCAGTCCTGCCCCAGCTCCAGATCACACTGTTACTGCTGCAAGATCCCAGCCCTGGACTTGAAGCAACTCACTGCCCAACTGTGCACCCTACCAGTGCACAGCTGGGGTTGGTCTCCTTTGGAAACCTTGGCCCCATGCTGTCACAGCACTGCCACAGTGATGTGGGCAGGGGCTGCTGGGAAATGGAGTCTGACTGCCAGCTGGATCCACCATTTTGCCCAGCCCCGATCTAGGCCCTGCTTCTCAAGAGTCCCTGTTTATATAATTTGTATCTGTGATAACTGGGTATAAAATATTACTAATTCAGTGCATTGGTATAAATAACTACTCAATGGGCAAGGCAATGGGCCCCAAGGCCTGTACTCTGTACCACAGCAGGAGCACATGTAGATATGCGCAGCATGTGTGGACCTGATTAAATTAAATCCTGTTTTGGTGTTAAAAGATAATCCCGGACCTTTAAGCCTTTACTCAGATGCGTATGATTTCACTTGAACACCTGCTGTAAAACATGCTAATTGGGATTTCTCAATGAAAAATTTCCTGTATGCCTGTTAAGAAAAGATGGAAATTGTCCCAATATCTGGTGGCTTGTGGCAGACCCTGAAGAAAAGGCATTTTGCTTTCAGTTGCTTAGAGTGATGTGTTTCTCAGTTGCTAAAACAAAAGATCATCTGCTATTGGATTTCACTTCTGTTTCACTGATAGAGGGCCAAAATTATACAGTCTGTGCCCCTTACCTTGTTCTGTATTGTTCAGGCTAAAGAAGGACTATTACAAATACTGGCAGGCGTTGAGCATTTGGATCCCAATTAATAGCACTATTTTGCTTCCGCAATAGCTTGAAATGTTCCAAGTTCCTTCCGTTGCTCCAGGTTCACTTAGTAAAACCCCATTCTTGCTGGAACCTGTCTGTTGTTACCAAACCAGCTATGATTACCGGACTATATTTTGTAGGCAGTTGGTCTGCCAGGTGTGATAAACAGACATCTCCCACAGGGTGAGCCAATTGGATTTGTGGTAGGCACTGCTTAATAGGATGCACCTGAAACTTATATCTATCAAACACTACAATGTAATACGTATGCTGGATTATATTTTAATTTGCTGTCTCCAAGGCTTTGGTTTTAACCTTGGGGAGAGAAGAGGGGATTTATTTAGTTCTACCTGTTGAGCAATTTTAATTGCATCATTTTTTGGTAGCGTAGCATGTCTCAGCCTAGTTCCTAGAAAAATGTGTAGGGCAATAGGCACCTTTTTGATTTCATAAGAGCTGAGGAAATCCACACTATTTTGCATGCAGGTATTTATATAGTTTTGTTTTTCTAAACTACCACATGCTTCAGTATAAAAGATCTATTTCAGTAGAAATCCCTCCTACCTCTGTCCTTACCAAAGTTCATGAAACAGGTTGCATAACATGGCAGCAACAGCAGATTGTTGTTTTCTTCCCCCAGCCTTTAGTGGACCACAAAGTCAGGGCGCAGGGCACCAAGGTCCTCAACAAAGCTACCTTTACTCAGTAGAAAGGTTCGTAGGGACTTTGGATTAGACCCCCTTAAATGAGACCCCTATCACTGATTCCAGAGCCAACCTAGACTGCTTGGACAGCTGGCCGCTGGCAGGTGTTCATAATTTTGAGAGGACCAACAAGAGAGCTGGAACACTTTTTCAGCTGATTATTTTGGTACTAACATCAGTTTGCTGGTATGACTTGAGCTGTCACTTTAAGATACTTCAGGGTGATAGAAAATAGCTTCATTTTTCAAGGAACTCGCTATATCATTTTACTTTCAAAAAATGTAAATGTATCAGGTTAGCAGTGTGTTTGGGATACATACAAAAACTGTTTTCCAGTCTGATGCGAAATCTTCTCTTGCTGATATTTATTCCAGAGATTGCACCTCTTGATTACATCTGCTTCAGAAATTGAGCAGGCAGGGTCTAACCTCCTTTAAAAAACCCGTGCTGCTGGGATGCAACAGCACTTCCAAAAAAAAAAAAAA
>JAGPOW010001296.1:63488730-63505937 GCA_030014935.1 Caiman crocodilus
ACTGGCCACCTTCCAGTCCTCCGGCACTTGTCCAGAGCTCCAAGAGAGCTCATATAACCGAGCCAAGGGCTCAGCGATCACCCCCGCCAGCTCGCTCAGTGCCCGTCCAGATCTTGTGAAGTGTAAGGATAAAGAAAGAACTGGAGACATCCTGCTTTAGCCAGACCATTGGAATGCAGCCACTGATGGCAGGATTTAAGCACAACACCTACGAGATATTACATAAAAAAACATGCAAAGGAATCACTAAAACCACATGAGAGTCCAGATATTCCAGAGATTAGAGATTCCATATTCTAAGGTTAGCACAGATGCAGTCAAATTAAGTGAAAGGTTGCATCTTATGACTACTGAGCACCTTTGTTTTAAACTGGGATATTATATAGAATGCATCAAGTAATAATATAATAATAAATTGTAAACTGCATTTTACTAGCTATTAAATTCCAAAGGATTTAATAAATAATGAACCATAACTGTAATTTTGGCAATTCTTTCAGTTCAAGTTCTTACTAGCGATAGTCAAATGCATGAATAGAAAGTTCAGTAAAACCATCATAGAATGTCATTAAAAAATACTTGGCAAATTCAAAGAATCCATAGTTAAGACCAGCAGAACTTCTCTAGTCCCACAGTATTAAGTTTATAGAGGCTTATGGAAAATGGACAAAAACTTAAGTGCCAGAATCTAACAATCTCTTACTAAAACAATTTAATCAGGGATTACTTACAAAATAAACTAGAGTAATGGAAATTATTATGATGAGCATGCTCTGAGTACAGGTAAAAGAGAAAGTTGGATTTTAAATAAAATTATTGGCAACCTACTAAGGTAACAGCATCTAGTTAACCTATGCCAAGATCACATACACAACCCACCTCAACCCTGAGGTTTAGTCTCAAAGTGGGGACACACAAAGGTTAGGGAAAGAAAATACACATAAACCAGTGATCAGAAACCGGTTTAAACCTGTAACCGAACATAAGTTCAGTGCACATATATAAACCAGTTTCAAACTGGCCAAAACTGGTTTAAGATAGACCTGGTTGAATGTAGTATCAGACTTAACTGATTTGAGTCAAACCAGTTTATGGAACTTCTGTCTCAGACCTCTTCCTGGTTTAAGTTAAACCAGAGTCCCCCAGTATCCCAGCATGCTTTTCAGCCCTGGGCTGAGCTCAGCTGTCTGCTCCAGACAGCAGAGCTGGCACCGCCCCCTGCACTCTAGCTGGAGGAGGGGTGGGGGCGTGGCCAGACACTGGCCCAGCATGACCCACTAAGACTAAGGGGCCAGGAAGGGAGTATTTATTCTCCCCTCCATCCCCTCTCCCCCTGGGGACCACAGCTGGGATCTGCCTGGCCAGGTGGAGCAGTGCCTGTCAGAGTGAACTCTGCCCCCCAACCCCTGCAACTATAGTGGCAGGGACAGAGGTGTGGCCAGAGCCAACCAGCATAGCCCCGCCATCCCCCTGCCTCACCTGTGGCTGTGGCTGCAGCTGTGGGGCTGAGCTGGGCTGGTCCATGGGAGGGTGGATGGGTGCCGAGGGGTCAGCCCAGGATGGGCCATGGGGGTATGGCCCTTCCCAGTCAGCTGTGGCTCAGTCTGGGGCCACGAGAGCTGTGTGCCTGGATTGCTCCAGGCTTCTCTTGCCCAGGCCACGTGGGGCTGTCATGGAGCTGCAGCTAGCAGGGAAGGGCTGTGGGGGCAGGGCCCTTCCCAGACAGCTGTGGTGCTATGACAGCCTAGCCCAGCAGTGGCTGGCTGGGCAGTGACGTGGAGGCAATGCCTCTGCAGCTGTGGGTGGGCACCTTGTCAGCTGGACTGGTTGTGCGGGACATGTTAATTGTGCCTGTGGCTGCCCAGAGCAGCTCAAAGATGCTAGTGGGCCCAGATCCCAGCAACTGCCCACTTCAGGGGCTCAGGTCCCTGCAGCTGCTGCCACCATGCCCCTTGTTTTTCATTGTACATCACCCAGCCATCTGCAGCCGCACCAGAAGCTGTGCACTGGCTGGAGCTGGTGGGGGATCTTCTGCCTTCCTTGCCTCCAGGTGCGACTGCTGCTAATGCCGCCACCCTTGCCCATATCCGCACTGCTCTGGGTGGGCAGGTGGGAAACTTCAGCCCAGTGCATAGAGCTCTGGCTCCAGCCTCTGGCTGCCTTCTATCCACTCTGCCCACCCAGTGCAATGAATTGGATGAAGGTGAATGGGCAGGCAGAGCTAGGGGAAGGTAGCTGGGAGATGGAGCTGGATCTCCATGTGTTGGGCAGAAGCCACTGAGCTGAAGCTTTTACTACCTGGAGTGGTACGGCATGGCAGAACCAGGAACCACAGCTGGAGGTGGAGGGGGGGAACAGAACAGCCCTACCAGCCCCAGCCAGCATGCAGCTTTGGTGGGACCATTCCCAGTGCAGCTGCAGCCGGTTGGGTACTGCTGTGCTCCCTTTGCCTCCAGCACCCCTCCTCCTCCCACCCCTGCCTCTGCTGCACCATTCCAGGCAGCGGTGGGGGAGGGAGCTTCAACCCAGTGGTGTCTGCCCAGCACATGGAGATCTGGCTCTACCTCCAAGCTGCCTTCCACTGCTCTGCCTGCCCACAGAGGCTGCTCATCGTGCTGGGCAGGCAAAGCAAATGGAAGGCACCTGGGAACTAGAGCCAGAGCTTCATGTGTGAAACTTCCTGCTCACTTACCCATAGTGGCATGGCAGAAGCAGGGGTGGCAGCAGCAGTGGCAGCTGAAGGTGAGGGTGGCAGAATAGCCACTGTGGCCCCTCCTGGCCAGTGTGCTGCTTCTGGTGCAGCTGCACCTTGCCAGGTGCTGCAAAGTGATGGACAGGGGGTGCGGTGGTGGCTGTGGGCACCTACGCCCCTGTGGTGGGTGGCTGCCAGGCTCTGGACCCACCAGCATCTCTGAGACAGCCTGGGAAGCCATGGGCATGATTTACACATCTCACATGGCCAATCCAGCTGCTAATGTGCCCACCTGCAGCCGTAGTGGTGTCAACTTTGCTCTGCTGGCTGGCTAGTCACCACCTGTGTTGCTGAGCTGGGCTGTCATAGAGCTGCAACTGGCTCAGAAGGGCCCTTCCCTCACTGCCCACCTGGGCCCCACTGGTCCCTTCCCATCTGGCTGTGGCTCTATGATGGTCCCGCATGGCCTGGGTGCGGGTAGCTGGGAGCAATCCAGGCACATGGCTCCTGTGGCCTCAGCCCAAGCCACAGTTGACTGTGAAGGGCCTGGGGCCTGCAGCCCAGCCCAGGTGGGCTTCTCTGTATCTGCCCTCAGCATCACTTGTGAGCCAGCCTGTTTCAGCCCCACAGCTGCAGCTCCAGCCCCAGCCTCAGCCCTGGGCAGGTGGTAGGGCCATGCCGGCCAGCTCTGGCCAGGATCCCCACCGCATGTGCAGTGGGGAAAGCCAGGCAGACCCCAGCTGCTGTCCCTGTGCCTGTGCCTGAGAGGGGAGACAGAAAGGTTTAATCTCTCTCCCTATTCCTCTTTACCTGAGGTGCTGCCCAAGCTGGTATCTGGCCACGGCTGCCTTCTCCACCCCCCTCTTCCCCCAGGGACAAGCCTGGCAAGGACTGCTCCCCTGCCTCCAGCCAAACCCTGGCTGGGGTCCTTGCAGACCAGGGTCAGGGTTTAAACCCTTTTCTAATCATACTTAGCAGCCTGGGGGCAGGAGGGCTGGCCATGTCCTCCCAGGTCAGTTTCCCTTCAGCCTTACAGCTGCTGCAGAGGAGAAAGGAAGACTCACTTTAGCACCTCCCAGGCTTTTAGGCTGAGCCACTGCAGGCATGTGCATGTATTTCTGCAATCAAAAGTGAATGTGTATTCACTTGCAAATTGGTTCGATCTATGCAGGTTAGACTAATCTGCAAAGATTGAATCAATTCAAGCTCAGGCTTTTTGAATTTCTGTCCCTAGCCAAATAAAACCAAGGTTGACAACAACTATCTATGTCTTAAAAACACCTAGAACACTACTGACAGTCATTATATGCTGATGGGAGTAACTAGTGGTGGTTGTGTGAGTAGCAGCTGTGTGATAAGGGGACTATTGAGGTTCAAGGACAGAATTTTTATTGAGACAGATGCCTATTGAAATTAAAAATAAGTTTTTAATTTTCACCTTGCTTTGACTCTGCTCGGACCTCCACCCTAGACATCACCCTTTGACTGTGTGATAAATTTGCATTTGACTTCCAAGAAAAGATGATGAGATAACAGCCATTTGAGTTGAGGAAGTCACATTACTCGTGTATTCAGCTGTGTAGGACATGACTGAGTGCCCGGGTCAAAGCAGAAGCAGCAACTTTTGGTTATTGCCCAGACAGTGATTGCAAATGCACAGCTGCTGCTTTTTTTTTTTTTTGTCCCACCCCAAGTCATTCCTGGGGAGGTTGCCACTACTGCCTCTTGCAATTATGCCACTGATTCACCTTTGCAACCTTGATCACAGGCAGGTAACTGGGGCAGCCAATGCAGATCATTGTTTTACCACCTTGCTCTTATTCCAGTGAGTCCTTTGAAACACATTCTAATCCCTTAGTCACACTCAGTGATACTGTGCACCTCAAATGCTTGCTGGATCCATATTCAAAGAGTAAGGTGAGCAAGGCTAGGTGGATCTGGCCCTTTGCTTGTATCTTGTATTCTTTCTCCTCTTCTTCTCTTTATAGTCCATACCTTATACGTGCTAGGACAGCCTCCTGTCTCTCTCATCCTCTTAACTCCACTTGCTGCCACGCAGTTGTCTTCCCCCCAATTCCATACCCAACAAATCTCACTTTTGGTCCTCTTGCAATGCATGCCTAAAAAACATAGAAGATAGCTCTCCATGTTCTGTATCTTAATGGAAGCTGCATGGCTATCTTTGGAGGTGCTTAAGTTAATTAGCCCAGTGCAGTGATGAAGCTGCTTTGCTTCCTGTTCAGGAGATAGCATGCTTTGAGCAGCTTAGCAGTAGGAATTTCTGAGTGAGGGTGGAGTACTGAGAGGGCATCTACTTTTGTAATCTATCCACTGCACCTTTTGTGGCCCCTGGTTGGAAATCATTGGTTTAGGGCACAGGGGGGCTCTTCCTGTATAGTAATATTGTACTTAATCCTGATTAGGGATGATGGACATTATTGCAACAAATTAATAAAAGCAGTGACAGGAGGGTTAGTATGTTAATCTGTATTGGGAGTGATTTTAGTAGCTTTCCATGTATCAGACCAGACAGGATGCAGCCCTTTTTGTTAACAACTAGTATTAGAATCTGTTGTTTCATGTCTATTTTTTCAACGTGCACATGCCTCTGTTTCTGTGTGAGCAGACACTTTGTTTCAGCTGCTCACCCAATTGTACCTTGGAGGACAAGAGCATGGTAGTCTGAAGAGCTGGATCACTTCTTCCCATCAGGCTGTCTTTGGAGGTATCTAAGCCACTAAGAGAGCACACATTCCATTTCAACAGATGCAGCTCACATTTATGCAGGGTACAATTGATAGGGTGACTCACTGCTGTGTTAATGCAAGCTCCCTGGTTATTTTTTTTATTCCTCCCTTTTTTTGAATTATAACTTCAGTTCATTCAAGTAAAATAGATTTTACTTACTGCCTTACTGTGCTATTTTAAGGGCAGAATAAGAGGACAATGCACATAGGTGGTAATGGAGAGACATGATTGCAGGCTTTGTATTACACACTTATTTGGGAGCAATTAAAAACACAATGTGTTAAAAGAGAAAGTATACAGAATATAGGAAACTGTGTATCATCCTACATGCCTGAATATTGAGCAGTATAATTAAGATACATTTCATGCAGTCCATAAGTAAGAACAATAGGTATAGGAAGAAAATGGGCCATCCTCAGCTGGCATGCATTAGTATAGCTCTATTTAAGTAAATGGGACAATGCTGAATTATATCAACTTAGGATCTAGCCTTAGCACAGCCCCTTGGCCTGTCCTCATCATCTCCACTATTCATCAAACTGCTGTGCTACATGCCAGTCCTCTGGAGCCATGTGTTCATAAGCATTGATTCAAAGAAGTAAGCTACAGTACTCTCATTTACCTTGGCTTGTTTAGCGAAGGGACTTCATACAAAAGACACTTCATGGTCCAGCTGCTGCAGAACCCCTAGGACTAATACTGACTACTGGTGGCTTAAACATACCCTTTACCAGAACCCCACCTATCAGGATGCTCTTGGTCTACAGTTTAATATGATTGGTATCATCTGTAACACACCCAGAATTTACATAGGATTAAAAAATATACTTTTTATATTGATCCTCTGGGAGATGCACACAGAAAGAGAACTAATAAACCTTACAAACATTTCCCTCCCTTATTCTTCTCATCACTCTGAAGCATTCTTTGGGTTTTGCTCGAGAACTTCTGGGGGTGTCCATTGTCCATGATTCTTCCTCTGAAGCATGCAATCTTTCTTTAAAATTATGGACTCCTTCATGTTCTTTTCCACATTAGCCTGCTTCAACCTTGGCTGTTCCCACATTTAAATAGAACCTTGTCTCCCAGCTCCAGCATTGTTCTTTCTTCCTGTCTCCTGTCCCCAAAATTCCCAAGGTATCCTATGAGTCTTCCTCACCTTCTTGTCTTGCTTTCCTTATTCACTTCTAGGAATTTTCTACTCTCTGCAGAGAAGGGGGAAGAGCTAGCTTCTCCTACTTCAGCCCATTTTTTCTGAGTGTTTTCACCTGAAAGTGTGATCATGATGGTCTGACAAGCTACTCTGCCTGGTTTGACAGTGCCTTTGTTGGCAGTGGATTCCACATATACTGCCACTGCATAATTAAATAATTCAAGGTAATGACTTCATAACTTCAGCTGTATGTCATGAATGGTATGCAGACAGGTTGATTGTGTCATAATAGTGGAAATCTTAATTAAACCTGGACCTACACTTCCTTTGAGGTAATTTTCTTTATCCTCTGGATTGTCTATATGTTTAGACATAGTAACTAAGAGTTCTGTAGGGATTAAACAATTGAAAATGACAGAGTAAAAACTAATTTGAATTTTCATCCATTACTTCAACAAACTGAAATCAAATCGTTCATGCCTGGCTCATGGGTACTTAATTAGTCATTAACATTTTCACATACAATTACATCTTCTTGTTCTTACTTAGACCATAAATGGGATTCGCAAAATATCATGAGACTGTGCTTACTATAAATTGTTTAGCCAGTAGGAATTACTGTAATTCTCATTTTTAACTTTATTTTTAACTTGAGAGGTCTAAGATATATGTCCAAAGCAAACCTTTTAAGGAATTAAATATCATGGATGAAATCCTGGTTCTTGAAGATAGTGGCAAAGTTCCCATTGACTTGAATGGTGCCAGGTTTTCATCCCACACAAGTTTAAGTCTCTGCAAACAAAGCAGTGACTTGATTTTAACACCAAATACATTTTTAAAAAGTGTTTCTGTGATTAAGAGATTATATATGTGAGATAAGGCAAAATAAGTCTGTCCAGGGCATGACATGTACAAGTTGATTGAAATTCAGTTACAGGATTAGAAGAGAAAAATAATTGAACCAATATTTATTTCAGAAATGGAAAGGATTTTGAACTCTTTGCATTCAGTATATAAAAAAAGACATATTTACTAGAATTCATACTTCATGCCATTTGTTTTTGGCACAGTCTTTTTCCAATTCTGAGGACAGATACTATTTATTCATCATGATATACAAGCTGTTTTCTTCCCTTTGCTAGCTCCCCTTTACAAGTTAAGTTATATGTTCTGCAAATATTGTATGTATAGTTAGCTAATTATAGGAATTATCTAAGAGGAATTATCTGAGAGAGGGTGGCTACTCCAGCCCCAGCATCACTGCTCATTGCCAGTATTTGAATGAAATAAACAGTGTAAAATGGGCCATTCTCTCCCATGTGCTTTGGTATGCTATATAGTATGGCAAAATAAAAATCTGGGGCAAGTAGCTTTGCTTATGTGAAGACCTGGAGGATAATCAGGTGGCAAGTAACTGCTAATATAGATTCATCAACAGTAGTAGGCAACCATTGATTGATCATTTAGATCATGGTAAGAGTAAGTCATGGCTAACCAACCCAGTTTCCTTCAATAACAAGGGACCAGCTTTGTGGATGGAGAGAGAGAAATGGATGTGATATACATTGACTCCAGCAAGGCCCCCATTGCATTCCCATAAGAAACCAGAAGTGAATGTGGTCTAGATGAAGCTAGGTAAGTGCAAGGTGGGTGTGTAACTGGTTGAATAAAGGTCAAATGTTGACTTAACATCAAAATGTAGTCTGGTTCAGTATTTTCTTAATGATAGAGAGGAGGAAACTGAGTATAAACTAATGAATTTGCTAGGCAGACACTATAGAGCAGGGGTGGGCAAAATATGGCCAACAGGCCAAATCTGGCATGCTAATTGACCATATCTGGCCTATGGTTGCCCCCACAGTACTCTTTATGGGGCCAAGCCCCACATGTTTCCACTTGCGGCAGCCCGTGCCATGCTCCTGCCAACACCCTTGCTCCAGCTCTGGCTCCTACCCTGGCCAGCACATGCAGCTTCCCAGTGGGGCTGTTTCCACTGCTGCTGCTGTCACTCAGGTACTGTTCAGCTCCCCCTGCCTCCAGTGGCCTCTCCTCCTGTCCTTTCTGTATTGCTCTTGGCACCACGTAGTTCAGGCAAATGGCAGCAGCCATGTGGTCATGTGCCAGGCACCACACACCCAGCCAAGCAGAGGGGAAGCTACAGCTGAGCAGCTTCTGTCCCAGCACATGGGGCTTTAGCTCCACTTCGAGCTTGCAGCTTCCCTCTACTCGCTCAGTTGCCCAATGCAATGAGCAGCCCCCTATAAGCAGCTGAGTGGGTGGAAGGCAGTTCCAATGGGAAGCTGTGTGCATTGGCTGGGGCTAAGTGTGACAATGGCATCAGTGTGTGCAGAGCAGGTGCTGTCAGGAGTATAGTGTGGGTTGCCTTGGGCAGAAGCAGGTGGGAATTGGCCCCACCTGGGGTGCTATGAGGGCAGTCCAGGGAGTGGAAAGATTGTACCCGCACCTTGCATTTGCACCATATGGCCCAGACAAATTCTGCTGCATCCACCCCCAGCACCATCCTCCTTCTTCCCACCCCAGCCAACTCCCAGGACCTAGCACATTGGCAGCCCCTCACGCGCACATGCCCCCACAATACACACATCCCACCCAGCACCACACATGCAATATAGAATTGTAAGACTTCATTTTGAGGTATTATGCAGTCACCATAAAATATGCACTCTATATGCACTACTAAAAATAACAAATCAGGACAAAAATTATATTTTGAAAAAGAAGTAAAATGTGTTATAGTAGATGTTTGATTTTTTTTTTAGTAAATGATTTGTTTTTAAACTTGAATACATATGTGCATAAGTTCATTAAAACTTGTTAAGTGGCCCACCATCCGAAATAATTGCATACTCCTGCTGTAGAGGACAGATTTAGGATACAAAATTATTTTGATAAATTAAAAAAATGATCTGAAATAGATTAAATTCAATGAAGATAAATGCAAAACACTATACTAAGAAAGGAACAATTAAGTTCACAAATACACAATGGGAATGGCTGACTAAGATACTGCATGACAGAAAAGGACCAGGACTTCATGAATAGGAATCGGAATCTGGGGCAAAAGAGCGATACTGTTACAAAAAAAAAAAGTATACTGGAATTTGTCAGATGTCAATTGCAAGAAGCGATTCTTTTGTTGTATTTAGCACTTGTGACTGGAGTAATTTGCCTAGTTTTAGATTTGTCTAGTTTGAAGACAGACATGGACATGGACATGGCCATGAACAAAATAGGAAGGGTCCAAAGGAGAAAACCATTAACAAATAAAAACTGAATATCCAGAATACATGATATTAGCAAAGATTGGGGGAATTAGAATTATTTAGTGTGCAGCTGTACAGGATTATATGGTCTGGAGAATTTTGAAAGATGATTTAATAATAGACTTCAAAAAGTAAAAGGTAGTTCTAAGGAGAGTAGCAAACAATTATTCCTGTATCTACAAGGGACAACACACAAACTTGTCTTATATTGCAACAAGGGAAACTAGGAAGAGCTTTCAAACTACACAGCTGACTAAGCACTAAACAGCTTGCCTAGATAGGCTGTATTATCTCCATCACTGAAGTTTTTAAGTGCAGATTAGGTAAGCACTGTTTAGACATCAATGAAAAAGAGGTTTCATAAGATGATCTCCTAAGGTCCCTTTCAGCCCTATTTTCTATAATTCTGTGAATATGTTATGTAGGACTTGATAAGACATTGCCATTTAGGAAACAGAAAGTATATTGTGGATTTGTGACAAAAGTCTGAGTGAAGGTTCGGAATATATCTGAAATTCAGTCTTAAGTTCCACATTGTTGTTATAGGACTCTATGCTGGCGATGTAAGGCCAGTGGGCTGGACTCAGCCTATGGAACCTTTGGATCTGGTCTCAGGAGCCATAACTTAGGTGACATTCAGCCTCATGGGCTTTGTCCACAGCACATCGCCTTTGGGCACCAAGGGCCTTAGGGAAGGAGAAGCTTTCCTTGTGCCATTCTGCATTCAGGCATGCAGGGTCTGGCAGAGGTGGGTTCTGCCCACACTACTGAAATTGAAGCAGTAGAAGCAGCTGGGTCCTAGTGCCTGCCTGTCTCAGACTCAAGCTGGGTTGTTTCAGCCCTTGGCCAGAAAACATTGCTCTATGCTAATGGTCTAAAACCCTACAGTGATACTGTACAAGCTGTTCAAAGAAATCCTAACCCCAACAAATCCATGCAAAATTTTATTATTGGCTTCAATGGAGCCATGCTTTCCACTCATATTATTTTGGAACATTATAATGTCCAAATTTCCAGAGAACAAGAGCTGAAAGGTGCCAGTCAAAATATGTTATCTTTCTCTGTGGTTGTTGGACTGGAATGTAGCATATCTGGAATGATCTTTTTGTACGCTGAGTCTATTGCACTCCCATGTGAACATGCAATAATGATCTCACTATAGATCATGACATTCTAAAAATATATGCCTTTACGGGTGACCCCAAATAGAAGACTTTCATCTGCAGAAAAAAATTTGCTGACAGCTGGACAGTCCCAATGGAGCATATGCCCTCAATGCATCCACAGGAAATTCACAGAAGATGGAGAAACAAAAAGAAATCAAATTTCCAAGCTTCTCCAAAGAACAAGTCTGTAAGTGCAATACTGGTTCTTTCTTAATTCTGCAGATAAATTTTGCAGAACTTTAACATTACAGACAATAAATAATCTCCGTAGAAAGACTGTGGAAGATTTTGGTACTAGTATAACTAAGCCCTGGTTTTATAAAATCTTATTTTAGGAACTTTCCCTTTTTTGCAATTGAAATTAGAGGGGGAAGTCTGGAGTTGTGCTCCGTTCTGTCAAGACTAGAGATGTAACATTTCCATAAAATTCTTCAAATTCCCAAATTTTCCAAATAGGGCCTCGGGGAAAAAAAATTTTTTTTTTTTGGAAGTGGTCTGAAAACAGTATAACAAAAAATCCTTTCAGAAGTGGACAGTCTGGCAAAAAGAAGGTGGAACAGTGGGAGAGGAGGAGAAGTGCAATGTTAGCTTGAATAAATTAGCTATGAAAAATTTAGACTGGATGTTAGAAGAGTCTTTTTAGTCACTAAAGCAGGTTCCAGGACAACTTTTGAATAGGAGTGGGGGGAAAACACTAGTTTTAAGATGAAGATGGATATGCTATGCTCTCAGTAAACCTTATGGAAGTCACCAGAGTTTCCAGAGTAGAGGAGTAGACAAGAGGGCACCATTCCCTGGAGTTCAGCAGTAAAGGATATATATGTTACCACTTCAGGAAGTGTCTGTTTGGATGAATGACTTTCCACATTATTACTGTGCCTGTCCTGACTTGAGCTATACTACCGCTGTCAGGTTCAATGTAACTGCAGTAGCATAACATGGGGTGGGTGACCTGTGCTTGTGCCCTGGCACTGTCTAAGGGGAGGGAATGGGGGGAAGCAGAAGGAGGGCAAGTTGCATCCCAGAGCTACTCACTGCAGCCCACCTTTCTGCTGTCTGCCTGCCATTTAGGTTTGCTCTGCTGGCACTTTCCAGCTCCAAGCAGCAGCAGCCTGGCACAAGCACTCTGGGAAGAGCAGGGCAGCAATGGAGTAGCTGTTGATGCAGGAGAACTGACCCCAATTTTTTTGCCATGGAATTCAGCCTTTTTTTTTTTGTGCTGTGGACATGGGCTTCATTGGGGAAAAAATGGAGTGAAAATTCTGTCTCCAGCAGCAGCAAACTTATAGCCAGTCTAGAGAAATGTGGTTCCTAGAACAGCTGACACTCTGCTCTGTTCCTGTACTTGGAGAAGGCAGGATGAAGGGGCTGCCCAGGGCTCATTTTTTCCATGCTATACCTCCGCATAACTGTGCTGTAACTGCTGTGGTAGGGACTCAGCCTGAGTGAATGCTGCCTGAGGAATTAACTTCTAATGGGAAATCTGTGCAGACTTGCTTGGAGTTAGAGAGCAACTAGTTTCCAGCTTGATGACTCCGTTCTCCAAAATTACATGGATCCCAGTTCTCTGCTACATTACACGGGGGTCTCCCAGGGTGTGTCAGAGGGAAAATGATACCCCAGATACTGAATTCTTTCCCAACTTCACTTCTGCACTCTGGGTTTTTTTCATGGCTCCCACAGGGGAGTCCTTTATGAGCCAGATACTTTCCACTCAAGCAAGTGGAAAAGATGAGCCATTGTTACCAGGGACTTGAACCAGATGTGAACCAGTGACCCAGAAGCAAAATATTCTACTTTCTCTCTCTAAGCCAGTTCTTTAATTTGCAATTCCAAGAACTAAAATAATTCTGCTCAGTTAGTAACTGATGTTCTAGTTAAATTGCAAGCTGCTGTAAAAAAAAATAAGGGGCAACACTTTTGTTCCATTTTACAAAGGTATTTTTTTAAATTCATAGATCCTTTTAAAGCACCACTACTTTTTATTGTGAAAAATTTACCATCTCCTATATTGGTTGCGTGAAGAATATTAATTACACGCCAATTTAGAATGTAGTGAAAATACCACCATCTGCTGGTTGCATCATGACTGAAAAGACTGCAAAAGGGCTATTTTAATGGATTAAGCTTGGTTGACTCAGTGAGGAAATCCCAGTTTAGATTTAGAGATTAGGATTCCTTGGAAGTCCTTTCTTCTGGACAGTGCTCCACATAACAGACGTACCAAACAGACACAGTAATGCATGCTAGGAACCTCTGGAATGAAAGTCATTTTAAAATGATGTGATTTTGTTACTGAGAAGCTTTGGATGTTCAAATGCCTCCAAGGCATTCCTTGACCAAATATTTTGGCAGAAGAGTGTCACAAAGTGGATTTTCTTTAAAAATAAATGTAAAAAAATTATTCTACCCATATCCTGAATGTGTGTTTTCCCACTCTGGTTTTCTATTGTTTTTAAATGTACAGAGAAGAGACAAATATGATGAAGAGCAGATTGAGATCATGCTACATTCTTTATCTCTGCCTATGTAGCCTCATTCCGGTGGGTGTGTTTTCTCCTAAAACAAATTAAGTGATATTGTTTCTGGACTTCTCTGAAATGATTTGCAAAAAAAAAAAAGCTGATCTCACTCACTGGCTCCTGAAAGTGGTTGTGGTGCTCCCACTTCCTGGCTGGTGCTCACAGGAGGGTACCAGAACTCCTGCTGCCCCCCCCCCCCACCTAAGCAGGGAGTGCAGCCAGTCAAGGGATGCACCAGCACTCTTGGGATGCATGTGCACCCCCATGTGCCCCCTATGCATTGCCACTGGGTGCCTATATTGTTGCAGCAAAAATTCGGGTCTGTGTCAGTGAGGTCATGTCATCTGGGTAGGCACAGCCCCATGTCATCTGGTCCAGCTAAATAGGTCACCATGCAAACTCCAGATGACCTTACCCTGTTAAGGATGATGTAAGGCATCTGAGGAAGGTGTCGGATACAGATTTTGAGATGTGTTCAGAGCATAGGTGAGAATCGTGCCCACACCTAGTATAAAGGGGGGTGTGTGGGTGGAGCTGTATGTGCATCTGGGTGTGTGAGTGGATTGAGAGCATGTGGTGGCTGGATGAAGGGTTGAGAAAGAGAGCTAGTGAGAAAGTGTGAGGGTATGGGCTCAGACACAGGTGGAGAGTGAGAGAAAGAGAGAAAGAGCAATAGTGGATTGGAGTGTGCAGTGCTCCATGGAGGTATGCTGCCTGGGACACGCCAGTGACTCGAGGGTCTCCAGCATTTGCTCCCCTTCCAGCATGACTTCTTAGTGAAGGCAAACAGGGTTGGCTCCTCAAAACCTTTCCCTCCAGGTGCGTGTCTCTGACACCTTTTGCCTTCCTTTGCATAAGGATTACCCAATCCTACCTGCCCCACACCCCTACCTTTCTCCCCTGTCATCAGTGAAAGGTAAGCCACTGCCGGAGTGGCTCAAAGGCAGGTGGCCACTTGAGGACCAACAGCAGTGGCCAGAGTACAATAAATTACTCCCAGTTCTTCCCTTTATAAAGTTCCACCCACCTGTCCTTGTTGGGTTGTTAGTAATAGTGTGTTTTTTAATGTTTTGGATGGCTATAGGATCTAGGGTAGTAATTAGTCCCTCAAGGATAATGGTATTAGATAGTATGCAGAGATTTAAGTGGTGTATTTGTTACTGTTACTTATCTGTTGTTCATTAGTTAATAAACCGTTGGTTCATGTAAATGTCTTGGTGTGAGTCCCAATTGATCAAATCATAACTAATCACCAGGTGGATTGGGTGGTGATAGATACACCCGGGTCCATCTGTTAATTAAGGGGCAAAAGACCACCTCCTCATTTGCTACCCAACTGTAGGGGGAAGCTGATTATTAAATGATCCTAATTAATAAGGAGCTAATTAAGTCCATGTGCAACAGTATGGCCTCCTCCCCTCCAGGAGTTTTTACCTGTGTTACTTGCCATAGGAGCTGCGTAGGCACAGCCGCATGTAGTGCATCTGGAGGAGAGGGAAGCCTTCCAGGAGGCTTTCCTATGAGAGGCACAGTCCTGTGCTGGGGGCAGAGGAGAGTGAATGGGTCACTCCCTTGGGGAGCCTATGCTGCTGTTTGTACCCCAATGTCAGCATCCAAGCCCATGCTGCTGCATTAGCAGCTACTGATGTAGCAGATTTTGCAGGAGTGAGAACTGGACTCTCCTCTGGTCAGCATAATTCCTCCCCAAACACTTATCTCTGCCCCTGACGCCGATATGCCTGTGCTGCTGTCTGTCTTTTTTGGATGTATTTATCATTAGAGAGATCAGTGATTCTCAAGCTGAGTGCACCACAGTGTGCCTTGAGATGCTGTCAAGGGTAGTGCAGAGTAACACAAATTTTAGCATTTTTAGGTGTGCAAAGTTGATTCAGAAGATAAACCCACAGATTTCAAACAGGAATTATTGCATGAAAACCATTTTGCCCTGTTGTGGTCTTTCTGAGCTCCTTGCAACAGAAGAATTGCTTTATATTTCTGTAGTAAAAACATTAGTGAAAAGCTAGCATTTTCCAAAAGGTGCATTAAGTCTAACAAGGGGTGCACTAAGTCTAAAAAAAAGATTGAGAGACTTTGAGATGGATGGTCAGTGTGTGCTGTATTTAAAGCCCTAATTATCTTGCAGCAATACAGACACATATTCTAGGGCAAATCCTGCTTTCTGTGACATCTGGTGCAGGACACTGGACATTTTGATGAATTTCTGAATACTGAATATGATCTGACATCTTTGACCTTTTGATATAACCTCTCTCTCCGGTAGCATTTTTCTTTCTATCATCTATCTGTCTCATTTAAGTCTCCTTGGGGTAGGGATTGTTTCGCATTATGTGTTAGCACTGCATCTAGCACTATGATGGTCTTCATCCCTTTTGGAACCGGTACTATTGTGATGTAAATAATCAATGAATAGTGGCCCATATTAATTTGCTATTAGTTTTTTTCATTTTATACTGATAAAAGTTTTAGTATGTCACAGTTTTGTACTAACAATATACCTACTTTATACTAGAACTCACTGCCAGGCATATATCTTCTCCCCAGCGAGCTGCATCTGTTTTAGCCTATAGTAAAGATCCATCCAACGTTTCTGAAGTATTACAAACAACATTAACTGATTATTCCGTTCCGTTGTTATGAAATTTCAGACTGTTTGAAAGATCGTGTCAGAAGTTGTAACCTTCCCTCTCCCATGGAAGCTTTATGAGTCATCAATTAAAAGCAGTGGTTTACTCTGTTGCAGTAGCTTGAAAACTGGCAGGATATTTGAAAATATTATGTCAAAGGATAACTTTCTCATTCCAGGCATTTTTTGCCTCACACTGGTATTGATTTCAACTGAAACAACGTCTCGAGTCACTCATTTCCTGCTGGCTATATTCATGTCCCCACGATACAAATGGAAAGCCTGTTTTCTGCCCTATGGAATCTGGTTACTTGCAAAAGAGCCAGTTCTGCTGTGACACTAACCAACAAAGGATAAAAACCAACCAATGAATATAGAAGACAAGGATTTTAACTTCATATTATGCCAGCTGTAAACTATCTGGTAGTTCAGAGTTTATTGACGAACAGGTGTTGCCTGGTTTAAGACTTAATTGCCAATCATTTTTGGTTAATAGTTACTAAGTGCCAACTATCTGCTCACTGCCCTACAATAGAAGATACAGTCCTTGCCCTCAAGCAGCTTTCATGAAACCCTAATCAGAGCTGGTAAGACACAAAGAATCATAAACCACTTGATAGGCTCCTTTAGACATGTACCAAGTAGTTTTCATTCCTTTTTCAACTCTTTCAACTGAGGCTGCCACCCAGACCGGGCCCCTGGGGGGCCCCCTGTCCATCTCCCCCACCCTGGTTGGGGGTGCTGGCTGTGTGGGGTTCCCGGGGGCCGGGGGGATGCCTGGGGCAGCCCCTGGCTGCCCCTCTGGTGGCAAGCTTCAGGCCCTGGAGGGGCGGCTGCGGGAGCTCCAGGCAGAGGTGAGCAGGGTGAGGGGGATCCGGGAGGCGGAGCATGAAATTGACATGTATTTCTGTTCTCTGCAGGGCCAGAAACCTACTGAGGAGCCCCCCAGACCCAGACCCCGAAGAGCGACTCGTCAGTGGCAGCAAGTTCCCCCTGGA
>JAGPOW010001296.1:63509289-63544111 GCA_030014935.1 Caiman crocodilus
GCTCCTGCTCCTGCTCCTGCTCCTGCTCCTGCTCCTGCTCCTGCTCCTGCTCCTGCTCCTGCTCCTGCTCCTGCTCCTGCTCCTGCTCCTGCTCCTGCATCAGGGAACTGTCAGCCTGGCCTTGGCTCTAGGCTTTATAGGAGCCAGGCCCTGCCCCTCATCACCAGCTGACCGCCATCAGGTGCAGTCTGCTGCCTGCATTTGCCCTAGCAACTCGCAGCTGTGCTCCTTATCCAGCTGCTAGGGCTTTCCCCAGCAGCTTCCACACACTAGGAGCCAGGCAGCGAGGTGCCCTGCAACAGAAGAATATGGGCTAGATTCTGTGCCTCTTTGTCAGCTATAGAGACTGAATCTGACCCTCTATAATTTCTTGGGGTATTCCTAAATCAGAGGAAAGTAGGGGTAGAAGGAACCTCATAAGAGCATTGAGTCCAGCCCTCCTGCTCAAGGTGGGATTGTCTCTGACAAAACCATCCCAGTCAAATATCTGTGTAACCTGTTCTTGAAAGTGTCCATGGATGCAGATTCCAGTGTCCCTAGGTCACCTGTTCCAATGTTTAACTAGCATCACAGACAGAAAGTTCTTCCTAATTTTCAGCCTAAATTTTCCCTGATGCTGTTTGAGGCTATTGCTCCTAGTTTTGTCTTCTGCTAAATAATCCTAGTACTTTCAGGCTTTCCTTATAAGTCTTGGCTTTTCCAGACCTCTATTTATTTTTCCAGCATGTCTACATCTATTTCTTTTTCCAATATGTCTACAACTTTCCTGAAGTGTGTGCCCAAAACTGGATGCAGTAGTATAGGTAGGCCTCACCAGTGTGAAATAGAGCAGAAGAATCACTTCCATTGATTTTTCAAGAAAGACTCCTTTAATACAACTCACTATGCTCTCAGCTATTTTTGCAACAAGAGCAGACTGTCAGTTCATATTCAGCTTATGGTCCACTGTAACCCCCAGGTCCCTCTCTTCAGTACTCTAGTCTAACCAAACATTCTGTGTTTGTGCATACAATTATTCCAACCAAGTGCAGGATTTTGCATTTATACATGTAGAATCTCGTCTTAATTGTGAACCATTTTTCCAGTCTATCCAGCTCATCATGGATCTTAGCCCTCCAGACTGTCTGTGATTCCACCAAACTTGCTGTTATTCAAAAATTTGCTAAACGTGCACTCAGTCCCATTGTCCAGATCATTAACGAAGATTTTAAACAATACTGGACCAAAAGCAGACCCTTAAGAATATCTCCTCCCAACTAACCATTTGAGCCACTGATAACTATTCATGATGATCCAACCAGTTATGTAACCACCTCCCAGTTTTTTCATCTGATATATTTCCTTGGCTTATTAATAAAAATGTCATGAGAGACAGTGTCAAAGTATATCCACTACTCCCTTTCTCCCAATCTACAGAGTCTTTCATCCTGTCATAGAAGGAATCAAGTAGATCAGGCATGACTTGCTGTTGGTGAATCCATGCTGGTTATTCCCAATCACCTTGTTTCCCTCTAGGTGCTTCACAATAAGTTCTTTGAAGACCATGCTCCATGATCTTTCCAGGTATCAAGGTCAGGCTGAGCCGTTTGTAATTCCCCAGATTCTCCTTCATCCCTTTCTTATAGATGGGCACTATATTTGCCCATTTTCAATTATCTGGGAATTCACCTGACCTCCATAATTTCTCGAAGAGGATAACTAATGGCTTTCAAATTATCTCAGGTATTTCCTTCTGTAGCCTAATGTGTATCTAACCCAGCTTTGCTGACTTGACAGCATGTACCTTCCTTATTTTCTAACTTCTTCTCCTACTACTCCAGGCTGTTTGTCTCCTTCCCTATATTTGTTGCCAACTGCATTTATCATCTGGTAGCTGCCTTGATTCATGAAGACTGAAGTAAAAATTCCTTCAGTCTAGGTTGCCTTTTGCACTTAGTAAGGGACTTGCATTTTCTTTGATCTTCCTTGGTCTTTGATCATACTTACAGAATGCTTATTTATTGCCTTTTCTACCCTTTGCTGGTTGCATCTTAAATTCTGCTTGTGCTTCCGGATTTTGTCCCTGTATTCCTGTATAATACTTTTATCCTCTTGCCTAGTAATATGATCAAGTCTACACTTCTTGTAGGATTCATTTTTTTGAGTTTCAGCTCATTGAAGAGATTGCTGTCTAGCCAGGCCAGTCTCCTGTTGTACTTCCTATTCTTCTGCTACATTGGAATAGCTTGCTTCTAAGTCTTTAATATAGATTCTTTAAAGTACATCCAGCTCTCCTGGACTCCTTTTCCCCCTCAGTTTTGCCTCCCAGTGGATTCTGCTCATCAGTTCCCTCCGTTTGTTAAAATCTAATTGTTTGCATTTTGGTGTCTGCTGATGTCTTCCCTTCCTTCCCTTAGGATTTTGAACTCCATCATTTCATGGTCATTGCCCCCCAAATTACTGTCCACCTCTAGATTCTCAACCCAGTCATCACATTGGGTACACTTCCTGTTGACATTGCTGGGGTGGCCACCTATGGGCCATGATCTTCTTGACCTGCTGCACATAAAGAGGGAAGAATTGGTGGGGAATGTAGTAGTGGATGGCAACTTGAGCAGCAGAGACCACAGGATGATTGAGTTCAGGATCCTGAGGAAAGGAAGGAAGGAGAGCATCAGTGTTAGGACCCTGGACTTTAGAAAATCAGATGTTGACTTGCTCAGGGAACTCATGGACAGGATCTCCTGGGAAGCCAGTCTGAGGGGGAGAGGAGTCCAGGAGAACTGGCTATACAGAAACCTCACTGAGAGCATGAAATGGACATTCCAAAGTGCAGAAATACTAGCCAGTATGGCAGAAAACCAGCTTGGTTTAACAGGGGACTCTTCAGTAAGCTGAATCACAAAAAGGAAGCTTATAAGTACTGAAAACTGATAAACAACTAGGGAAAACTATAAGATTGTTGCTCGGGCATGCAGGGATGAAGTCTAAAAGGCCAAAGCACAATTGGAATTGCAGACAGCAAGGGATGTGAAGAGTAGCAAGAAGGGTTTCTATATGTTGTTGTTGATAGACCCTCGGAGTTGAGGATGATGTCACACCGGACCAGTGTGAGCATCCTCTGTGAAACTGCGTCCATGATCATCAAAGTCTTCTCTTGAGGAATCAACTCTGATGGGTGGGCCACCATGTCCAGATGTCTAAGAGCTGCCTCCCTCACCAGATTCCCTTCCCTCAGCTCTTTGTTGGCCATTGCTCAAAGAGCAGTCAAAGGAAATACTACAAAGACACTCAATGTCGCCCTCAAGCATGGAGGCATTGACACCAATGGCTAGGAGGAGCAAGTTGCTGACCGTTCGGTGTGGCACCATCTGATTTCTACAGGTATGTGAGTAACAAGAGGAGGATCAGGGAAAGTGTAGGTCTGTTACTGAATGGGGGAGGCAACCAATGACAGAAGATGCAGAAAAGGCTAAATTACTCAATGCCTTTTTCACCTCAATCTTCACAAGCAAGTTCAGCTCCCATACTTCTGCACCTGGCAGCATAGTTTGGGGAGGATGTGCCAACTATGGCAAAAGAGAAAGTTAGGGACTATTTAGAAAAGCTGGGGCCATGGGGCCAGATGGGATGCACCAAAGGGTGCTGAGGGAGTTGACTGATATGACTGCAGAGCCATTGGCCATCATCTTTGAAAACTCATGGTGATCAGGAGAGGTCCTGGATGACTGGAGGGCAAATATAGTGCCCATATTTAAAAAAAGGAAAAAGCAGGATCCAGGTGACTACAAACCAGTCAGCCTGACCTCAGTCCCTGGAAAAATCATGGAGAAGATCCTCAAGGAATCCATTTCAAAGTAGTTGGAGGCATTGGTGATGCATAGGGGGTGCATGTAGGTGCACGCACAAACCCTGGAAGCGCCAGCTGTGAAACTGGTAGTGCTACTGGAAGTTTCATTGCTGGCTCGGTGATTGGCCGCAGGGGGACCCACCTCCCTTGCTCAGTGATCAGCTGTTGGGAGACCCCCACCCCCCATCAGCAATCTGGTACCCCACAGATTCAAGAGAACCAGTCACCCATGGTTGAAGAAGAAGATCATTAGGAGCAGTCATTATGGATTCACCAATGGCAAGTCATGCCTGCCCAACCTGATTGCCTCCTGTGGTGAGTTAACTGGCTCTGTGGATGTGGCAAGACCAATGGATATGGTATACCTTGACTTAAGCAAAGCTTTTGATATGGTCTCCCAGAACATTCTGGCAGGCAAGATAAAGAATTATGGATTGGATAAATGGTCTGTAAGGTGGATAGAAAACTAGCTGGATCATTGGGCTCAGAGGGTAGTAGTCAATGGCTTGATGTCTAGTTGGCCACTAATATCAAGTGCAGTGGCCTAAGGGTTGGTTCTGGGGCCAGTTTTGTTCAATATCTTCATCAATAACACGGAAGATGGCATAGAGTGCATCCTCAGCAAGTTTGCAAATGACACCAAGCTGAGGTTAGGGGTGGGGTGGATAGTAGGTTGGTGGAGGATAGGGTTAGGATTCAGAAAGACCTAGAGAAATTGGAGGATTAGATCAAAAGAAAGCTCATGAAGTTCAAAAAGAACAAGTGCAATGTCTGTCCCTTAGGGTGGAACAATCCCATGCACCAGTACAGGCTGGGGACTGAGTGGCTAGGAAGCAGCTCTGCAGAAAAGGGCTGCAGTGGACTATAAGCTTAATGTGTACCAACAGTGTGCCCTTGTTGCCAAGAATGCTAATGGCACGCTAAGCTGTATTCATAGGGGTGTCGCCAGCAGATCAAGAGAAGTGATTATTTCCCTCTATCTAGCACTGATGAGGCCATATCTGGAGTATTGTGTCCAGTTTTGAGTCCCCCACTACAGAAAGGATGTGGAAAAGTTGGAGAGAGTCCAGCAAAGGGCAATGAAAATGATGAGGGGACTGGAGGACATGACTTCTGAGGAGAGACTGTGCTTATTTAGTCTGAGAGGGGATTTAATAGCAGCTGTCAGCTACCTGAAATCCATTGTACATCTCTGAAACAGCACATATTTTTTCTTAAATATGTTTGCATTTCTCTTTACTCATCTTTTTAACTCTCAGAAATAGCAGAAATGTCAGATAATTAATTCCAAATAGGATGGAGCAAGACTATTCCCAGTGGTGGCAGATGACAGAACAAAGAGCAATAGTCTCAAGTTGCAGCAAGGGAAGTTTAGGTTAGATATTAGGAAAACTGTCTCACCAGGAGAGTAGTAAATCACTGGCACAAGTAGTTAAAAATGGCATAGAGAGGTGGTGGAATTTCCATTCTTGGAGGTTTTTAAGACCCGAATGGACAAAGCTTTGTCTGGGATGATCTAGTTAGGGGTGGTCCTGCTTTGAGCGGGGGATTGGACTACAGTACCTCTTGATTTCTTATTTTTTATGATTCTGTACTCTCCTCTGCCTTTACTAGGTTTTTATTCAAGTTTTCTATTTATTTACATCTGGGCTTTTTTCTCTATCCCCTGGTAAACCTAGTTCAAAGTCTTTGTCACTAGGTTAGCAAGCTCTGTTATCCAGCACCCATGTGGAATGGGGGGTGCCAGATAACCAAATATGCCAGTTACCTGAGAGTCTTTGCCTGCCTGCCCATGCAGCAGCAACAGGGGGCACAATTGTGTGCCACAGCCACTGCTTCTACCAGGGTGGGCTGGGGGCACCTCTACTATGGTGCATGTTACTGGTGCAGGGCTCCTGGTACTGGACAGTCCTGGTAGCACTGAGCTTCTCTACCCTCCTATGCCAGGTTCCACCTGCTGGGCTGCTGAAGCCCTGCAGAGGAGGGCAGCTGGGTGGGGAGACCCAAGCCCCCACCCCCACCATGGGCTTCTCTGTCTGTGCCACTCATGGGGGGAGGGGCAAGGCAGGGAGCCAGTCTCCATATTCTGCTCTGGCTGCAGGAGCTGATGCCTCCCATGGGTGGAAGCCAGGGCTTAGGTGCTGCCAGGTGGGGGGGCATGGGCAGAGGGTAGCTAGAAGTACAAAAATACTATAGAAGAAACTTTTGCTTGTTTGATAGTCCAGTGGTTGACCACACATCCAGGATATGAGAGATGTGGGTTCAACTCCCACTTCATCTACCCTAGAGGTCTTCCAAGAGAAGGCTGGATGGTCACCTGGCTGGTGTCACCTGACCCCAGATATCTTACCTGCTGATGCAGGGGGCTGGACCCAATGATCCTTCGGGATCCTTTACAGCCCTCTGATTCTATGATTCTACCTGAGACAGTTTGGATCCACATGTTTCACAAGAGCCCTCTAGCCAGTGATGTCTGGTGTGTGCTATGGCAGGGTGTTCTGAATCTTTCCTTTTGATTCTGTTACCCTTTGCATAAATTTGACTGGAACCCAAGTATCCCACCTCAGAGGTATACTGTATAATCTCACTTACTTTATTGCTCAATGCCTATATTAAAAAAATCTGGCAAGGTGGAACAGCCTCACTAGAAGAGATTGAGAAAATGATCTCCCACCCCAAGTACCGTATAATTTAGTGATTAAGGCACTACCTTTGGAGATGGTAAAGGAAGGTTCAAATCCCCTGTGGCAGGAAAGGAATCTGAATTCACTAGCCACTTGGTAACTAAAATGCAGCATCAGTTCCTCTCTGGATAAAGACTTCATTTCCTTTGCCTTTCTTTCAGAACATTGTTGAAAATGAAATAATTATTTTTGGGTCAAATACTCAATGGTCAACATGAAACATTTGCCAGGTATTTGTTTAAGCAAGAAAAAATGAAATTATACTCAATTTCCATTCAAATCAATTTATTTCTTCTGATTTTTAGTTTGGTTGCCAAAAAATGCCAATTGTTCACTATGTATCTTCTTTTCCTCCTAGTTGCCTCTCCAGTCCTTGTCCTCAGCTGTCCCTCCAGCTAAGCACTACATGCCTGCTTGAAAAGGTTCAGTCTTATCTAATGTTGATAGACTCCCATGAACAAGCCCAGAAGCATAGATCTTGCTGTCTTATTGCTTCAGACAGCAGGTCTGGGGTTTGTTGTCTCCTGCTTTTCCTGCTTCCCAGCATGATTGCATTATTCTTTCCACCACTGACTAATTGTCAGTTGTTAAGACCATAAAATTGTCATTACTGACCAATTACTGATCTGTGAATGAATCCAAGCTAATTTAGTTAGTCAACCAATTACTCCCTCCTAAATTATGCATCTCTGTCATCTTTGTGGCCATACCTTATATACTATCCTAACTGCAGTCAAACATATTGCCAGACCATTGAGCCTGCACTCTGATTACACATTACTGTGTAATCTTCAAATGATTTTCATACCAGCAATCAAAAGTCTCAAATCTTTTTCATACTTTTTACAGTCTCCGTCATCCTGAGTCTTAGAGTAGACTGGAGATCGTACAAGAACAGCATATCTTATAAGAAAATTTTCTTTCAAGCTTGCTTCTGGATTGATTAGATATACCACTAAAACAGCTCACATCACATTAGAACCAGTAAATGATGACATTTTAAAAAACTGCAAAGGTGTTTCCATTTATGAAAATCCAAATTGGGCCCATTTTGTTATGTTTAATTCTTGATGTCATGCTTATAATATGCAATATTCTATATATATAACATGATTTTAATGACATTTTATTGCAATTTTCTTCTAATCATTATTGAAAATTTTTAATGTGGGTTGACGATAGCTTTGAGAGTTTTGAAAAAAGTCTGATCAAAAATGTCATGAGAAAATTGTGAATATAGAACATATTTTAATAAGTTTTTATCATAGCACTCCAGTTCCAAAATATGATTTTTCACTGTAAAAACCCATTTGAAAAATGACAACCAACACTACTTCAGATCTCTGCTGGAAGTAGAAAGATGTGAAAGAGTTGATGAGAAAATAGTTGCCTTTATACTTGTTACAAGGAAAGTTTGCTGTAAGTAGCAAAGCTTTGAGTAGTTTCTGATTTGAATCTGAAGTAGTTCAGTCATTTCTTGAGGGAATTTAGGCTGATACTTTGAAGTGTTCCCAATACTAATATAAATTTGAAAACACTTTACATGTATTAGTATTTTATCATTTATTATTTCTATTATAGTTATGATTAGCCTTTTATTTATCAGTCATTATTTTACTTATTTTATTAATATATTATTGAACATATCTTATCAAATATACATTTTAATATATAAAAAATAATATAACTATAAATATAAATTTCAGGGACCATGTGAAATACCTGAAACACCTTCACTATCAATACCTCTGGAAAATCCTTGGCATAAAGTGGGAAGATAGTTGCACAAATGCCAGTGTCCTCACCAATATTAACACTTTTGATGGAAATGTTGATTATGGAAACGTTGATTATTCAACATCTGCTGTGGTGGACAGAGCATTGTGTGTGCATACCTGATGTACATTTACCGAAACAGCAGTTTTACTCCCAACTCAGCCAAGGACAAAGGACACACAGGGGCCAGAGGAAATGCTTCAAGAACAGTCTCAAGACAAACATTAAGAAATGTGGCATTGACACCACAAACTGGGAAAAACTAGCCCAAGACAGAGCCAACTTGGTGACACCTCATGAGAAAAGGTACATTTTAAAGGGAAACTGTTTTGCCCTGGAGGCAGAAAAATGACAGAAACAGAAGAAAAGGAAACAAGACTGAGAAATCCATGGTTCAACCCTCCCACCACCTGTGTCATCTGCCAGGGAGTCTATGGCTCCAAGATTGGCCTTCTTAGCCATTGATGGGCCCACCTACAAACCTTTACTTGACCCATGGGAGTGATCATCCTCGACAGTGAGGGAATGCTGCTGATGATAAATTTAACAGTCTGAAAAGGGGGAAAATTTAAAACCGCACTTGATGTAATGGTGTTATTAATAAAATGTTTGTTTTGATTATTTCATCCAGGTTCATATATTTGTAGCATCTACAAATATGAAGTATTTTGTAATGTAATATAGTTGAAAAATAGTTTATGCAACTGGCATGCAACAAGTAATATAACACTGTTCAAAAATATGTTCCAAAAGTATATTATCACTCCCTCCTATTAGCTGTTGTGTTTAAAATTCCCTTTAGTTGTTTTACCCTTATCTTTTAGATGAATCCAACCTGTACTGAAACGTGTATAATGTTGACTCTGTATATTTGAGAGGAACCATTAGTCTTGAGTCATTCCCATTTAAAAGACAGTTTAAAAGGTAGGTCTAGTTATGGGTCTGCACTTCGTTCATCTGAGAATCAGTGGTTGTTTAAGCATGACTTCTGTTTGTGTTCAAGCAGTACTTTGCTGTAACTATTTATTGGTCTTGCAAAGTTTTCACTGATGCTAGATAAGTGGCCATTTTGTGCTCACTTGTTTGCTTTCTTAGTCTCTCTGGATATCTATTTATTGAAGCTGCTATTTCCTAAAAGACTTTAACTTTAAACTTGATTGCTTATGTAGAATAATTCATATAATGTTTCCTAATACATGTTGCTAGTCCCACTTTCAGTCAGTGCTCATTGTACAAACTTGTGAAAACTATCTAATGGGTTCCTAAACTCATGCACACATGTTGTGATATTTATTATATCCAGAGCTTAATATTACTAGGAATTCATGTTGCCCAACATTTTGTACCAGAAAACCTTTGTTTTTATAACTTTTAAAAAATGTAACTGCCCAGGATGAAATTATTCATGTTGGTTGTCTGAATCAGACAACCAGCTGAATAGCTTTGGAAAGCTTTGGCAAAGCTTTTCAGCTGTCTCCAAGGGTGATATATTGTTTTGTTCACATTCAAATTATTATAGTTATTTTGTTGAGAAAGCCAGACTACTGGGCTTTGGAGCAGAGAGTTGACATTTAGCAGAGGTTTTCCTCTTCTGCTGTCCACACGGAGTAGTGTCCAAATCTGCCAAATTCTAAAGCTTTTGAAAAACCTTAAGTAGAGTTTGGCAGCTACCTTCCCCCACTCCAAATCCAACTTCAGGAGTTCCAGTTCCAAGGAAGCATGCGTCATGCTACAGATGGTGATCAGGGATGCTACTGGCTGCTTTTGTACAAGACCCAGAAACTGAGGGTAGAAAACTCTTTTGTATTTGCCATGCTCCTAGTGGTAGTTCCTAGGGAATGTGGAGAATTCTTTAAATAAAGAAATTGGACCTCAGGTGTGGCAGAAAAAATGAACTCCCTAATGCTCTGCTCAAACTCAGATTTTGAAAACATATTAATTTATTTGCTGAAGATGAACCCCACAGAAGTGTTGGAGATTACAGCCCTAGGGATTAAAAATAGAAAAATCCCATAAGAAGGACAGAGAAAACCAAAGTTGAATCAGCCATTAAAAAACACTTTTTACAAAATACAGACAGAACCTGAGGAAAAGAGTGAAAAAGAGGAGCAGGGATCCTGAGAGATTTTGGACTGCCTGAACGATGCTGACTTTGAAGCCTCAACAGACTGAGGGTCTAATGTGAAAATGCTGTTGTGAAGCCTTTTGTTCGTTTCTTTAATTGTTATAATATACTCACGTTGAAATCTGTACCTGGTAGTACTTTGGAAAGCCCAGAAAGGCAATGTCTGGACCCTGCTCAAACTCAGCAGGCTTATAAGTATATGGAATCCATGGGTTGAATTCAGTTCATCAGCCTTGTTTCTAACCACAATGGTCAGCTCAGACAGGCCTCTAACATGAATGCTGACTTTGAACTTTGAAGAGAAAATAAAATACTGAATAGCTGTTCATTAATTAAGCATAGTCCATCCTGTGTATTGACTGGAACCAGGCTCCTAAAGTAAAGAATGGTGTATGATCATGTGATTAAACCTGTATCATACTGCACACAGACAAGAGAGGTGAACTGAGGTTTCACAGGCAACCTTACTTCCAACTTTTCATAATTTGAACATCTGTGTTTGGAACCTTTGTTTTCTTTTAACATAGTCTTTTTTTTGTGCACACACAAGCTGTGTGAAGCTGTTTCAAATAGAATGCGTGTGTGTCTATCTCTCTCTAATTATGATGCTCACTATTTAACTGCAAGGCACAATTACTCAAATAATTGCTACTTATGTGAAATAGCAGATTACCAGTTCATTTATGGTTATGGTGATCCAATCTGCTGTCATATCTTTTGGTGAGATCCATTTTGGAGAGGTAGTACTTATTGAAATAATACCCCTGGACAGCAGTTTAGACTTTCTAATGTTGTCCTTCCTAGAAGTACTCTTTCTGGGACAGCTTATATCTATCTACAAATACCTTAAAATACCTCTATGCCATTTTGTGAGTATGCTGCTTCTGCTTTGATGCTGTAATATGATGTCATTCCTCATGGTACTGCTTCTAAAAGACAATACTTATGAAACTCAGCACCAGACAACTCATACTCCCAAGACTGTAGCAATAGTCCTTTGGTTTGAATGACATGGAAAACATGGCTCAGAGCACAAGGGCATTCTGTCTAAAGAAAAATGCCTTCTATTCCATGTGGAAATCCATTGTACACCTCTAAAACAGCACAAATTTCTTCTTAAATATGTTTGTATTTCTCTTTACTCATCTTTTCAACTCTCAGAAATAGTACAAATGGCAGATGATTAATTAATTTCTTTCCCTTGGGTAATGTTCTAATCATAGTTTTGGAAGGGACACAACTGTCTGTCTGAGATACTTCTACAACGTCTCTTCTTGTGAAAAGTAGTCATTGTTTAAGAAAATCAAACAGTGCAGAATATGTACTCAAAAATCTATAATTTTGTTATTGCTCTCCCTTTCCTAGTGAGTGGAAAATTTTTGCGTATCTCTATTAGGGCTGTGCAAAATGTCGGCGACTGTTTCATTTGGTTTGGATCCATATGGTTCGAGGATTGAACCACCGAACCCAAAATGAAAAGCAGGGCTCTGAAACAGCTCTGAAATGAAACAGGCCATCTGAAAGTTGAACTTTCAGAAACTTTAAGAAACAATTTGGATATTTTTTAAACGTTTCTGATGTCTCTTCCAATCCCAGTGCTGGGGGATCGAGCTGGGGGCTGCGGGAATGTTTGTTCAGGTTTGTCTCTGTACATTCCTTCAGTTCTTGTTTCAATTCCCCAGCTCCCCAGTCTTTCCACCAGCTCTCTGATTACTTCTGCTAGCTCTTCCTAGGGGGCATGGGCCCCCAGATGATGCGGGATGACAGCAGGCTGCTGCTGCCAGCCAGCTGGTGATGGCAGTGACTCTGGGCTATTTCCCCAGCTGGCAGCAGCAGCCTGCTGAAATCCTGTGTGCAGATCTGGGGGCTGCACTCTCCAGAAGGAGCTGGGGGAATGATCAGAGAGCTGGGGACTCGAACTGGAAGCTTTGGATGATAGGTGGATCCACCGCAGCTCCCAGGCAGTGTGTGGCACCCTGTTGAGCTGTGGTGCACCCGCGCAATGATTTGAGTGCCAGGGGAGGGGGCGGTCCCTGCTGCCTCGTGCTGTGATAGGGAGGGAGAGGGGCTCTGCCACGAGCCCTCAGAGGCCCCAGACATCACTGCCAGAGCTGCTGTGGAGAATGTGGATGATGGCATGCTGCTGCTGCTGGCTAAGACCAGCGCCAGCACCTGAGTCTGCCTGGCACAGCCCTCACCAAGTGCCGGGAAGAACTTAGCCTTGGCCCTGGCCTCAGTTGTAAGCAGAAGCCTGCTGTCATCCCACATGCAGATCCGTGAGCCTGTGCCCACTGGGATGGCTGTGGAGCAGGCCCCCAGATCTGTGTGCAGGATGACAGCATGCTACCACTGCCAGCAAGAGATACTAGTTTTGCTTTGAACAGTTTGAGGTGGAGTTTTCCAGAAACCCCTAAACCTATCTCCTTGAAACCTGGCAGGCTTCATGGCCTCGTCAGGGGCTACCATCCCGGCAGTTTTTATCCTTCTCTGCCTTCACACTCACACACACCATCAGTTTTGCTTTGAATAGTTTGAGGTGCAGTTTGTCAGAAACCCCTGCACCTCTCTCCTTGAGGCTTGGCAGGCTTCATGGCCTCAGAAGGGGCTAGCAACCCTGCAAGTTTCATCTGAATCAGCCACAAAATGACAAAGTTATAGGCATTTTTGTGATTCCCCCTTATAGCCTATGGCCCAAACACCAAAACACCACTGAAATTTCAAACCAGCTCTGAAACAGTTTTGGCCAAAATGACAGGACAGTGGTTCAAAACACTGAAATGAATCACTGTCTCTCCAAAACACCAAATCCAAAATGAAATGAAACACACATGTTTTGGACAGCTCTGTGAAACACCAAAATGTAACACTGTCCTTCTGAAACTGAATCCACAACCAAAATGAAACACAAGCACTTCGTACAGTCCTGTGTATACATATATAGATGGAGATATGGAGTTATACATATATTTATATAGTTCTCTGATTTTACTCCTCTCTTTTAGCTGACATTCTATTCTTCTTGCTCCTTGTTTTGTAAACTGTGACACGTGCCACCACCGAATACCTAAGCAATAACTGAGTTTCCATTTTCCAAAGGGAGAGCTGCTTGGAGAAACTGCACAACCCCCCGCCACCTAGTAAATTGGCATGTCTACATGTGTATTTCCTAATCTTTAGTTTGTGGGTTACCCTGAAGGAAATACAGTCACCAGGAGAAATTGGAGATTAGGTGTTATTTCAGTTCACATGTTATTACATTCTCCTTGACTTTACTAAGGAATGGTATTATGCCAGAAGATGGTAATGATTGCCATCAACCCTGTCTTTCATCTGCTGGAAATCCCATCTGATCACTGTGTTAGGCAACCTTCATTCATGCTAAGTAGAACAAGCAACTAAGCTGGTTTATGGAATAAACAGGCTGAAACAACAGAAGCCACCACTCATGGTGTTGAGCAACATGAGCAGGCCTGAGCAAGAAATAATCTGGTGAGAATAAGAGTATTCTCCTTTAGAAATGATTACAAATCCAGGGGCTGAAGCATTGCTTGACTTGTGCCGTATGTGTATGTACCAGTAGCCAGAGAGAAAAGAGAAAACAAACGTGGAAAGAGGCAGGCAGTATGGGTGGTCCTGAGTGGAAGCCAAGAGGCTAAGCTTCTTTAGGATGGAGCACTGACTGAAAAGGCAGAGTTGGATTCCTGAAAAAGGAAACTTGCTTCATTTTGTTTGTTCCCAGTGTATTCAGGGAAATACTCCGAATACAAAGTATTCAGACTTTGTGTACATTCCTTGTAAATAAGCTGGATTGCATCAAAGAAGCACCTGGTTCATATCAACATTTTTTTCCCCTCTCAGTGGGAGAAATGTGGCAATGCCCCAAATGCTGGTTTAGTGTTCAGGCTAGAATGGGAAACCATATTTTGAAAATGAGGAGTTACTTGATAGGCCACTTGCTGCAAATGCAGACTTTTTAAAGATTGACAGGTTTATCGCATGCATATGATGGGTGACAGAGAGCCTTCTGTGAAAGGACGGATTGATAATGTCGATCAGATGTTCTTCTCTTATATTCACTAACCAGTTGTGGCATGGGTCTGATTCATTGATTGTGGATTCAGGGCTGCTTAGGAGAACAGTCCAAATTCCATCAGGTCTTGTGTGAGTTTCTGCTTGGTTCCCACAGTCCCTTGGAAAACCATCTCTGAGTTTTATTGCTCTGTTTGTTAAGATAAGATAAGAATATTGTGTATGCAGAGGGTGTTGGATTTGAGGTGGGATATAGATGTTCCAAATTAATAACCTGCTTTGCTCTCTGAAATAGTCCTTTTGACTGTAACTTTGTTTATGTAATTCCTTTTGAAAACAAAGTATTTTTAGCCTACCAGGTACGTCCTACCTCTTTCATATCATATAGATGAAGATGAGGCATATGCTGCTGTTGATCTTGCGCTATATATTTTAGAACTACAGTAAAAGCTCTGTTGTCCAGCATACCAGGGGAATGGGGGATGCTGGATAACAAAATATGCTGGTTAATTGAGCAGCCCAAATAGGTGTCCTTGCCTGTTTGCGTTGCTGCTTCTCCTGCCATGTTGGTGGTGTCGCCACCCTGCACAGCCTGTTCTGACCCCAGGCCATGGGGGCTCAGCAGCTCAGGCTGCTTTGCACCGAGTCAGGGGGTCTCAGAGAAACTGAAAGTGCCACAGTGGGCACTTCCAGTTTCACTTTGCCTTACAAACTGGCATGCTGGTTAACAGAGCATGCCGGCTTGTAAGGTGATGGTTACTGGAGCTTTTACTGTATATGTTTTTAGAGGCGATGTAGACTTATATTCACTATCCCACTTCCCCACACGTGCAAGATTTTTTCCATATACATTTTCTACTTTGGTGTTGCCAAATAATAGGATCACTTTCCTAGAAACTATTCTGGAGGATATGCAAAATATTTGGGGCAAGGCTGATAAATTATTTAAAGTGCTTATTATTTGCTAAATCGATTCTTTCTACAAGTGTTAAATATTTTTTAGTGTTTGTAGAAATATTCCCTGGTTTAATTACCAGTTATTGAGTTGAACAGAGGTGTTATACAGGAGGTCAGACTACATAATGTAAGTAGTAATTTTCTGCTTTATAAATCATTAATTTAGGAAATATGTTTGAAACTAGGAGTCATTCATGAGCTGTCTGTAGTGAAAACCCTTTGGAATGTTAGCTTTTGACTTCTTTGATGTGTGATGGACAGGTAACTCATAGGGTGTGGCTGCTGTTTCCTGACTGGATGATTAAAACTTTCTAAAGAAGATATAATCGGGACACTGAATCAGAAAGGATACAGGTTGGCATAATTTTAGAACATTTGCTTTAATTATTTGTCTCCTCTTCCAAATAAAACAGCAGGTATTGTCTTGGTATCATATTGTACTTTTCACATATTGTTCTCAATATGCACTAATCTTGGGTGTAGTATAGGCGACTGGTAGGGGGGCACATGCCCCCCCTGACAGGGCCATCCCTGCTGGTGGCAGCATCTGTAGGAGCTCACCAGTTGTGCCCCTGCTACCACTGCCGGCATCTGCAGATGCTCACCAGCTCCATCCCCACCACCAATGCCATGGGTGGCTTCTCTGGGTGCCTCCACAGACACAAGAGGAACCAATTGCCCATGTTATATGGACACTACATTTAGAAATAATCTGTGTTAGTTCCTAATTTAAATGTCTGCATGATATCACATTCTTAATCCTCCTTTTTGGATTTTGTATATGTTTATCTGCCACAAGTACAAGTCTCATTTCTCTTCGAAAGGAAATACATCACAAACAGAATTGCACTGAATATCATTGTTTCTTATTCTTCTGAAGCTTTTGGCAGGAGAGCAGAGGGCTGAATGGGAATGGAAATTGATTTACACTTTCCTTCTATGCTATGATATGGTGTTAGGAAGACAGTGTAGGGACCTCACTTTGCCATAACCCATTTATTTCTTTTTCTGTAGACTGTCCAGTGCTGTCCAGCACTGTCAGCTTGCACCTTTTACAAGCACTAACCCCACTTTGAAAATCTTAGACAGACTGTATTATGCTATTAATTAAGTTTACTCTTATAAAATTGCCAGAATAGATAATCAACACTACATATACCACCTATCCCATGAAAAAGAAAAACAAATTCAATATAGAATTGGAAATTCTCCTCACTCATTCTGATTCCTCCCCATTTAATTCTCTTATTCCAAAAGTAATAAAAGTGGAATTAGAACAGCGAACACCTGGCATGTTGGTCACGCAGCATGACTTTACATTATAATCATCTCGTCAAGAAGCTTTAAATAGCATTGTGCTGCAGTGTTAAAACAGTAATACTTCAGGAAGGAAGACAATAGCCAGCCTTTGGCAGCAGCCTACACACTGCCAACTGTGAATGACACAAAAGTATTCCACAAATTGTATACCTCAGCTAACCTTCACAAATTTTCCCTGCATCCCCTCCTTATATTCCTGCCAATGTGTCACTAAGGGCCTACACAATTCTTCTCATCTCAGAGTAAAAGCTAGTGGGCAACAGCTGCATTGCACTATGTGGTGAAACTTTTATTTTGTATAGCAACTTCCCACCAACTTTATCCTAAAATAACTCATAAAATTAAATTAATAAGAGTGCACAATGGATCACATAAATTACAGGAAACAATGGAATAGACAGGTTCTGCATTGAATAAATTAAAGCTAATCACAAGGCAGATAAGAAAGAAATAAATTAAGGGCCCTAAGCAGGGGAGGAAAGATCTGTGTTAAGAATCTGAAAAGCCCCAAGGAATCTATGAAATGGAGAAACAAGAAGAATTATAGAGGATGGTGCAGCTGGAGGAGGGGACTAAGTGGAAGCAGGTACCAGATGAGTGAAGGAATAGATCTAGAGTTGTAAGACTGTGCCCAGATAAGGAAAGATAAGAAGGCAGTACATCAAAGGAGAGGTTTGGCAAGTGTACTATTACTAATAAAAACAATGGATGACTATCAGCTATACTCAGGCAATTCAACTGAAATTAACTGGGTGGTATAAAAGAGACAGCATGGATAATGGGGCCCTAGGTTCTGTCTGGACAAGTCACTTGAAGGTAAAAATGGACTGATGTGTTGAAAATCTTGCTGTTGTAGCATTTAGGTACCTGGCTGTTGATATCCAGAATCCTAGGTGCATAGGTTCCCTATTCACAACATGGCCAGAGTTAGGTATCTCAGAATGGTATCTAAAAAACTCGGACATTGATCAGGGAACCACCTAAAATAACTCACAGGCCTTGTATTTACTGTTTACCCACTGAGTTTTGGACTGCTACTAAGGCAACAGTCCCACCCATTTGCTCCTGATCTCTGTGGCCACATCTACATGAATGTTGATGTTTGTTTCCCCATGGACAACTAGCAGTGGGGCACCTTAAGCTGCTGCTACGTGTCCCTAAGGAATGCCTGTGTCACATGCCCTCTGGAATTTCAGCAGGTTACTCCAGGTGGGGAAGGGGAAGCTGGGATGAACACTGTGCTGGCCCCAGCAGCCTGTCTTCAGGGCCTCCTGAGGCTGCAGTAACAGTAATCCTGCTGCTCAGAACCTGGCTGGCAGCCAGAGCTTGGCTCCAGCCATCCAGGCTCCAGTTTTGAGTGGCATGTGCTGCCCCTGCATGTGCTCCTGCACTTTTTTTTTGCTTGGGTTTTTTGACTCCTGGATATCCACCACTGCTGGACCTGGAGTATACAGAGGGCCCTGGGTGAGGGCAGGGCAGGTGCTGGCCCAGGCTGCTGGAGCTGCTGGACGATGTCAGGGGCAGGGACCACAGTGGGACAGGTTCCTGGCACCCTGACCCCTCCTCTCCCTTCAACTGATGTCTCATTGCTGCTTCCAGATCACAGCAGAGGCTCAGGCAGCCCACCCATGCTGGAACACACACCATGTCTCTAGCCCGGGTCCTGGGGCATGAAGATGTGGTCCAGCTGCCGCATAATGGGCATGGACTTGTAGGTAGTCCCTGACCAGTAATTGTGGTCAGTGATGGTGACCCATTGTTCCCTCAAGACTGTGGCCTTTATCTAGCACTGGCACACCAGCTGGTCATGCCCATGCTCCCACATGCAGCCCAACTTGCTCAAGACCTCAGCCTTACCTTATAGTGCCATGAGGTCTGTGATCTCCTTCTGGGACTAGTTCTGACCCCAGGAGATGGTATTTGGCATTGGGGACATGGCCAGGGTAGCTCCCTCAATGGTCCAGAGGGACAACAGTCTGGTTGTTGCCATGCCTGGGCAGGTGCCTGCAGTACATGGGCACAGCATGAGACAGGCTGGCAGGTGGTGGGACTATGACAGGGGCCAGTGCTGGGGTCAGGGCAGGCTGCTGCAGCTGGCTAGGGGCCACTGTTATGGTACCCAGTGGTCAGAGGCTGACTGTAGGTGGCCCACGGTCTTGGAGTAACCACAGCATTTTAAGGGCCAGGGGCTGGGGTAGGCAAAGAGCCTGCCGCAGCCCTGGGGCTGGAGAAGTTCCAAGCCCCATGGCCTTGGGGCTAGCCTGCGGATGGCTCCCTGGTGATGGGGCTGGCTGGGAGCAAATTTGCTTCCACTTGGTGTCTACACATGTGCTACTGCGCAGTAACTACTTTGCAGTTAATTTGCTACCTGCATTTGAAGGTAGCAAATTAACCGTGGAGTAGATTAATTTATTGTGTAGTAAGCATTTGCACATGTAGACGGTGATGCTTTACTGCACAGTCAATTCACCTAGTGCACAGTAAAACATCTTGTGTAGATGTGTCCAGAGAGTACTAAATATAGTTCTGGTGAGCACTTTGACAAATCTTGACAAATTGGAGAAAGCACAGAAAACAGCCACAAGTATGATTCAGATGGTGGAGAAAATGCTTTCCCATGAAAACCATCAAGCGATCTTATCAAAAAGAAGATTGAGAAGTCATATTGACTATAAAGGGGATTAGTCACTGTATGGTTCTTTAATAATATAGAAGAGAACAGTATAAAGAACCAATGGCTGGAAACTGAAGCCAGAGAAATTCAAATAGGAAATAAAGCACAAATTTTTAAGAGTGAAAGTGATCAAACATTGAAAAAAAGTGGTAGATTCTCTATCTCTTGATGTCTTCAAATCAAGACTAGAAGTCTTTCCTGAAGATATACTTTACCCAAGCAAATGAAATCCCTTAGTGAAATCAATTGCAATCAATCCTAACATAAGAAGGTGCCATACTAGTTCAGGCCAGTGTTCCACCTTGTTCAGTATCTTGTCTCGCACAGGGACAGTAAGCATCTAGGTACTTTAGAGCAGTGATGTTCACAGTGTTGGCCCCAGGGATTAGATCAATATTTTTCAACCTTTTTACATTCATGACCCGCTTTGGAAATTGCAAGTGAAGGTGCAGACCCCTTTGAGTTTTAAGTGTGGTTGTTTTGATTTATCATAGTAATCTTTCATGGACCTCTTAGACACAGTGTGCATACCCCTAGGGGTCTGCAGACCACGGGTTGAAAATCACTGGGTTAGATGAATGGCACAGGGTCAGTCCACAGGCCACACAAGGCTAAGATTGGGCCCTGTGCTACCCCTGCATGCTGGGATCATGCCTTGGGGTGCTTGCCACCCCCAACCAGCCACCATGTGCCAGAATCAGACCCTTAACTTCCCTGCTTGACTAATTTAGCATACAGAACCATGGCCCACAGGGCTTCCCACAGATCTATAGGGAGCCCCCCAGGCTGGACAACATCACATCGGGGGGGCTGGATCTAGCCTGTGGGCCAGAGGTTGAGCACCTCTGATTTAGAGGGAGTGAATATGAATAGGATATATCTAGAGTGAGCCATCTCTGGCATCTACAATCATCAGTTTCAGGATTCCAGAGGATACACCTATGACCTTTCAGTTTAATAGCTATTAATGGACTGATGATCCATGAATATGTCTCATCCCTTTTTTGAACCTGGCTATGCTATTTGTCTCTACAGCCTCTTGTGGCAACACGTTCTATAAGATAACTATAAACTGCCTGAAAAAGTACCTTCTCTTGTTAGTTTTAAACCATTCTCCTACTAATTTCAGTGGGTACCCCCTAGTCTGAGTATTCTGGGATCTGGTGACTTTTGCACAAAAGTTTATGTTATGCATTTTTATGAACACTTGTGCTTGGTAAGTCTGGCTAAGTTCTCCTGCCTGTGCAGTCTAAAAGAGAGTAAACATAATGGAGGGTTCATCCTACAAAATGTGGTTTGGCTTCAGCAAGTGGAATTAACTCTTTGACTTACCACTTTTCCTTTTAACTTGGTTGATAAGTTTTATGTTCATTTATGGCCTGGGAAAGGAAATAGCAACAATAGGATATTATTATACAATTAGCAAAAAAGCAACATTGGGTGCATCTACATGTGCACAATTACTGTGTAGTAACCTAACTTACTGCATAGTATGAGCATAAGTCTACATGTGCATGACAGTAAATATGATGATTTATACTGACTTGAGTATAAATTTGATATCATGCAGGTATCAAATTTACCCCCGATTAGCTACTGCGCAGTAACACGTGTAGATGCCTTACTGCACAGTAACACTGCATGTATGGACTGCCTTGGGACTAACTTTAGTCCCAAGTCAGTCTACGCACAGTACTAATGCACTTTAATGTCTGCATATGTAGACACTGACCTATTCCCACTTACTGTGCAGTAAGTTAATCTGCAGGAAATTTAAGTCAGCGTAAATATAGCTGTAGACATGCCAATTTACTAGAGTTTTTATTGTGCAGTTTTTCCAAGCAGCTCTCCCTTTTGGAAAAGGGAAAATTGGTTGTTGTTTAGGTATTAGGTGGTGGCATGTGTCACATAGTTTACAAATTCTATCCCTTGGTTAAAGGGCAAAAGCAGGGCAAGGGGAATATGAAATTAGGACTGCTGAAAAGATATGCCTGGAGTTAGGGAGAACAGCAACTTGCCAAGTTTGCATTCCATGCAATCATCTGTCTCCTAGTTTTTCCTAACTACATATTAGAAAGTTTTCAAATGATTAAGTTTTGGCATCTTCTGTATATCAGAGTGGCTGCCCATAGTACACATGCAGCTGAATGTTTTTGGCTGAAATAATAATGGGTTTTAATCTCTCTAACTATTTTTCAAATACACCCATCATGTTTAGTGATTAGAAAACATTCTGGCACAACACATTCTGTGCCATCAAAACACTGCTCTCAAAACACCAGAAACTACCTATGCAAAATGGGGATGATCAATAGACTCTCCCTTAAAAGGACTGCTGAAGATTTAGCACATCACACTTCCATTTGCAACATCAACATGTGAGCCTTTAGTTTTTTTATTTGGTATTGGAATTTTTCAGAGTTTGGATCTAGGGCTATGTTTACATTGAAACAGCAGTGTCTCCCAGCTGGGATGCCACTGACCAGGCCTCACCTATCAACACTTACCCTCATATTACAAACATGAAAACATGTCAATGAAGCTACTTCAGGATCATTACAAGTAGATGCTGTCAAACAAATCAAAATCTCAAAAGCAGCCACAGAGGGATGCCTGGAAAAGCTTCATTAGCATATTTCTGGGTTGGAACATAAGAGCAGCAGTGGATGCATTTGTGGGTGGTATGCAGTAACTTCTCCACTGGAACTTACTACTTTTGTGGTGTAGACATACTTTATATGTTTGAGTGTGACTACCTTTCATAGCTCTTCAGGATTTAATCTTAAATGAGTTGCTCAGTCCTCTTAGAAAGAGCTCAGTGAGCTTCAGGAAGATGGAGAAAAGGGATTTGGAGCTTTTAACATGTAGGTCACCAAAATACATATCAGTAGTAACTGAAATTCATTAACATATGGTAGATTTTTACCCTGAAAAGAAAAGAAATGGTAGCTTCATCATAATTCTTATGAACTGGTGTCTATACACATTACTAAACCCAGCCATATAACTGGCACATTTTCTTTAGTCATTTCAGCAAGGATCAAAGAGTGAAAGTGTGTACAAACAACCAAATTACAATGAATTAAACATGGGCAGGAACTTACCACACATCAGCTACTTCACAGTATCTGTCCATACGCCTGCTGTTACCTCTCAGAAAACGAAAAACTAAACCAGAGCAGCATAGGCATATTTCATTTAAACACAGCATACCTCAGTTTAGCTTTCCCTGACTGCAGAGTAAGAACAAGCACCAGAGTTGCCAACCATCCATAAATTTATGTAAGAGGGTTAAAAATGGTTAAAAGAGTTAAAAACTTCTCTGTAAGGGCTGTACAAATTGAGCTATCTGTGAAAAATTAAAAAACCTTTACCTTGATGAAGATCCATTGTTGAAATGAGATTGGATGAAAATGTTGGAGGGCAGGTGGAGCAGAGCAGTGCCACCTTGTGGGAGTGCAGCTTGGCACTCAGCAGAGAGCTCTCCAACAGGGCTTTGTGCTTTTAGCTGGGGGCTCTCTGCTAGCTGTCCCACTGGTGGGGCAGCTCCCAGCCTGCCCCTTGTTAAGCAGGGGAAGGAAGAGCTCCCTAGTCCTTGGCTGCTCAGCTTCCCACTTCTGTGGGGATCTGGGAGCCCCACAGTGCTGGGACGGGGGCAAGGGCAGAGAGGGACCCAGTCCCCATGGTAATCAGCTCCCAGCTGGGGTTAGCCAGGAGCTGAGCAATGCCAGAACCAGGCCCCCTGCGGGTGTTGTTGACCAGGAGCAAATTTGCTCCTGGTCAGCCTTTACATTAGTTAGTTTAGTACTTGTATTTACAGGTACTAGGTAATTTTGCAGTATACTAATTTACTGGGAAGTATCTTATTATCATGGTTACTTGGTCACGCTTTACTGTGCAGTAGATTAGTCTATTGTGCAGTAAAGCATCTCATATAGACACACCCACTGTCAATTGCACAAAAACCAAGACACTACCAATTTCACTGCCTCACAATTCTAGAGGTAGGGAAAAGCAGGGGTTCAAGGACACTTTGAAGACCAATCTGAAGAAATGCAATGGTAACATCAGTACCTGGGAGACTTAACTGATTTTTTTCTCTATGGCCTCATGATATAGGACAAGGCATCAATCATTTTGAGCAAATCTACCTTCCTGTAGAGGCAGATAGAAGAAAGAAACAAAGGCACCCAACATTACCAACATCACTAGGATATACTACTTCTTTCCAGAACTATTTGCCTCATCTGCATTCAAACATGCTGATCTTGGATAGGCCCACTTCATCATCTACAAATTCACTGGTGATTTCCCTATTGACTAGAAGGCTATCATTGTCATATGGAGGGACTGCCACTGCCACGATTGTGGAGACTGTTGCCTGCCTGTAACAGCTGCTTGCCTCAAGCAGGCAGGGTTAAATGGCCCCATATGTCTAAGGCACCAGGCAGGACAGGGAGTGGGAATGGTGCAGCTGGGATGAAGTGAAAGGGCCAGGAAGTTGAAGAAGGTGAGGGTCTGTGCCAGACAAACCTTAGAAAGTTCATGTTAAACCCCCATATTTGAACATGACCCTTGTTACTGCCATCTTGGGCTTGGCAAAAGGGTTACATTTACATTATGTAAAACATACATCAATAAAAAAATTTGGTTGTTAGTAAAAAGTTTGCAGATTGTCTGTAGAGAAAAAAATTCATGGGTTGGCTATCCTGGCAGGCACATGAACAAATACTAGGGAGTTGTGTGGTAAGTCCTTTTGCCTTTTGCCTGTAATTTATTTGTACATATGCTGAAAGGGCCTGATTTACCTTTTTACTCCTAAAAGGCATTGTTTTAAGAAGTGATATAAATAAGACAAGTTTATACTGTCAGTCTTTGCCCAGAGGACTTTATTCTGTCAACAGTAATACTTAGCATTTATATCAATGCTGTACCAACTTTAGCTAATTAATGCTTACAACACAGCTTGGAGATGGGTCAACCAAGCACGATCTAAAAGCATTTGATTTTAATATTGTTTTCAGCATACTCAGTTGTCAATGTTATATACAACCCCCCCCCCAACAAAGCAGGCATAAATATAAAGAAAAAAACTATTGGGCTCAGAGTACTGGTACTGGGCTATAAAGGTTTATGCCACAAAATCACTGGTTGCAATTCAATTCAGGTCAATAATGCCCAAAAGTTAATACCATCTGAGAACTGTTTAATCTTGATACAGTCCTCAAGAGACAGGAGTTAATGTCAAAACAAACTGGTAACAAACTGGTATGCTATTTGGATGACCAACAAAGATGCATATTTGCTCATCCTAACAGCTTGTTCCCCGAAATCTGAACTGATACACATTTATGGGCAGAAATTTCTACTGCTATTAATGCTGTATCCATCCTATAGATAGAGGACTTTAGTTAACAAGATTGTTAACCCAGTACATTTCACAGTACTCAATTAACTTTGTTAATGTTGCTGACAAAACAGCATGAATAAATCTAAAACACATTTTGTTTCAGCACAGACAGATGCCTAAAGCAAACAGTAAAGCTGAGATCTTGCTGAGTGAAAAACTTCAAAGGATAAAGGATAAAGGTTAAATATTATTTACAAAAATAAAGATATCAACAGTACGTGTTCACAGTTGGCCATTTAATATTTTTTATTTATCATTTATTTCCTATGCCCCAAGGAAATGTACTGCTTTCTAGTACTTTCATCATAATGGATAGGTTGTTATGGTAATCTTTACTCTAAACTTCATAACTTTTACCACTGAATGATACAATCTGTCTTCTTAAAATAGTTCTACTTTAAACATAAAGAAGGGCCCAATTCTCTTTTCCATTACACTGATTTTTACATTGGGCTGACTCCACTAACATCAGTCAGTCTCAACTTAAAAGTGGTGTAATGGAGACAAGAATAATGTTTGAAGAATCAGTTCTACTTTAATTGCCAATAAGTTTTTCAAAAGGAGAACAAACCCCATTAGAAATGACTTTACTAATTTTGAAATTAAATAATTGGAAGTTAGAATGTGGAGAGGGCTCATTTCTGATGTGTGCTCTTGAAAATCTCACCAGCAGGACTGAAGTCAATCAGAATGTGTGTGTTCCCTATTGCATCATTTGAATTACAGTTTTAATAACAGATTCATCAGTTGCAGACGCATAATTCCCAGTGATGTCATTTGGGTGTCTTGTTCTCAGAGGAAATATTATCAATGTGCAGAGTTAAATTTACCTCAGTAGCTAAGTAGTGAGCTCTTGCTTTCAGCTTAACATTATATATACATTGAACTACCATAGATACTATACACCAATATAAAGCCTGGCTATGTATACTCATTGCTGTTCTGGTAGAGATTTAGTGCACTAAATTTGCCCTGGGATTGAGGTCAGACTGATCGGCCTATAGTTCCCTGGGTCCTCTCTCCTCCCCTTCTTGAACATTGGCCCTCTTCCACAAATTTTCAAAGAGGTTCACCAGCAGTCCTGCAATGACTTTGGCTAGTTCTTTCAGCACTCTTGGATGGAGTTCATCCAGTCCTGCTGACTTCTAAATATCCAGCCTCTCTAGTTGTTCTTTCACCAGCTCCAGATTGACTGTTGGTAGGTGATTATTCCTATTGTCACTATTCTGCATCTTATTTGCATTCAGCAGGGTATCACTCTTAGATTGGTGAAATATAAATGTGAAGTACCTGTTCAGGAGTTCAGTTTTCTCCTTAGTGTTGGTGATCAGATGTCCAGACGCACTGAGCAGCGATCCCATGTTTCCACTGGTCTTCCTCCTGTTACCAACATACCTATAAAAGGACTTCTTATTGTCCTTGATTTTAGTTGTTAACCTGAACTTGGTCACTACCTTTGCTTTTCTAATCTGCCCCCTACAGATGTAGGCCAATATTATGTAGTTCTCCTTGGGGCCTATTTCTAGCTTCCATCATTGATAAACCTCCCTTTTCTTTTTTGGAAGATCTGTGAGTTCCCTGCTGAGTCAAGATGGCCTTCTGGCCCCTGAGGCACCTTTTTTTGTGTACAGGTATGGACAACTTCTGTGCACCAAGGATTGTATCCTTGAGGAAAGACCACTGCTCATGGACACTCTTTCCCTGTGGTCCGTTATCCCATACGGCATTACCCACTAAAGCCCCTAGCTTACTGAAGTCAGCTTTTTTAAAGTGAAGAATTTGTACCTTACTGACAGATTTCCCAGCCCTATGATGGACATTGAAAGTGATAGTGTCATGACCACTGTCATGTAGGTTACCCTCTATCTTCAGATTACTCACCAGGTCATCCCCCTTGGCCAAGACTAAATTTAGGAGGGCATTTTCCTCTGGTTGGTCCATATACTTTCTGAGATTGGTAGAACTTGTCAATACAAGTCAGGAATCTTTGTGGCTGGTCAGATCTGGCCTAGTATTCTTCCCAGGAAATGTCTGGGTAGTTAAAGTTGCCCATGATGACCATATTCCATGCTCTCACAGCCTCTCTCAGTTTCTGGAGAATTCCAGATCTAGATCTTCATCTTGATTTGGAGGTCTGTAATTCTTATAATTAAGTCCCTTTTGCCACCTCCCCCCCATATCTTGCCCCAGAGGATCTCAAGTCACCCTTCCTTAGTAACAATTTCAGTTTCCAAGGAGGTGTAATGCTCTTTTAAATATAGAGCTACACCTCCACACTTTTTTCCCTAAGAAATCCCTCCTATGAAAAGTGTAAACCTCTGTATTAGGGCTGTGTGAGTCTTTGGATCCTGCATCAGATCTGGACCTGCTTTGGATGCTTTGGTGTTCAAAGTGGCACTTCCAGGCGGAAGCAGGATACTAGTAATGGTGTCCTGAGTGAGTCAGAGGCATTTGAAATGCTTTAGACCAGCTTCGGATGCTTTAGAGCTGCTTCAGCCATTTTGAGGGAATTAGAAAAGGGAGGAGGAGTGGGGGAGGGACGGAGAGTGGGAACGGGGGAGGAAGGGGGAGCAGGGTGGATGGGGAAGACTGACGTCTGTAGGTAGCTAGTGAAAAAGATTTCTCTCTGGCTACTTTTCCAATGGCAGCATCTGTGGGGTGGGACTAAAAAAAGTAAAAAAGCCCCTGTTTCCAGCCTTTCTGTGCCTTTTGCAGCTTGTTTGTTCTCTATAAGCAGCTGCAAGCCCTGCCACTGAACAGTGGTTTCAGTTGTAATTTGTTCCTTCTCAGGATCAGGCCTGAGAGACTGGAGGCAGAGAGTTTTTTTGGTGAGGAATGTGCCCCCATGGGTAGTTGGGTTTTGTTGTCTTTGATAGATTCTGGCATATGGTTTTGGAGGATACTGGAGGTAGTTGGCAGGTTTTGCGTTTTGAGCTGGAGGAAGTTGGCTTCAGTTCCGGTGATGAGGTTAGGCACTTTTTTGAATGTACAACCCACTTTTCAGAGCTGGGCCTATGAACTGCACTTCATCAGCCTCCTAGGTAGTAGGTACAGTAACTCATGGACTCAATATACATAGCAGAGCTCTGGCACACTGTGACTGGCTGGATATCTGACACTCCAGGCACCTCTGCACTTCTACCTGTGCTGCTACATCCCCCTTCCCCTCTGCCTCCCTCCCCAGCCACAAGGGGAGGATGCATTGAGGAAGTGAACCGGCAACTCCAATGCTGGTGCCACCAAGAAGGTTTCAGATTCCTTGACCATGGCATGCACTTCAGGGAGAAAAGACTCCTGGGAAGGGATAGCATCCACCTCATGAGGAAAGGTAAGTCCCTGTCGTGGCCAGAATGGCTGATCTTCCGGGCAGGACTTTAAACTTAGATTGCTAGGGTATGGAGATACACAAATTTAAACATGTCCAGGGACTAACATACAAGTAAGCCCTGTAAATAGGGACAATGAGAGAGCCACTTTTGTGGGAGAGGAGGGAATACCAGGTAGAGTAGAGGTTGAGCACAGTAGGAATAATCACCCTCCTACTGCTGCCATAGAATTGGTGTATGACAAATTAATAAAATTAGATGTATAGAAGTCAGCAGGACTGGATGATCTTCATCTGAGAGTGCTGAAGTAGCTGACTGAAGTCATTGTGGAAACCCTGGCAAAACTCTTCCAAGAAGAGAGGAGGGAAGACCTGGGTAACTATAGGACAATCAGCCTGACTTCCATCCTAGGGAAAATCCTAGAAAAGTTTATCAAGGAGTCTATCTGTGATAAGCTTGCAGAAGGTGAGATTCTGAATGACAGCCATCATGGCTTTGTCAGGGGCAAGTTTTGCCTTACCAAGCTCATCTTCTTCTATGATCAGGTAGCTCACCACCTGGACATGAGACAGCAGGTTGACATTGTATACCTAGACTTCCAAAAGGCCTTTGATCTAGTATCCCACAATACCCTCATGAGAAAATTGGAGGATTGTGGGCTTAACTCCAAGGCAGTCAAATGGGTGAGAAATTGGCTGCAGGATAAAACCCAAAGAGTTGCAGTGAACAGATCTGTGTCATCCTGGTGAGCAGTGGGCAGTAGTGTCCTGCAAGGGTCAGTGTTCAGTCCAGCACTTTTCAACATTTTATTAATGTTTTGGATGTGGAGGTGAAGAGCTCACTGGCCAAGTTCACTTATGGGGAAGCGTGGTTATGCTTGAAGGTAGGCTATAGTTAAGGGTGGACCTAGACAAGCTAGCAAGTTGGGCAGATTTGAATCTGATGAAGTTCAACGTCAAAAAAGTAAAGTGCTCTAGCTCGGGATGAGCAACCTCCAGCACAACAGGCTTAGTAGCACCAAACTGACTAGCATAATGAATGAAAGAGACTTGGAGGTAATAACTGACCACAGTATGAATATGAGCCAGAAGTGCAATGCTGTAGCCAGTAGGGCAAATAATACTCTGGTATACATAAATCGATGCATCTCTAGAAAAGCAAAGGAGGTGATTCTTCCAGTCTACTCAGCACTGGGGAAACCGCAGCTGAAGTACTGCATCCAGTTCTGGGCACCACACTTTAACAAGGGTGTGGACAAGCTTTAAAAAGTCCAAAGAAGAGCCATCTGAATGATCAGTCTTAAAAGGCAAGCCATACAAGGGAAAGGCTGAGGGATCTGGGAATCTTCAGCCTGAGGAAACAGAGGCTGAGAGGGGACATGGTAACAGCTTACCACTATACTAGAGGAGTAGATCAAGGGCTCAGTGAGCAATTGTTCACCAGGGCACCTGCAGGGAAAACCAGAAGTAATGGCCACAAACTCCTGAAACATCTATTCAGACTAAACAGTAGGACAAACTTCTTCACAGGGTGTCCAGACTGTGAAATAAGCTCCCTCCAGAGGTGATGCGATCACCTATCCTGAAAAATCTTCAAGAGAAGACTAGACAGTCACTTTCCTGGGGTCATCTGACCCCCAGTTATCTTTCCGGTAGGGCTGTGAGAAGCTTTTGTAGCTGATTCAATTCAGAGGAGATTTATTATCTATATCTATATATCAGAGGTGGGCATTTATTTCAAGTGGAGCTCTGCTTACTGAGTTTTGACAAGTTGTTGAGGATTGCATAGGTAGCCCTGCTGCTTGACAGGTGCCTTGCTCCCCAGTTACCATCTTGTGTCTGGAAGTCCAGCCCCCTAACCCCTGACCTTTGCCACCAGAAGTCCCTCCCCTTGCCCACCAGAAGTACTCCTTTTGGCAAGGGAGTCTGCCATGTGGGAACCAGAAAACTATGAAATTGTATTCTAAAAATCAAACATCTACTAAAACATTCATTAATTTCATTTAAAAAATGTTTTGTCCTGATTTAGATGCATTTGTGTAGTTTACATAGAGGTGATTGTATAATGGCTTAACATGAAATCTTTTGTATATTGTGGGGGTATGTGTGAGGTATGGGTGGATGGGTATAGGTTTGTTAGGGGCTGTAAGTGCGTGGGTATATGGGGTGTTGGGGAGGGTGTGGGTGTATGTATGGGGTTTTTGAGGGGGTGGATAGCCGTGCGGGTGTGTGTATGTTGGGTGGGGAGCATATTGGGTGTGTGTGGGAGTCTGGGGATAGGGGAGTATGTAGGGGTGGATAGGTGTAGGGGGGTCTAGACATGTGGTATATGTGTTGTGTGGGAGGGTGTGGGTATGTGTGTGAGATTTGTGGGGGTGTGTATAAGGGGTGTGGGAGAGGGTGTGTGTGTGGAGGATTTGTGGGGGCATTAATTGGTGTGGGGTGTGGGTATGTGTGTATATTGGGTGTGGGGGAGGGTATGTGTGTGTGTGTGGGAATGGGGGGAACATGTAGGTGTGTGTGTGTGTGGATGTTTGGGGTGTGGGTGGGTATGTGGTTTTTGGGGGCTGGGTAGGGAAGGGTAGCAGGGGAGGGTTGTAGCATGTGTCGGGGGTGAGGGTTTGCCTACAGCCCTGCTACAGCCAGCAGAGCCCCTACCAGTGCTCCTCCAAGTGCAGGCTTCACATTTCTGCCATTCCTAGCCCTAGGCCACCAGCACAAGCCCTGTGCTCCTGCTTGCTTCCACTTTCTCCCATCTGCCACAGCTGCCCTTCTCCTGCCTCTTCCCCATTCCCCACCTTTTGCCACTATGGCACCATGTCCCAGCCGCATGGCTGAGATTGCACGACGCAGAAGGAGCTGGACTGACCTGGCTGGCACTTCATGGAGCCAAATGAGAATTGCGGAGGCCAAGCCAGCTCCTGCTGAGTCCTGCAGCCCTGCGCTGCAGCTGGGAACCACACAAAGCCAGAGTGGCAGGTGGCAGGAGGGTGGAGAGGAACAGTAGTGGGCAGGAAAGTGGAGAAATGGTGGTGGCAGACAGGGCGGTGTGGCAGTGAGTGGGTGCATGTGAGCACAGAGACAGTGGGGTAGAAGTGCAGGGCCCGCACTGGTGCACTGGTGCCAGTGGGGCCCAAGGCAGGGTGGCAGAAATGCAAGGCACAGGCTGACAGGGATTCTATGGAACTGGGTTGGCTGCACCAGCGGGGGGCAGGGAGGGAAGCCCAGCTCCATAAAGCCCAGCTCCATAAAGCCCTGTCTAGCAGAGGCTTCTGGCTGGAGGTGGAATGGGGCTGAGTGGGCCTTGTTGCTGTGGCTGCTGGGTCCTTCCATAAGCTTCCTCTGGGTCCTACTGCCCCCGTTTCCTTGTCATTTTTGACAAGCAACCACAAGCAGATAAATATTAATTTTCTAAATTTTTTAGGGGCCCTGTGGGCTGGATAGAATGGCCTGGCAGGCCAGATTTGGCCTGTGGGCTGTATTTTGCCCAGTCCAATGCCTGGCTTAATGCCATCTCAGTCCTGTACAAACATGACTTGCTACTAGGGGGACTGGCAAGCAGGGGTGTGGCCAAGAGCTATCCCTCCTTTTTGGTGGGAGAGGGAGGAGGGCAGCATGCACATCAGAAGTGAAAAAATTATCATGGGGACTGTGGCTTCCCTTACTTTGTAGTTAGCTAGAGCTGTGAATGGAAGGGAAAAATATTGAAAAAAAGTGTTTGAAGTGAAAATGGGGTACAGGGTGAAGAGGAGGGGAGGGGAGAAGAGAGAATTAAAGAGAAGTGAAGAAAAAGGAGTGAACAAAAGAATTAAAAAACCCCAAAGGACCAAAATCTTGCACATTTCAATGAACTGGGATTGGGTCAGGGCAGAATTGGGTTAACAGTCACACCAGGAGAGAGCTGAGTCCCAGAAGACTTCGTATACTCCCTAGACACTACTACTACTAAGCTACTCTAGACAGGAGCTGGATTAGCACTCATATCATGGAAAAGCTGAGACCTAATGGGTTCACTGCATGCATGCCATACCAGGACAGGACTTACTGTATGCTTCCATTCTCTGGAAGCAGGTAGGTAGTGGATTGCTGTTGTTTTTTGCACAGGGGTGCGAGAGCAAGGAGCAAACTGGTAAACTGCACCTGGGTACTCAGAGTGGTTCAGGTGTGTTGGGGTTACAGACCTGGGGTGGGAGAGGATGTTGGCTTGGGGCCAGCAACAACACCCTGGTCAGGAGAGTTGAAAGTTTGCCCAAGGAGCAAAGAAATGGAAAGAGCTGGAAATGTTGCGTCCTAGGATGCTGGAGGAATGAAAATAGAGCACTTTATCGCATAGATCCATAGATTATAAGGCTGGCAGGGACCTTGGAAGATCATTGGGTCCAGCCCCCCCTGCACTAGGCAGAAAAGACAGCAGGGTCAGGTGACCCCAGCAAGGTGACTGTCCAGTCTCCTCTTGAAGATTTCCAGGGTAGGCAATTGCACCACCTCTGGAGGGAGCTTATTCCATAGTCTGAACACTCTAACTGTGAAGAAGTTTTCCTAATGTTGAGTCTGAAACAGTCATCCAGGAGTCTGTGGTCATTATTCATGGTTTTCCCCAAGGGTGGCCTGGTGATTTACTGAGGCATTGGTGTACTCCCCTGATGTAGCGTAAGCTGCCAGCAAGTCGCCTCTCAGCCTTGTCTTTTTCAGGCTGAAGAGTTCCAGGTCCCTCAGCTTTTCCTCGTATGGCTTGCCATGCATGCTTCTGATCATCTAGACTCTTTCAAGCTTTCCTATGTCCTTGTTAATGTGTGGTGCCCAGAACTGGACTCTGTACTCCAGGGCAGTCTCACCAATGCCAAGTAGAGCAGGAGAATCACTTCACTTCTTCCCAGAGCTGACTAAAAATATTCTGGGATGGCCTGGGATCAGATTAAAGATAACCCTCACCTGAAGTGGCATAACTTTACAATATTTAGAGGCTACTCAGTACTGGTTAACACCCTTTAATGGGTAAATCCTTCCATTTTAAGTGGCATTATGATGGCTTAAAAGTAACCTGTAACACCATGGTTAGCTGGGTATGTGGAATTTTAGGTCACTATCACTGATTTTTAGATTCAGCTCCCCCTGAGTAGGTCCATAATCTCTGTGTGAGTCCCAGAAATATTAGCTGCAGAAAGTCCACAATGGAGTAAAGGGAAGAAGAGCCAGGAAGAGTAAGGCCTTTGCACCTCTCAGTTCAACAACCCAGTCATTTAGGCACTTGCCAAGTGGGTGAAAGACCTTGGTTCTAGACCCCTTTTCATGTGAAGCAGGTTGGGACATCCATCTCCCACCTCCTGGAGTGTCAGGTAGTAGGGTAGGCATTATCCAGGGTCTTCTTCTTGAAGCTTTTCTAGTTGCATCTGAGAGAGAAGACAGAGGAGAAGAGTGAGCCAGAGAGAGTAAGATCAGTAAAAATGAGCACTGCCATGGAGGAAAGGAGACCTGGCTGATGTCTTCACTACAATCTTCACATTTAACAGTCACTGGATAAAATGAGCAGACTGCAGAGAAACAGCTTCTGCCCCAGAGGGAAGTTACCTTTTAACAAGTATCCTTAATATGCTTTGTATTTTCTTAGCAAATACTTTTCTTATCTTACTGGTGAAGACAATGAAGCTGCCAGAAGTTCAGCCTTCTTGAACAACCCTACAAAAGCAAACCCAGTGAGTATGTATACTGGTATGCAAGCAATCTTATTAATGTTCTGATGATGCCAGTTTGAAGCTTTTGTGAAACACAATAGGTGAAAAATATTTTAAATATTCAGAAAAACATCTTGGTTATATCTTGTTAACCTATTTTTCAAATTCTTAAAAGTCAACTCATTTTTATTTGAAGCAAAAATGCTGAGGGACAGATCTTGTGTTTATATGAAATGGTCTCATGTCACTGATTTCAATAGAGCTAAATAGATTTGCATTTGCTAAAGATTTGGTCCCTGTAACTTACCACTTTTTATCATTAAGTTCTAAGCCATCCCTACAGTTTTATTTATATGGATATTTTTATCGTTTGCTACAAAAACAAATAAATAACTGTTATTGAAATATTCTCTGGTGGAGTCAGAGGTGCCTGCCAACTCATTACTCAAAGCAGGAGAAAGTCGGTGGGTTTTGAGAATGCATTGTTAATGTAATGTGTGTACTGTTTGTTCAGACAACACAGAGAACTAAAAAGTGTGATCATGGAGAAAGGTTTTAATAACATTGACTTCATTACAATTATGAGGCTTCCCTGTTGTGTTTCCCCCCTCCTTCATTCAAGTGGTTGCTAAGTAATTTTCAACCCCTTCATACAAATATCATGAATGAAGCTGACTCTTAACTGGGTGGAAACCTTTTCTGTTTGCCATTTGTTCATTCATTAAAAACTGTCATAAACTGTGGTCAGACAAAGTAAGATGTTTAAGATTCACACCAGCAGACAGGAAGTGAATCTAATCCTCTAAAACAGGATAGGTTTTTTAGCACAGATGAAGCCTGATTCTCTACTGTATTACATCACTGGAGTTTTACCAGAGTTCAGCCAGCAAAATGGTGCAGAGAATCATGCCCATGGTAACACAAGACAACAGGAAGTCCTTTTTCAAGTATGTGGGGAGCAAGAAGAGAGCCCTGGGAAACGTCGGGCCCCTGAGGGACTCGTCGGGTAACCTGGTGCTCG
>JAGPOW010001296.1:63544211-63584324 GCA_030014935.1 Caiman crocodilus
GTCTTTAAGAGTAGATTAGATAGGTACTTGGCTGGGGTCCTGTGACCCTGGCACTCTTTTCCTGCCAATTGGCAGGGGGTCAGACTAGATGGCCTGCTCTAGGCCCCTTCTGACCCTAGGTAATATGGTACTATGATACTATGAACACAAGGTCCTGTTATGCTGTGTTCTGAAAGTATACCTTGTTTACCATTTAGATTTTTCCAGTGAAATTATTTTTTTAAAACAAATAGGAAGAAACAATTATGGATCCATTTCAATCACCTGGCCGTGGAAGGCATTGAAAAGAACATATAATCAGAGAACAATAGAGACACAAAAATTAGGGACCTTGAGAGGTCATCTAGTCCTTCCCTCTACCCCAAGGCAAGATCAACTATATCTACGTCATTCCTGACAGTTATCTAACCTGCTACAAAAGCCCCCCTGGGATGAGGATTCCACAACCTCCCCCGATATTCCAGCCCTTAATCATTCTTACATGAGCCCCATGTCTTTACACAGGATCATAGAAAATTCTGGTTGGAAGGGACCTCAAGATGTCATCTAGTCCAACCCCCTGCTTAAGTAGGACCATCCCCAACTACTCAAGGGCCATCCCCATCTGGTCCAACCCCCTGCTCAAAGCAAGACCTTTTCCAACTAGATCATTCTAGCCAGGGCTTTGTTGAGCCGTGGCTGAAATGATCTTACTGTTACAATTGTAATTACTTATTGTTACCTTTATAATTATTTATAGTTACTCATAATAGCTTAGAGTTTTGTTTATGTCCTGTTTACTTTGGTGGCCGACAAACTGCATTTTCATTCCTGGACATCCACCATTTCTTATCTGATGCATCTGTCTCTTGGACAATTTATCACTTTACTCGCTATTTCAAATGATAGTAATACATTTTTATCAATTCTTGAATCCTGGTGGTGGTGCTACCTGCAGCCATGTCTACATTTTTGGGGTCCTGGGGTGCTAATAGGTCTTCCACTCCATCTACAGGCTGGGAGCCACCATTCAGTGGAGTCCTCTCAGCAACAATTCTTATGCCAGTCATCCTCTCAGAAGCAATTGTCCTGGTAGCAGCCCTGCTCAGCACAGCTTCAGCTACCCTCTCCCCAGCTAGTCTCCCCCATTTATAATTAGATTCACAGACTTTCTTCTTTGGGCTTTGTGTTTGAATGCAATCAAGCATAGCAGGGAGTAGAAATGGTTGCCTTCTGTCTGAACACAGTTTGTGTGAGATTGAGTTGATGGTTGTAGGCCATAATCCTTTAAGGGTTTAGATACACGCATAACCATACATGGAGTGAGCAGTGGCATAGTCCTCAGTAGGACTATTTAGATTGTTTAGTTAAATACGTTTAAATTATATCTTTCTTAAAAATTGAAAAAGTGGAAATTGCTTAAAAATACTCTAAGCCTGCCATACTTGGAATATTAAAAGAATCATAAAATAATAAAAAAATAGAGAAGGAAAATTCCTATTATGTTCTTCAGTCCATTCTTCCATCTACACATTATGGTTATTACGATATACTCCTTAGTTTGTTAGTTTAGCTGTAGTTGTCCCAAGTGACAAGTATTTTATATCCCTTGGGAAACTTCCTTAACTTACCCTTGTATCACTAAACATTTCTTTTACCTACTTAGTAGTTTACATGGTTTGTAAAAGACTATCTCATTTAGTCTTTGCCTGATATTTGTGTATGGGTACATACTTCTATGTGAATCTAGATGTCAAAGTGGTTTTACAGCTCCCAAGCAGGGTCAATTTAGATTGATTTCACTAAATCAGCGGATGTTTGTATTCTACCATGGTACCCTTGAGACCATTGCCAAGGAATATGTACTGCCTTCCTATTCTTGCTATGTGTGGCCCAAACCTAGAAATGAAGCTGTGAAGCTGCACCTGGATTTCCTGCTATTGCTGCTCTCAAGTTTTTCAGAGACAGAGATCTCAAGGAAAGATAGAAGCATTCCTAGAGCAGCCTGGATGCCCCATTTCTGGGTTTGTTATGTGTGGACTGGGAACAGTTGGGTAGGGCTACATCTCTCAAACAGTCTCAAAAGCACTGGGGATGCAATAGAGACATAATCTGGAGGGATGTCTATATGAGACACTATGTCACTGTAGCTACAAGCTACATAGCTCATCACTACAGCAACACAGCATCAGCAGACATGAACCATGATGTTGATACTACTGTACAGTAGCAGCGGTTACCGAACAATCATTTAGTATTTACTAAAGCAAGTACTAAAGCAAGTACTAAATGACTGCACAGTAACTGTTGTTACTGCTTAGTCCCATGTGCAGTAGCAACGAGCTACTGTACAGTCAAGAACTAAATGAGATAGTAGTTTGCATGGTTTGTAAAAGACTAAGCAGGTGCTTGTTTCTACTGTGCAGTAGTGTTGGCATCATTGTTTGTGCCTGCTGATGCTACATTGCCGTAGCTCATCACTACAATGATGTAACAACTTGTGTAGACACACCCCCAGAGTTTAAATTAAGGAAATTTGATTTGATTAAGTTAAGGAAGTTTATCACAAGCATATGTAGACATGTTCTAGAACACCAACATTTTGCCTAAGTTGCTTTTGGGCTTCAGGAAGAACAATCTGGTCCTGTCCATCCTACTGCATCAATGGCACAGGATTCTTGATTTGGTCTGCAACATGCTGTTTCTGCTGTTCCTGCTTTTCTATCTTCTGTTGCTGTCATGAGGTTTTAAAGAACTGAGATCCCTACAGCAGACTCTTCCTCCATTTGGGGCAGTCCTGGGCAATAGTCTTCCATGAGTAAGTATCTACCAGATTTGTGGCAGAAGTGGGGTGCATGGTGGATCTTTTAATCTTTTGTGTTCATGTGTGTGCCCCTCCTCCCACCGTGGATTAGCAGAGGGACCCCATCACTTCTTCCTGATCAGCAGGGAAGCAAAAAACAGTTTTAAACATGGTCTGGTTTTTGTTTCCCCATCAGCAGCAAGCAGCAGGGCTGCCAGGGCCCCTCAGCCAATCAGTAGCAAGAGTCAAATATGGCACCATATTTAAAACCACAGTTTTCACCTCCCCGCTGATCAGGAGTGAGCTGCAAGCTAGGCTTCTCCACCAACCAGCAGTGAAGGGAGTACATGGAGGAACCTGCAAAATTAAAGGAACTGCAACAAACCCCACTTCTGTCATGAATTTGGTAGGTCCCTATGCAGGAGTTTACCTCAAGGTTGCAAGTTTTTAAGATGGCCTTGAGGACATCCCTGAAATGCTTTCTCTGTCGTCTTCTTGAGTATATGCCTTGGTTGATCTGGAAAAATAAAACTTGCTTCAGGAGTCTGGAGTTGGACATCCAGGTGACACGGCTGGCCCAATTAAGTTGAGGTTGGATGATCATTGCCTCAATACTCATGGTGTTTGCTTGCAGAAGAATGCTAACATTGGTGCATCTGTCTTCTCATTGGATTTGGAGAATTTCTGCAGGCAGGACTGATGTTACTTCTCCAATAAATTTAGAAGTTTCCTGTATATTGTCCATATCTTGGCTCCATATAGCAAGGTGGGATAATGACTACTTGTTAAACCATGAGCTTGGTTTTGGATCTGATGTTGCAATCTTCAAACACCCATTTCTTCAGGTGTCCAAAGGCTGTACCAACATTTGAGGTGATGTTGGATTTCTTCATTGGTGTCAATCTTCTGTGAGAGATGACTTTTGAGGTATGGGAAATACCCAGCATTCTTCAGAATCTGGATTACTGGAGCTGAGGGCTGTTCATTAGGAGCTTGTTGGTGGAGGACCTAGTCTTTTTAATGTTAATCATCAGTCCCATTTTCTTGTATGCCTTGGTAAAGATGTTAATGATTGCCTGAAAGTCTGCTTCCAAGTGAGCACACACTACAGCATTATTAGTGTACTGGAGCTTGATGACTGAGGTTGAGGTGGTCTTGGTTTTGGTCTGGAGTCAGCTGAGGTTAAACAGCTTACCCTCCATTCAGTAGTTTAGCTCCACTCCAGCTGGAAACCTGTTGATGATCAGATATAGCATTGCTGCAAGGAATACTGAGAAGAGTGTTGGAGTGATGATGCAGCCTTGTTTAACTCCCATTTTTACCTCAAAGGGATCTGTGATACATCCATTATTGAGAGCCACCTCATGCATACCATCATGGAGCAGGCAGAGAATGGTGACAAATTTCAGCAGGCATCTGTACTTCAGAAGAATCCTCCACAATACTTCTTGGCTGACAGTCAAAATCTTTCCTGAGGTCAAAGAAGGCCATATAGTGAGGCGTAAGTTGTTCTCAACATTTCTTAGGCAGCTGGCAAACTGTGAAGATCATGTTAGTTGTGCCTATTAATGCCCTAAACCCTTATTGGGATTCTAGGAGGAGCTCTTCAGAAAGTGGAAGGAGACGATTCAGGAGGGTTCTCACAACGATCTTCCCTTTGGTGGGCAGCAAGGTTATCCCTCTGTAGCTTCCACATTTGAACTTATCTTCTTTTCTGAAGGTTGTTACAATCATGTCATTCCTGAGGTCATCTGGGATTTCCTTATCATCCCAGGTCCTTAAGATGAGGGCATGAAGCTGCTATGTGAGCTCCTCTCCCCACTACTGGAAGATTTTCATGGAGATTCCATATGCTCCAGATGCCTTGTTATTCTTCATCTGCTTGCTAGCTTTTTTTCCACACGTCAAGGACTGGAGGAATTCCAAGATCATCTCTGACTGGGTGGTGCAGGATAGAGTTGTGAACACTCTCATCAATAACAAAGTCTCTATAGAGAAGGCTTCAGCATTCAATTCCAGTGGGCACTGATGGCTCTCTTTTCCTTGATCAGGTCTCCTCTATCCTTAGGTCTCAGGGGGTTAGTCCCTGAGTGCTCAGACCATAGATGGCTTTGGTGGGGCTGAAAAAACTGCACATACTGTGAGATGTCAGTGAGATTTTGAATCTCCTTAGCCTTGTCTTCCCACCATTTGTGACTCATATCATGTGTCTATCTTTGGACCTGTGCGTTGTCTTGTTGGAGATTCAATTTATTTTGGTTGCTGTTGGTGTCATGTTGCCAAGCACAAAAGACCTTGCACTTGTAATTGATCAACACTTGGATCTCCCAGTCATTATCATCAAACCAGCCTCAATGTTTCCTAGTACAAAATCCAAGCCTTTCTTCACAAGCGCTAATGATGTGGTCTTGAGAGCACCCCACATGCTGCTGATATTCTCCCACTGTTGTTGATTGGAATTCATCAGTTTTTTGTTGAGACCCTGGTGGAAGAGGTCTCACTTGCTTGGGTCCTTGAGTCCTTCAACACTGGTCTTTCATCGGCATTGCTTCTGCTGTATCCATGATTTGAGAGACAGTCTGAGTGACATAACTGAGTGGATGTGTCAGTGATCAGTCCAGCAATCATCAACTTCTAGCATAGCTTGGGTGACATGGCCATATTTGCAATCCTGGGCACGGATGATGATATAGTCAATCAGATGCCAATGCTTAGATCATGGGATAGCTTTTCAGATTCCAATGCTTTAGTGGGACAGAAAAAAATAGATTAAGAATCATCTCCACCGGAACCTACTGAAACTTTCCTTTAGACTGCCTCTCTTTAGTCACTGAGAGTATATCATCTAAACAAGTTTCTTGTTGTAACTGGACAACCATGTGTTAAACTTAGAAAACGATATTTTTCCATGTCAATACTATAATTTCCAGTCCATCAATTCCCTAATGCCAATCCAAGAAGATATTCAGGACTTAGCCAGCTGTATCAGTTGAACCTCTAATTATGTTAACCATGGATGTCATAGTAGCTATGAAATCCTGATCTAGCTCATCATCTGTCTGAATGTTTAAATCATATTTGATAGCATTGTAAGCAGGTGATGAACCATATATGATGTTGGTAGAGCAAAGAAAAGCTTCTGCAATCCATGCAGACTGAGCAATCCATGTTGGTGCCATGTAGGACAGTGTAACATGGGAATCTGGTTCATATTCATAGCCTTGCAGATAGTTTCTCAAATCTAGTTGAGTTAGGAAACCTTGAATACTGCAAGTCATAAGAAAACAATAATGACATGCTACCCCATAAATCCAGTTTAGGTTCATTCTGTGTGGTGTACCTCACTGGAGATTAACTGTAGTAGTAGTTGTGATTTGTCATAAAAGGCAAATGGTATCATTATCTTCCCTGATAAGAGTAACTCATATTCAGGACTAGCTAGAGAAAGGGATTTGGTCACAAGGGAGAGAGAAGAGAAAACGGATGGGTAGTAAAGCCTTTTTGTTGAAAAATAAGGCTATGAATAAAACGATGGATGCAAACCAGTTTAAAATTGATTATATCTTTTCACACTCCTACAAAGTAATTATATGTACAATCCTTGTTGTCGTGAGTGCTTTTAGGGCCAGATCTGGCTTGTTTAACTGTTTCTGTGTTGGGGAGCTGGCAGGAGAATTTTGTCACCCACATAAACAGTACCCATGGGCACTGGATTTTATCACCTGTTGTTTGGTTGATACAGGTGCCAGTGTTAATGTAATAGAATTCTGAAAGGCATCGTAAGTCATGGCATGACAGCTAATTAATTAACTAGCACAATGGAAAAATAGCTCACATTAAATGGATTAAAACTACCTTGCAGACAGGTCTCCAAATGTAATTACAAACAGGGAGTCATCACAGAGTAGGTGGGTTTCTGGTAGGGCCTGTCCGACATTATGATGTCCCATCATTATTTAATTATTTACGATTTTATCAATTATCTGGGAGAAAGCATAAAATCATTACTGATAAAGTTTGCAGTTACATGAAGATTATCAGAATAGTAAATACTAAAGAGGACAGATAGATAGTACAAATTCTTTTTTGACTTTTCCTGCCTAACTGCTACTTACGTACAATTAAGCAGATTTTATGTTCCACTTCCACCTATGGCAGATAGGATCAACTGCATATGCATGTAATTGCTGGATAGGTAGAAGAGAAAAGCCCTCCACACCTTTTTAACTCACCAATCTAATGGTTAGTACATTGCTTTGGGAGTGAAAGACCCAGGTTCAAGTCTGTATCTTCTATTTCCCAGAACAGTGCTACAACTACTAGGCCACAGGCTGGCCATTGCTTAAAAAATCTTCCAGCCCTTTTCTTAAAACTGACCTTTTGAGCAGCCAAAAGGGAAAGATATATGGGGTCAGGTAGAAAGGAAGCCAAGAGGGGACCAACAGGACCACAAGTCAAACAGATTGTGAATCATTGAGATGAATGTTACCCTAGAAGCAAAGGGGTCCTGAATTGTAACCAGGTTGAAATCTTTGTGGCTTTTCTTTACCTTGCATATAATTTTGTTGGGTAAAGATAAATGGAATAGTTCTTACCCCATTGTGGAAAGGTTTCAGGTTACTGTCTATGACAGTGAAACTTTCTGGTTTATGCCCTCCTGGCCCCACATCTCTTTCTTTCTTTCTTGGCTGCCCAGTGGGCCAACTGCAAGAAGAAAGTTGGAGACTACTCAGCAATACTTAGTTCAAGCACTTTGTTAGGAAAGCTGAGAGGCTTATTCAAATCCCTTCTGGCTAAGTGGGCCTAGACCCAAGGTCTTCCACATTCTGGGCAGGTGTTCTGACTACTACTAGGCTATTGAGTCAAAAAATAGGAATGCTTCTTTTCCTCTCCCAGAACTTTCACATGTACCTGAATAATTCTATTCTGTCAAAAGCAGACATAACTAAAAGTCTCTACAAGTTTCATAAATTTAATTTCTGAAGCTACATAAGCACTACTTATGTGTGTAAAGGTAAAATAGAGCTGAATCTTATGTGTTTAAATACTCCCAAATGTAAGAACATATTTTCATACTTAGCCATGTTTTTAGATTGGGGGATTTTGTCTTTGGAAGTATTAAGTCTAAAAAAAGTTGGGGGTCATGGTAGATAATTAGTTAAGCATGAGGTAGCAGTGCAGTGTAGTGGCCAACAGGGCTACTATGATCCTTATGTCCATAGCAGATGTGCAGAATGAAGGCACAATGGGATCTGCTGTGAGATCCCTGCAATCACTCTTCCTGCTATACCACATGTGTGTGATTGTGGGATCGAGTCTCAGATCCTGTCACATCTTACTGCCATTGCAGGAGAAACCTGGGATCACAATCCTGGGTTCCTCCTGGACTGGCAAGTAGGAAACTCTCACAGCTGGAATTCAATTAATGGCACGATAGGAAACAGCAACAATGTTATTACATATTTTGGTGTAATAACTTTGTGGCTTATTCCTTACTTTATCACACCATTAATTGCATTAATATATGGCCAGGTGTTACAGGGCACTAAGGTGCCTGCTCCTATAAGAGCAGAAACTGCCGAGGGAGAGGACCCTGAGAGTTAGACAGAAGCCCACAGGTGCAGGTTACTATGGCAACAGGCTAACAAGAAAATTAGCCTGCACCTGCACCTGGTCAGCTGCCCAGAAGAGGCAGGGCCCTGAGCAAATATAAACCCCAGGGCTGGGAGTAGAGGTTTAGTTCTCTTGTCAGCAGCCAAGGGGGAAGGAGCTCTCAGAGAAGTTCACTAGAGAGGCTTGGCTGCTTGTTCTACCCCATGTAGGATTAAGGAGCTCCAGGAGCTCACCAGAGACCCTGGCCTATAAGTACATAGTGCTGGGCAAAATTTGATGTTTTAAAGGGACAGAGCATAGTTATATTATTATTAAAGGGACCACTTATATTATGTTGTAGCCCAGGGACTCAGATTTTAGTTGCTGTTTGACCGGTGGATTGGGCTGAGGCTATTGGGGAAGGAGGAGGCCTCACTGGGGACCCACTATGCTGGGGGGACCCCAGCACCAGAGAAAGGCACAGCGATAAGGGGGTGAGTAGACCCCAGCACCAGGGGCACACTGCCAAAGGGGATGAACCGACCCCAGTGCCAGTGTGGGGTGCAGAGACAGGACTGTGGAGAGCCCAGTGTGAACAAGGAGAAATAAAATCAATACCATCTGTGAGGCTTGGGGCATGGTAACGGGGTGGTTTTGGAGCCACGTATGTAGCCCATAAAGCTGAGGGTGTCCTGTGAGGCATCTATTTTGAGCGGGATCCAAAAAGGGATCCAAGAACCCACATGGTTCAGCAGGGTCCAGCAGGACCATGTCCAGACAAACTTAAGGGTAGCCTCCCAATCTACTAAAATTACCAGCAAGACATGGCGGGCAAGAAAGATGGTGCCTATTGGGAAGGATTGGCATGGTCAAGGAGTCTTAGGGGTATCAAGGGCATTCCCGGGGACCCCATCCCATGACACCAGGTAAAAACTTAAGATGTAATTTAACTGTTTAATCATATCTTAAGCGTAACATGGGCCTCTGATTTATAAACAGGTAAATACATCTACACAAAATGTTGACTGAACAGTAGCCCATGACTAGTGCGCAGTAGTGTTGCATGGTAGGAAGTATGATGAAACACTGCTGCACAGTAATCATGAGCTACTGCACAGTCAGGATCATGAGAAAGCCATTGCTCGGCATGACTACACAGTGACTCTGGTTACTGTGCAGTCATTTAGTACTTGTATAAATAAGTACAAAATGACTGCACAGTAATGACTGGGCAGTCAGCATCTCATGTAGATGCAGCCACTGAGTAGGAATAGACAGTTTACATTATTTCACTGGTGTGGGCACAACTCTTACTGAGCAGTAGGGTGTCCACAGTTCAAGAAGGGCGTCAAAACTGGGGAGCGCCCAGAGAAGGGCAATGAGAATAATTAAAGACTTGTATGACATCCCTTATAGAGACTCAAGAATCTCAAACACGAGAAAAATATATTTGATAGTAGAAAATGCTTCTATTTAGTGGGCAAAGATTTAGCAGGATCTAATGGTAGGAAACTGAAACTAGAAAATTCAGACTACAATTAAAACACAGGTTTTAGAAGTGTGAGTAATTAATCACCGAAACAATTTTCCAAGGGTTGGAGTCTCACTTATTCAAAATGTTTAAATCAGACTTTTTTTCCCCTAAAATATATTGTTCTACTTTAAAGTTATTTGACTTTCAATGGAATTAATTCAAGGAAATTGTCTGATCTGTGTCTTATAGGTCAGAGTAGATGATCACAATGGGGCCTTCTAGATTTAAAATCTATAAGTCTCTGAATGGTCTGCTATTACTATTGGTGTTACTGACATCAGATAATTGCATATGGTCCCAGCTGCAAGCAATACGCTAAAATCCTTGCCTGCTTCATTATCTCTGTGTTAGGTCTCTGGTCTGGGAATTCATGAAGGCCATCCTCACTTTGTGCTGTTAAGCATTTCCCCATCCTGTATAAAATAGGACAATACAGATGCACGCTTTTAAAATTAATCTTCCATGATCATTTCTGTGAACGCATGTGTGCACAGAAAGTAGAAACAAATAGGTGTAAATAGGGCTGAAGAAATTTCTTTTCCACATCTAAGCAGCTGGTCACAGAAATGTTTGTTATGCTCAGCACTGATAACTAGGTTAATGCAACACTGCTTCATTGTGTTCATATGCCATCTAGTGACGTGAGCTGAGAATTGGTAGAACCCCAGATGAGTCTTTCAAAAAATATTCCTCTAAGTGAGCACAAGAGAGAAATGGCTCAAAGGAACTTATTAGTTAAAGGGCAGAATCTGAAATGTCAAATTGCTTTTGGTGAGGAATACCTGTTTTACCGATTGCCAAGGTAATAAATTATGTTGTACACCTGAGGATCATCAGACTTGTAAGGAAAGAAGCTCTTACTGCTACAAGTAGAGCTGCCTAAAATACCACTTCTCAAGGGTGTCCTGTCTCATTGAAGATCCAGTTTATTCTGTGTGTTTAAGTTACTGATCCAGAGCCTCTTTCTGAGGCAATTCCACTAAGTACAAGTTATATCTACAAAGCACAATCTACAGAACGTCCATGGGCCAGGTCCTGGACAAATTCCAAATCCTAAGCTATTTCTAGGAGCTACCATATTGCTACTAATGAGAAATGTGTAAATCAGTCCAGTTTTGCTGGTGTCAATAAAGTGGCTCTGATTACATCTGCTAAGAACCCATCTCTAGTTTTATACATAGACAGCAGTATATTAGTGTACCTATCTAAAGTTGTATGTTATTCTTATCATAATATTGGTAATGGATACTTGAATATTCTGGTAATGTGGAGAAGTCACTAGAGCAGGGCTGTTCCATTTACAAATCAAACAAAATAAATAACTTGGGCAATTATATTATACCTACCTAAGTCCACCAATAATTTTAACTAGAAAAGATATACTTTTTGTGCAGCGTGGCTGCCATGTTCCCAAACTATAGGCAACCCCTTCGCATTAGTGAATCAAGTGTATTGAATCAATCAGGTATTGAATAGTGGCTTTTTAGGGGGTTGGAAAGGGATGCAGTGGGACAAGCACAGCTGAAGACAAGGTAGGTGGAAAGCTTCTTGGGGAATTGCAGAAGCTCATATGACGGTGGCAACAGCTATACTGTAGCAGCATGCATAAATAATGGGGCCAAGTTATGCTTTCTCTAGCTATGCTGCTTTTTGTGATGTCTCATACTGTGTAAGGCTACAAGTCCCTCACACTTGTAAGCAGGTAAGCAGATTCTTGCTGCCTCTGTTCAAGTGTGTGTGTGTGTATAGGAAGTCTTCAGAAGCAGACTCCCACATATTCACAGCTAGAATGTAGTTCTGTAAAACACCTTCAGATTTGTGAAATATGGCTATTACAATAATAATAATTAGTAAACAATAAAACTAATTCTCCCTTTGTTCACATGGTTTCCCTGATGCTTAGAACACGTAGGCTGCCAGAAGCATCTGCCAAGAATTCATATCTCCTCTGACTGCCCAGCTATACAGCAACATGCAAGTGTCAACAACAGTTAAGAAGAAATGTGCAGGTGTCATGAGTGCAGCATTGCTGTCATTCAGGGAGAACCTCTTGCTGAAGAGATGAGATGCACGCTATCCTACTATATATGGCTCTAAACCTGTATTAGAGGCTCTGAGCTGTATTAACTTTAAAAATAGCTTTTGTGACAGCATGAGGAGAGTTTTTACCCATTTAAATTTTGAACAAGAGTGCAAAGCAAGAAAACCCTCCAGGCTCAACAAAATAGTTCAGCAAAGTGCAGCTTGTCATAGACTTACTTACCTTGCAGAATAACAGTGAGGGTTGTGCCATAGCAGAGAAGGGAAAGATTTAAGGATAACATTACCATCTTGATGGGGAAAAGAATTCTCTTTGTATTAGTACATAACTATACAGCAGACTATAAGGACATAAGGATTTTTCAATATGTACAGAAGATTAATATAGGTGGCTAGTGAAGGCCATGGAAGACAGGTACTTCACTTACAGAGTACTACCATTTTTTCATGGGGAAGTCCCTGTGAGTACATGTAAAATTTTGTCAAGGATTAACATTAATATTTGCTTCTTCGTTTTTCTCATATGTCTTCTATCCAAGTGCAGAAATAGTCCAGTGCTATTTAATTAGTTTGATTTAACTAACTATTTAATTAGTTTGATTTTGATAATCAAAACTCCAGGTGGTCTGGTTGCAGGCTATAATAATTTCAAAGGAATATTGGCATAATCAAATGTTTCTAGATTTCACTAATAAGAACATCTTGGGTCAATGACAGTATCTTTACCCATATACATAATTATAATCAAATTCTTCAAGTTGTATTGTCCAGGTGTGTATTCCACACTTTGTAGGTGCACTCACAGATAGAGTCCTTAGCAGGACATGTTCACTGAACTGCACGTGCACCCTGAATGTCCTTGTGCTCCAGTGACTGCTCCTACAAGGATCTGAAAGATCAGTTTCTGCGTACAGCCTCATGCCAGAGGCGATGAACCACATCTGCAACATGCTACAGGGTAGCCTGGAGGCATCAGCAGGTCACTAGTCCTCTAGCTATTCTGGCCTTGAGGTCTTGCCAGGGAGTTACTACCTAAACTACAGGCATGGGCCATCCACAGTCTCTAGGATCCTGAGCCAGTTCCCATAAGTCATTGTCCTGTATACCTCAGGTTACATAGTGGACCCCATGTATTTCCATGTAGTCCCTATGGGCTCCAGCAGCCAGAGCCGATGATGCTAGACTTTCATCAGATTATAAACTTCCTCAAAGTCCTGGATGACATAAGTGCCATCCGTAGCAATATCAGGAAACCCACACAGGATTCTTGCATGTTTATGAATCAGTGTCACTTACATACCTTGAACATGATGGTCAGCAAATCTGTCCTCAAGATCACTGCTGTCATGGCCAAGTGCTTCAGGTCCAGCCTCAGCTCCTCCATGTGGTCTCCACTGATCCTCAGACAGTCCTACCACAGCAACTTCATGCCTGAGAGGCTGCAGTACAGGGGTTCCTTATCCTCGTCTCTCATCAAGCATACTTGCAGCATCTCACAAATACCTCCCTCTCTTTCTGGAGATTTTATTAGAATGTCCTGTAGGACGAGACACAATTCTGATAGCAATGGCTGGATAGCCCAGGTACTGCTCTCATTTCCAAAGCTTAGCGTTAGGGTGTTGGGAGGATGCCAGCATGGGAATGGGTTTGGGGGGGAAACTGGTGAGGGGTGCCAAAAGTCTCTCTCTCTCTCTGCAAAGGTCTGTTGCATGTGGCAGAAGGAGTCTGTATCTCAGCACAGTCATCTGCTGATCTCCGCTAAGATATATCTGTAGTATTTTCTGTAACCTAGTTGCGTTCCCCTCATCACCCCCATCCCTCTAATGTTAGTCCCTTGCTCGGGTGATTTGTGTTTCCCTACTGGCTTTGTCATCTTTTTTGGATTCACGATCCTAAACAGCTACTAATAAAAATTAATTTATTTTGGCAGGATGAGGTAGCACTTCAGCAGTAAGAGTAAGACCAACACGGAGGTGAGTGAAGCCTTGTTTTCTCCCCTGGTGAAAGGGGACCCTGCCTTTCTACTCCCCAAAGAGAAGAGTCCCCATGAATCTTATGAAGCATGCTAGAGCACAGCACCACTGTTCCCTAATAGCCATCAGGAAGAGGTCATCTTTGATGTGGCCTTGGGATAAGATTGAGCAGGATCTTCTCCAAAGTCACAGCAGGTAGCATTTTTGGTTTCAGAGCGCCTGTGGGGAAGGGAGAAGAAAAGCTGTATGATGCCAACCAGACCCCTCGCCCTTTCCTGTCAGTGTCTCACTTTTGCCTTGGCTGCTATATGAACAGTCATATGGGGCTGTTTCAGCCCAGGCAACTGATAGGTTGTGTGTGCTGTGTGAGTGTGGCCAGTGCCTGGTGCCCTGAACTGTGTAGTTGCCTTTGTCTGCTGCAGAAGGAATGCTGTTGTCTGCCCAAATGGGATGGTGGGGGGGAGCCCACATTTCGTTTCACTGCATGCCAACCCAGGGCACAGATGACCTTGTACAATTTGTAGCAGCAGCTCTCTGCATGTTCTGGGACCTGCTCACAAGGCAGCTCATATCTTGTCTTGCTTGACAGTGTGCTGGGGGGCTCCTGTGAGAGTATGTTTCATAAGATGATGCCTGTGTCTAAGGGCTGCCTGTATCCTGTATGACCAGAGTCATACAGACTTGGTAAGAATGCACAAATTGCCTATTATCTATTATGGGAGAGGCTTGGGTAAGATAGGAGATGTAGACTTCCTGCCATATTTCTAGATTGGGGTACTATGCGATAACCAGGTCAAATAGGATCAGCCCTGGATCTGGGTTACATAAGCCAGAGGGTGGTTGGCAGTTTTATTCACCTACTGGGGGAAATTAGATTACTTATAGTGTTTTTGTAAAGTATAGGACGACACCCAGGTGAGTACTTTACATGTTTCAAATGAAATTTTTTCACAAAGAAGCATAGAAGCTGTCTGAGCTCTAGTTGAGTAAGTCATACTTTGAGATGGAAGAGATAAATTAGTTATGTCATAACAGGCATTAGTGCAACCAGGAAAATCTGAAATGTGGTTTTTTGATGCCCTGTCAGGATTTTATCAGCACTCTGGGATGATGCAATTGTTACCAAGAAGGATATTTTCATAGGAAATGAAACATAGGATAGGTATCCATGAAGTCATTAATGGGTCCTATAACACCTTAGAGAATCACTTCAAGGTTCCAAAGTTGGGGTGATCTCAGTGAGACCCTTCAATAATTTAATTTTACAAAGGGAGGAAAACACTGTGCAGCTTCTATTACAGTAAAATTAATGGAGAACCTGAACAAGAAGTCATCAAAGATGGTGGGAATTTGAGCATGAACCCGTTGCCTACGAAGCTTATGCATCTTGAAATTAATTAGTCTATAAAGTGCCACCCTGCCCTGCCTTCATATTCACATTGAAGAATTGCCAAGTCCTGAAAACTGACTGACTACAATCTATTAAGAGATGTATTTTTCAGAGAACAAAGGGGAAACGTGTTTTAATCATAAACACTTGTGAGAATTTTGCATGAATAATGTTTATAATTAGCCATATTCTTGCATCATCCAACATAACCATTTGAGGCATTTAAATATTCTTCCAGAAAATATAAAATGGGTTGCAACCAATCTGGCTGGATGAAGAGCTATTTATCTGGAAGTACAAAGGCTTTCAAAGCAGTAATAATGGGGAGAGTAGCCATTAAAATTACAGACTGGAGAACAATCACTGATGGATCTCTGTGCTAATCTTTTATATAAAGCTATACATTTTGTCTCCACTCTTTTTGTTTGTTTTATTCTGCCAAATCCCTACATATTCAAGGGGCTTTTTTCCATTTCCAAATGCATTCTTAGTAGGTCAGATGCCTGGGTAGGGCTGAGTAGATGGCTCATCAAGACTCACTCCTCAAACTTGGAATGGGTATATACTAATCTAATGGCTAGAGCATCAAATTCAAAATATCCACATCCCAAAGGCATACCATTGCCCCACAAAGATAATCCAGATGTCTCACACTTTGGAAACCTGCCCTTGATGTGTAGAACTAGGAGGCAGAACTAGTTAGTTAGGAAGGACACTGCCTCTGGACTGTCGAAGGGATTGTTGCAATGAAGTTTACAGCACACATGCTGTTACACCCAGTAGTGAAACAAAAGGGGATAACCATGGCACCAGCCCCAAGTGCCCACCTGGGTTGGGGAGGGGAGGGAGTACAAAAATAGTAGCAGTTGTGCTGTCAGCCCAGCCACTGCTGCATCACCAGCAATGCGGCCACTGATGCTGCCCCGTACAGGCTGCTCACATGCCTAGTTATGCCTCTGGCTATATCCCAGAATAGTTGTGATATGACTGCCTCAGAGTGATGCAGAGTGCATCACAGTAAGCTTTATATTTTGTGTTTCTTAATCAGCATGTACCCAGTACTGACCCCTACATTATATTTGTTTCAGGGTGTAGTATACCTGAAGTGCAGCACATCTCCTCCTGTACTGTCTAGCACAGTCCACTGAAAAAGAAGACATGGTCAAAGAGGTCTAAACTCATAGCCTTCCTTGAATGGCAGAGGGGGAATGAGAGCAAGTTGCTTTGTGTGTACGGTCAATTCTTTCTTGACAGTCGCATGCTATTGTAAGTACATGTATTCTTTTAATTATGTTTTCTCCATAACATACTTGATTATATTCTAGTTAAATTCCAAACTGTGGCCCAAATGTCAAAAGTCTTTCTCCTAATGGAATTTAGGAGACTTCTTCCTCAGTCATTTTTGCTGAGCTGTCCTTTTTCATCCCAAATGGAGGTCAGCCAGAGCTGAAGATTTAGTCAATGGCTTCTGGAAGTTTAAACATAAACTAAAAGTGGTTCCTTAACGCACAGGACATACAGAGATCAATTAAAGGAAGAGTGAAAGCTGTAATTTAATTTTCTTTTCTGAGGTAATTTTGTTTTCTCTTTTGCAGGATGTACTGGAAAAGTTGGATGCAAAATATATCATTTCCATGCTTATTATGTTCCTCTTCAATTTGAACTCTTTCTAAAAACTCTCTATGTAGGTATAGAGAAATTGCTTGTAATTAATTCCAGACTACCTTCTGTTGGTTGCATTTAGACTTTAAAATATTGAGGATATTGAGACTTTAAAGTATTGAGGATAACGTTAAAAAACATAAGTAATTTGAATCTGATTTTTCTAAACCTTACTCAATAAAACAAAACACATGAGATTACATTCTGCTCTTACCTAAACACTGAGTCTGTCTATATGAGACGTTAACTGTGCAGTAGCCTAATAACAGTGCATAGTAGCGTGCCAGGCAAAACCTGTGCTAATACGCTACTGCACAGTAGTATTAAGTTAGTATGCAGTTAGCATCTGAAAAAATCCATGCCCTGGTACTAATGTGCAGTAGCATGAGTTACTATACATTTACTACTTGGTTATCCAAGTCTAAATTTAATGTGCAGTAACTATGGCACATTAATGAATGTGTAGAAGCATCCAGTGTCTTCAACTGACCGGCAACTTATTTATAAGGTTAGATATGGGGCCATGTTGGTTAAGTTTGTCGTAACCTTATTCTGAAAAGCTTCCTAGTGATAAAAAACTGGATCTGGAAGAATGTGTGAACTAACAAAAATACCAATTTAAGTTAATGCTATAGGCCCCCTCTACACATTACAGGTATTGTATAATTATCTGGTTAATCGTGCAATTACTTTAAGACCAGCTACACGTGCAAAGTAACTATCATGCCATAGAATGCTCCAGCCTGCTATAATGTTAGATCTCCAAAAAAGTGTATTAACTTAATAGCTGGCTGCTACTGGGCTTTAATTTGCATGTGTAGCAGAATTTCTGCTGCAGTTGGGAGCCCTGAGCTCCCAGGGCTCCCAGCCATAGGGATAAGCTGTGCCTAGCATGAAACCCCTGAGACCTGGGGATGCCAGCTGACATGATCCCCAAGGCTTAGGGGTGCCTGAAGCCCCCAGCCCACATGAGGCTTTCAGTCCTAGCTGCACCACACACGCATCTTGGACTGAGAGACCTGCACCTGATGGGGACCAAGAGATGCCACAATTGACTCAGCTCACATAAGGCAATGCTGGGGCTGAGAACCCTATTAGTTGCAGGAGCTCTTCATCCTGGCTGCATATGGATCCTGTGGCAGGGAGCCCCCTCAGAGCAAAGGGGGCTCCCAGCCCTAGGATCCTGCTTCTTGTCAGTGCAAAGGGAGGCTAGGATTGGACTTCCCTTATATCGGCAATAAGGCGCGATCGGATCTAGTGTTTGATTCTACAGTCATGCCTCCTGCTATACATGTGGCCTAGCAAAAGGAGCAATTGTGTGGATAACACATTAGATCCAATCACGCTATTATCTGTACATGTAGAGATTTCATAGATTTCACAGACATTAGGGCTGGAAGGGACCTTGGAAGGTCATCAAGTCCAGCCCCCTGCCCAAAGGGCAGGAAGTCATCTGGCGTCATAGGATCCCAGCAAGATAAGCATCCAATTTACTCTTGAAGGTGTTCAATGTAGGTGCCAGAACCACCTCCGATGGCAGGCTATTCCAGACCTTGGGGGCTTGGACAGTAAAGAAATTCTTTCTTATGTCCAGCTTGAAATGGTCTTGCGGGAGTTTATAACCATTCGACCTTGTCGTCCCTTGGAGTGCTCTGGTGAACAATCGTTCCCCCAGATACTGGTGGTCACCTCTGATAAACTTACAGGTGGCCATCAGAGGAGGCCATACTTTTGGGTATTTTCAAAATCTATTAGGGATCTTTCTTTTTTTTGTGACTTTGATTATCTTGACCAAAATTATTTCATTAAATAAGATTGTAAAATGCTAGTCCCTCTAATTTTGGCAGAAAGTAGAGACACTCTTAGAGAAGCTGTCTTCTGCTTGGCATATGATGGGGCAGCAGGAACAGCAAGGCAAGTGCGTGAGAGAAAATACAACTCAAAGGGTGCATCTACATGAGTTCCTGAAAGTGCACTAGACTAATTATACTGTGTATTAGTGCAGCAGGCAAAAACCATGCAAGTGCACAGCAGAATTAGTCTACTGTGCATTAGGATTACAAAAAAGCATGCACCGGTGCTATTGTACAGTAGCGCCAATTACAGCTCATTAAGTTAGTACCTGTTATTAATGAACGTGTAGATGCATCCAGAGTGTTGCCAGGAGTTCTTCTCTTTCAAATATGATGCAGTCACAAAACCAGTCACAGCAGTTAAGGCCATTGCCTGCTTGCCTCCATTTCTGTTTGGTAAGGAAGCCCTGTTAAGAAATACTTTAAATACCACCTTTGAGGACAGGAGAAACATAACTTAATGTTTATTTCAAACAGAACTAAAGAAACCATCATTCAGTGATGATGATTTTGCCATTTTCTGCCTTTATTGAACAGATTAATAAAGAAACTAGTCAAAAAACCTAAAATGTCTGTTGCCAGTATTCTAGATCCCTCTGCTAGTGTATTGAATCCTTGTATTCAGACAAGGGCATGGTATGAAGTCACCACCTGCTGACCAGATCATTAATTAGGAAGTACAGCTTTGTTCATTCTGTTGGATGTCTACATTGTCGGATACCACTGAATCTAAAGAGGCAGCAGAAGCACTCTGGTTCTGCCTCTTAAATGAAACCTAAGGGGCTCTGCCATATCTCTGGTGTGTGGAGTATCATAGGTAGTGGTCTACCTAAATCATGGGGGAATTTACCAATTTTCACAGGTCAGTTGCAGTGTAGTTCTAATTATGCGGCCATTTTGCGGTGATCCTGCCCCTTGCTGATGATTAGCATAGAGGTGCCAGGGGGAGGGAGGGATGAGAGGGCAGCTGCCATCTTGATTGCTGGCTGTCCTTCATGAGGTCCCACCCCTTGGGGCAGAAGGCTGAAGGGGAAGCCACCATTTTGTCTGCTGCCTTTCGTGCCACCCCTCCAGCCATTGCCTTCCTTTCCCAGCAGTGTGGACTACTGAGGAGCCAGCATTTTATTTTTATTGTTGGGGTTTTTTTGTTGATTTCACAGATTTCATGGACAATCTCAGATTTTGTGCTTTCTAGGAAATCTATGAAACTGCAAATTGAATAGGTCCTTGATCAGAGGTTTTAGGCCTATTCCCTGTCAGATCTTATTTAACTGCTATGTTAAGTAATTAAGAGGCTGGTGACACAAAATTGGCTCATGTGCCAAACATATGTGCACAATGTCCAATCTACATCAACCTCATATCAGACAGAAAGCGGTGCCAGGTTCCTTGTTGTTTAGCTGAGATCAGCCTTTGGTGAAGCTGAAGCAAGGCAAAATAGGAAGTATGCCTTGTAGGATTAGTGTGAAGCACTTAAAATAACTGAACATCCTTATAACATCCTCTGCTGCTGATGGCATTATCCACACAAACATCATTCCACAGATCTTATTAGACTTCTTACTGCTACCAGCTGCCAAAAGACCCAGATGTGTGAAAACTAACATTTCCATCTGCAGTCAGATGATAGACTGTATCTCATTAAAATCCTAGGACTAGACAGGGAGATCCACTCATGTATAACTTTTAGGTTTAACTATTACAACACAGGTCTCAAAAATGATTCTTCACTTTAAAAAAATGTCACCAGTACAAAATCTGGCCACCTCTGTCTAGTTATATTTAGCCCTGCTTCCATTAAGTAGCTAGTTAAATTTCCATGGCCTACTATGGCAGTGCACTTTTGGTGCCTGCCACTTTATGGGCAGAAAACAGGTAACAGCCAGGTGCCTGATTAGGGCAGCCATTTTGGTCTAGTGATATAAGCTGGGCTGCAGTTTGCTGTAGGAAGGAAGGAGGTAACATTAGGTTGAGAGGCTGCTCTGGGACTATAAGGAGGTAAGGGTAGGTGCAATGAAGTGGAGGTGACCACTTGTCCTGGGTAAGATGTAAAACTTTACCCTGGTGGGGAAGGGTGGTCTGGTGCAGCTCTTAGGGATGTGGTAGCCCCCAGGAAATACCAGGCCAGTGATCTTCCTGGTGAGAGGTAGGCGCCTTATAACCCCAGCCCCACATCCCTGATGGTGCTTTAATGAGCAGGGGGAGTCCAGGCTCATTAAGGGTCTTTGAGGCAGAGCTCAGGCTGGAGGAGGGACCTGGGGCTGCACCCAGGTGGTAGGGGAAAGCATGGGGGTGCAAGAGAGACCCTGAGAGAGGGATGACGAGCAGAGCGGCTCATGAGTGTGGGTGAGTGAGGAGACCCAGTGGAGGCATAGTGTCCTGGTTAGGGGCCAGGAATAAAATAGGCCTATAGTTGTAGAATTGCTCAGTAAACGCTTGGGTGAGTATAGTAGGAGACACCCAACAGACTGCACTGGGGCTGACCAGTGATGAGAGCTAATCCTGTAGCTGGGTGAGGCCGGGCAGGATGAGCCTGGCACTGAGAGAGGGCAGTATGAAAGAGGCTGGGTGAGAGCCAGTGGAGTAAATGGGACCCCGGTGAGAGAGGGATGGTATGTGAGTGGTCCTTCAGGGCAGTAGAGAAGAGCTACAACTGTGTTCCCAGTTTGCTTTGGCAATAGGCCAGAGAAGTAACACCAGAGTAACATCTGCAAGACATGGGGCCCATAGAGGGGACGTTGGAGCAGGTATTAGGCCCTTGTCAGCAGGGTGAGTAATGGGTAACCTCCCAGCTTAGTAACAACTCTCATATTTTTCCATCAAGGTGTGGCTGGAAAGCGAAGCAGGCACCCCAGGAACAGAGCGGCTGGTGGAAACTGGACGAGGAGGCCACCTTGCTACACCTATGCTTTTATATGCAAAGGCGTGCATGAAATTAACTTAAATTAGGTAAGAGATGACTCCTCCCACCACAGCCATGGCCTTCCACACCATGGCCTCCCATAGCATTGTCTCACTGGAACTATGGCATTAACAAATAGGTGAAGACACAGGAGTCAGAACTCTCAAAAATCAGCCTAGATTTTTTGAATAATGCTGATATCCTGCTCTGTCCCTGTCTACCCAGAACACTCCAAATATTATTCTGGCCAGGGTACAGATTTATCATGATCACTTTTGTTCATGGATGTGTCTGCTGAAAATAAAATGCTCTTGTAATCTGGCTCTGAAGTTTATTACTGTATTGTCATGAGAGAATTTTCCTGAACTATCATTTGAATTCATCACTGTAGATGATTAGCCCTTTGTGAAAGGTGGGTGGAAACAGTGGCTGACCTCTGATCACTGGTTTCATTGCATGCAACCTGAGGAAATTAAGTGAGTTGTAACTAGAATCCCAGTTGTACTGTGGCATAAGCACTGACCTAGGACAGAATTATAATTGACTGGATTTGAATGAATCTAAACACCTCAATCTGAAATGAAATCAATTTTTTTCAACTAGCAGATGAATATGCAGTCATGCTGCCTAGGTGAGCATAGAAAGGTGCCTTGCATTATAATCATACATGCTCACTGAATAGTAAATAGCACCTGAAGTTGACAGTCATGCTGCTTAGAAGCAGCATCTCACATAAAGCACAGCGGCATGGCTTGTAAACTAGAAAGAGGTAGTTAGCTGTATTAGTCTGAAATCAGGCAGAAGGACTGGCAGTGACACTTTAGGAGCAAACTGGTTCAAAGAGGCATAAGCTTCTAGAGGCACTTATAATATATTATGTGTTGCTGAATCAGTTGGTGTAGAAGATGACATCCTACCCTGCCTTGTCTGACTAGAAAAATAGTGTAGGAACTGGTTCTGTGTATTCTACCATCTATTAGAGGAAGATGGCATTTCAAATCTTATGCAAGAAACACTTCGCAATCATCAAGGTTTTCTACATCCTAATAAGTTTTGAGAAGACTATCTTGCTTACAGTAGTCACTACTTGTGGGGTCTGAAACTCTGGTTGCAGTTAGTAAGTATACTTACAGCATGAAAGAGGAACATCCAAGGAACATGGATAATATTCAGCAGAGAAAATACATTTGTTATTTGTCTTATGTATCTACTTGATTGTCTGTCTCTTCAAGAAATGTGAATAGCAATATCTGCAAATAGATTTAGGCACTTCAGGGGCTCCGACAGATGTGCGGGGAGCCTGCTGTGATGTGCTGGAAATCCAGTATGTCAGAGAAGACTCAATTAATGGAGTCTGCTGGAGCACAGACACTGATGTGCTCCAGCAGCCTTCCATGTTACCTGTGTATGCATCCCATGTGTCCATTTCTTCATTGAAAAAAAGGCGATGACACACTTTGAAATAAAACACATTCAATGAGATTTAGTTCAAAGCACCCTGCTGCCATTTTTTTAATGTGGGGATACTGATACACATGATGTGCGGGTGCTTTTAATTAATGCAGCTCACTAATGAACATGCCCAGCACCATATCCTGAAATGCATGTAAAACTGCCTTTGCTGAGCAAGCCCAAAATTTAGATCCCAATTAGGATCTGCAACAAGTGTCTGCCTACTCAGTTGCCCTCTGCCTCCCCAAGAGTGAGATAGGTAGTTCTCAGAATATTAGAATGTTCTTCTGGATCTGGCCTTGCACAAAACTGATTTGGAGGAAGAGGAAGCCATCTTCAGTGAGTTAGAATACTCATCTAGGAAGTGTCACACCTGAGTTCAAATCCACCTGATTTGAGGGGATACACCTTCTAGGACAGGGGTGGGCAAAATGTGGCCTGGGGGCCAGATGCAGCCCACCATGCCATTCTATCTGGCCTGCAAGGCCCCTACAAATTTTAGAAATTAGTATTTATCTGCCCCTGGCTGCCTATCATGTGGCCCTCAATAGCTTGCCAAAACTCAGTAAGCGGCCCTCCACCCAAAATAATTGCCCACCCTTGCTCTAGGAGAATAATCTGAGCATCAAGGTATTGAGTATTTTTGTTAGGGCTCTGTCCCTCCATCCCTTCTAAAGAAGTTGTTTCACTTTAAATATGTATTTGAAGAGGGACTACAATGTGGATATTTGCTTCCCTCCGCTCTAAAGCAAGTGTCTTAACCCCTAAGTTAGATAGTCAGTCTTACACTCTCTCTTTTTTGACTCAGATTTCCTGCTGACCAGGTTGATGGGTCCATGCTCAGTGCATGTGTTCATAGGCACTACTCTCCTTGTATTGCCCAGAGATCCAAAGGACAAAGGCCAGATCCTATTCTACCTACTAAGCACCTAAGTGTGATCCTGCTTCAGTCCCTTGAAAAATGCCAGCCTATCTACATTTGTAATGCACTGGCATATTAACCTTAGGAATAAGTTACAAAAAGCACTGAGAAGGGCAAGGACACAATCACCTAAGTCTAGTTAGGAAATAAGTAGGTGGAATAGGCTCTTGGGTGCTACAGTGCTAACCCATGAGCTACTTATCCAGATGCCCTGTACAGCATATAGGGAGAGTTGTATGTTTAACTTAGAGATCTGTAAGAGCCGGCATGTAGGCAGCTGCCTATCATAGCCAATACTAGAAACTGAGAGAGGACTTTTAAAACTTGTCCTTTCCTAGGCCTTAAGGGCCAGTTCTAGGCTGTAAAACTGGGTACCAAAATAGAACTTAAGTGGAAGTTAAGCACCTGAGAGCATGACCAGATGAAAACAGGTGCACTCTTGGCCTGGCATGCAAGTTATGGGAGTTCATGCAGGAGGGTGAGGAGGAGAGGCACAGGGCTTTAGGCAGTGTACCTAAACAGAGCCTGTGGTTCCTGCCTGCATCTGGGTGGAACCCATGGCCCCAGCCTTCACCCAGGTGGAGCCCATGGCTGCCTACCACAGATGCAGGCAGCTGGGTTTAGGAGCACTGACACCTCCCCTTGTTGGGTATGCTCAGTGGTGGAGGCCCTGGAGTGCCAGATTGGGGAGCTCCAGGCAGCGATGCAGAAGCTGCACACCATTAGGGATGTAGAACAGGAACTGGATGCCAAAAGAATGAAGTGGAAAGAGTAAGTATGACTGATGATGCCAGGGTAGAAATGAAGAGCCACCATGAAGTCCAGCCAGGGGTTGCCTGGACAAAGGCAGCCTCCAGCCCAAGGAAGCACTGCACCAAGGTTACTGCTCTTCTGGTGCTGTGCAACCATTTCAAACCCCTTATACCAGCAGAACCAGCTAAGCTGTTGGCTCCAGCATGTAAGGATGGAAGGCAACAACCAACCACAGACAGGAGAACACGCAGAGTAATTATGGTGGGTGACTCCTTCTTGAGGGGGACAATAGGAGCAATCTGTTGCCCTGATCCCTTAGCCCATGAGGTCTGCTGCCTCCCAGGGGCTTGTTTCTGGTATGTGACTGAGAAGATCCCCAAACTCATCTGGCCCTCCATCCACCATCCTATGCTACTCATCCATGTGGGCATGAGTGACATGGCTCAGAACAATCCCAGCAGGGTCATGAGTGACTACAGGGCTCTGGGGCTGGGCTGTAGGGTCTGGGGGTGCAGGTAGTTTTTTCCTCTATCCTCCTAGTCATGGGTCATGGGCACTGGTGGGAAAGGTGCATCAAAGAGGTTAACAGAAGGCTCCGGCGGTGTTGCCATCATGAGAGATTCAGCTTCTTTGACCGTGGTCCACACTTCAGAGAGACAGGCAGCAGCTGGTTGGGAAGGGATGGCCTTCACATCACCCTGAAAGGGAAGAAGCTCTTCTCAGCCAGAATGGCTGACCTACTTGACCTGCTTCCTGATTGTGATCTCGGAGTGGGGAGCTCCTTGCTGCCAAGACAGAGGAGCAGAGCCTGCCCTGGCAGCAGAGAATCTCCTGCCCATGGTAGACAGATGACCTACAGCAGATTTGCTCCTTGTCATGCATCTATACAAGCACTACTGTGCCATTACTAATCAAACGTTAATTGCATTTGTAGGCAGCATATTTACTTGCAATTAGTGCTGTTTACTGCACAGTAAGCATGTGTATCTAGATGAGCACATGTTTACTGTGCATTAAACTGTGCTACTGCACAGTTGAGTCTCATGTAGATGCGCCCCGGTAGTGTTATTTAGGCCACCTGAGTAGAACATTCTCTTCCTTTATCTGTATTTTTAGAAGTTTGTCCTTGATTTTTTTTTGAGCACTGAATAACTGCTATTGATGAAACTTCAGATCAGAACAAAGTGATTAAATACATTTTAAAAAGGAGCCATATTATTCCTAAATGACTTGTTTAAGAATAGTTTGATTTGTATAGCTCAAAAATTACAAAGCAAATCTAGTATATAAATGAATTGCTCCAACTTCATAGGTAAAAAAACCAAACAAACTACCAGATCCATAATTAAATTCGGGTAAAAATATAAATTTGGTGTTCTTTAAATTTTGAAAACATTTTAGCATTAATTTAACAATAGGCATCTGATGCATATTATTAGTTTGAAAGGATGCTGTGTTGGGAAAAATCAGGCTATTAAAATGTTGAGAAATGATGTGTTGCCATAATAGCATCTGATGTTATGTGCTGAGTTTTAATTTAGTGCTTCAATAATAATTTGATCCAACATCAGTGAAAACATCTGGCATGAAAAGTCGCTGATATTTTTGCAGTCTGATTTTAATGGAAACAGCTAACAGGTCTGTGAATCTATAAAGGGGAAAACCCCCTGTTAAAACTGAGAAATGTGACTGGTCCAGGTTTTCACTATTTTTTTAAATTTAGTTTTGGTGTTAACATATTTTATGTATTACTGAGTGATTTTTTTTTAATTATTATACAATCCAGAGTTTTCCTGACTAGAATCAAAATATTTTTTTCACTACAGAATTTTTTTTCATATTAAAATCTGAATTCATTTGGCATTTAATCAATGAGAACCTTTTCAAAGTATGAAAGTCTCCCTGTGCATCACTTAATTCCTACACAAGCCCTCAAAATAGGCCTTCTTTACAGGTGGACAAAATTTCAGCCTACATGCACCTAAATTCCATCTGTGGTCACATACAGTTTTGATAAACAACACATACTCTTAAAAGTAAAGGAGTAAGGGAACAGTACCTTCCTATGACCACTAGAAGGCCTTCTTACACAGAAGAAGCTGCTCTAACAAAGTAGTTAGCTTTTCCTTTAGAGTGTTTTGCAACTGATTAGGTCAAAAATGTAGACTGAACTAAATTCTTTGAATTAGCTCATATAATTTTTCTTTTGTGTTGCTAATGCTTTATTTTAAAGGTTATATAAAAGTGACATTTCTAATATACATGTCTTCCCGCATAATTCTTTTTTCCCATTGTACATCTTTTAATTGTTAGTTTATGATTGCAGTGGCAGACTAACCTTTTTTCAGATGTCAGCCTCCCACATTGCTAATCATCTTCAGTAGGCATGTTTTATAAGGTCATGCCATACATTTCGTTGGATGGTATTCCTTGAATACCTTTGTGGTACAGCACAAAGCTTCAGTCTGGAATTTATTTAACAACAGTCACATATGTAAACCAGAAACTAATTAAATGAGGTGGCTAATTGGGCAGGGATTAATGCTTCATCATTCTTTTTCTCCCCAAGGAACTAATTGAGAATGATGCATGTATAGTGACAAGCAATTCAGATACTGCTTTACAAATTGTTCCATGTTTTTCCTTGGCTATTTGTGTGTGAGGGGTTTTAATAAGTACAGTTAATTCTTTTAAAAGCTAATGAAGAAATCCACACCACTCTAAGAAGAAGCTGAGAGAACTGCTATAAAAATATTCAACAGAAACCAAATCTTGCGAGTCCCACACAGGTAAAATTCCCATGACTTCAATGCACAAGTAAAGCAAAAATTCAGGGAGGCAGGAGGAAGAGAATGTGAGTAATTTCCCCATATCATTTAGGGAACTCCAAACCACAGACATTAAATATAAAGCAAGGTTGGCAAGACTGGACCTCACCTATTTTATTATACTTTACTGCATTTTAAAACAGTTGTACATGTTTAAATAGCTTAGGCGTCAATAGATTAGCCTTTGAGTAATGTTAATAACCTTTTATACTGGCAAATAAATCTCAGATAACTTTTGTTTATATGCCATATCTGTTGTTTCCTTGCTGGAAAACCATATCTTGTCCTAGTGTAGATATTCAAAGCAGCACAGCACAAAAGAAATTAAATAGCTAATATGGCAGTTGTGTGAAAGAAACACCTTTATATTGTTTGAAAGCTTATGAAATGAACATGAGTCAGCAGTGTGATGAAGCCATCAGAAAAGCTAATGGCACTTTATCGTGCATCAGCAGATGCATGACGAACAGATCCAAGGAGGTGATGCTTCCCCTCTATCAGGCACTGGTTAGACCGCAGTCGGAGTACTGCATGCAGCTCTGGGCACCGCAATTCAAGAGGGATGTGGATAACCTGGAGAGGGTCCAGAGAAGGGCCATTCGTATGGTTAAGGGCTTGCAGGCCAAGCCCTACGAGGAGAGACTAGGGCACCTGGACCTCTTCAGCTTCCTCAAGAGAAGGTTGAGAGGCGACCTTGTGGCTGCCTATAAGTTCATCATGCAGGCACAGAAGGGAATTGGTGAGGTTTTGTTCACCAAGGCGCCCCCGGGGGTTACAAGAAATAATGGCCACAAGCTAGCAGAGAGCAGATTTAGACTGGACATTAGGAGGAACTTCTTCACAGTTAGAGTGGTCAAGGTGTGGAACGGGCTCCCAAGGGAGGTGGTGCTCTCCCCTACCCTGGGGGTCTTCAAGAGGAGGTTGGATATGCATCTACCTGGGGCCATCTGAACCCAGCACTCTTTCCTGCCTATGCAGGGGGTCGGACTCAATGATCTATTGAGGTCCCTTCCGACCCTAACATCTATGAATCTATGAATTTGCAGCTGAAGAGGCTGACTTACCCAAATGTTCTCAAATGTTAATACCTTTAAAATTTGTTGCAAATGTGACATGCTAAGACTTTTATCTATTGTTTAACTCTATTATGGCCAAATCTAGCCAAAATTAACTTCTCTCTACACTGGCAGTTTGGTAGGCCTCTTCGGCCCTTTCACAAGTTTCACTGTTTTTATCATCACTTTCCTTCCACTGCTTTTTAAATTTTCTAGCAAACACACTCTTTCATACCCAAACATCTTACGAGCTTGAGGTTAAAGCACACTGCAGAAGGAAGGGACACCATTCTCTATCACTACTTCTGCCATTAATATGTGGAAAATAACATTAACATGTTCAAAAGGATACATTGATTAGGGGCATCTCTGTTTTTAAGTAGCCAATAAATATCTGAAGTTAGATGCCTCAGAACTGAAGAATGTAAAATCAGGGACTTTGTATTGTGCTTTATTTTACTCAAATATTAAATAAAAAAGTTCATCCACAAGGATGATGTAAAACCTGCTTGAAAAAGAGGCACAATATGAGTTCAAAATTCCTTTTCAATGATGCTCATGTTTCACTTGCTACTGAGCCTTTTTATTTTCTATTGGAAGCATTAATGAACTGTGTCAGAGTTTGTGATATCCCTGCCATGTGTTATCATGTTATGGCATTCTATTTTATGATCAGATGCAGGGTAAATAAATACATGCTGAATACATGTATAAATAAATGCAATAGTGTGGCAATAAGTCTAGAATTTGTTATAATTCCTATTTCCTTTGTGGACTGTTCCTAAAGAAACTCTTGTTCTTTTAAATCTTGTCACCAGTTTTATTTTGGGTTGATAGGAATTGTTTAAAAGAATGTTTTGGGGATGTGATTGTTTACAACATGCATGTTCAATGCAGTCCCACCCTTTCCTTTGGCTCACACATTTTAGTAGAACGGATAAAACCTTTTCAAACTGAATAGGCACCCAAGAATATAGGGAAGGTCTTACAAAATCAAAGTATTTCTTTAAAGTCCATTCAACTCAACAAACATAGCAATGTGAGAGCACTTCATATAAGTTAGGTTGTTAAACACCACTACAAAGCCAATGATAAAAGGGAAGCAAAACAAGTCTGGCTCTTTTCAGCTTTGATGGAAACAGCCACTACTGCAACCAGTTCCCAACTAAATCATTTCTCTCCCACAAATAAAACTACACAAGCAAACTGCCCTTGCGATCATTCATTATCCACTTAATTAGGCAATGCTTTTAAGATATCACACATCTAAGGAATAACATATAAGATCAACCTGATGAAAAGAGTAAGACTCATGAAAATTTTTCTTTGCAATATTTTCATGAGCAATGAACACATCTGATTAGTAATTCTCAGCTGATAATATTTGAATGAATTTTAATTAGTACAATAGTAACAGTGATTTTTCCTTAAAGAGACAGTGCTTCAAAAGTATCTGGCATCAGAAAATATACATCACCTGAGAACCATTGTTTTCATATTATCTGCAAGAACCAATTCTTGGTGTGTAAATAAATGGAAAATTGCCACTGAAGGCAAAATTCTCCCCTTATCAGCACCAGATATGTTTTATATTGCTTGTGAGGAATGCATATGAGGACAAAATAAAGTTCTTTATACAGAATATGTAATTGAGACCTGAATTATATGAGAATGGATGGTCGAGCCAGTGGCTAAGCAAACGATCTGATGACTGCATCAATAATCATTGCTGTTTGTAAACCTGATCATCTTACATAATTTGTCATTGCCTTTGTTTCTCTATGGCAGTGGTTCTCAAGCTTTTCTTTTGTGGACCACTTGAAAATTGCTGAGGGTCTCAGTGGACCACTTAATCTCCATTGTCAGAAAAAATAAATCAAATGCAGGGCCAAATAAAGATATTTTCGATTGTTCTGCAACCTTTTTGCAGTTGAATGGAGCTCGTGGACCAGTGGTGGTCCGTGAACCACAGTTTGAGAAGCTCTGCTCAAAGGTATTATTTATTAGTATTTAAAATGCTGCATTGGCAGGTGCCATATACCACATGAGGTGCCATATTTCACATGCAAAGAGTATTATTTCAAGAAATAGTGATCCAAAGTGTGGGTCAAAGGGAGTTTTGCACCAATACTAAGAAAAGAAAGAAAAACACAGAGGACCCATGCAACAACACTTTTGCATGGCAGTAATGTGAACCTCAGTGAATCCTACCTGCACAAGAAAAGATTAGAAACATGAAGGAAGCTGCAGGATCATCAAGGCAGGGCCTGAGGCCTGATCCTACCTGCAAAAGTGTTGAATGGATGTTGATTTCACTGAGAATTGTTGAATCTCATTTCCGGCACTTGCAGGACTTGTCCTTAGGCAGACAAAATGTTTAGGCTGTCACTTAGCATCTGAAAAGTGTTCTGTCAGAAAGAGCCACCTGATTCAGATGGATCAACCACTTGACTGGTTCCTCAATAAGGAATCAATTTAAAGGAAGAACAATGGCAAATTCTTTGTGGCAACTGATCATTAGTGGAAAGAGATGCTCATTTGCTCAAGCACTGATGTGGTAAGTGAATAACATTGCCCACACTAACATAAATATGTTAATATCATTGTTGCATTGATTTATATCTGAAAGTAAGAAGTATGGAGAGGGGATTTTTATTTATTAAATTTCAACAAATCTATTTACTAGCTGTCTCTGTGAAAAAAACCAAAACAGCTCCTAATTTCTGGTGAGAGGACTGGAAGAGAGAGAGACACCTTTAGGATGGCTACCAGAAGAAAGACCTTTTCTGAGTGAGTCACAGGGAACTGTTATTTTTAACTTTCCCATAGCAAATGATCAAACCATTTGTCCTGTGACAGCAAGGCATTGTTTAAACGGGAAGCCTAAGCACATTTAAGCCAGAGGCTCTGATCTGTTCCAGTAACAGTACCTGACCGAAACAGGTTATTTAAGGCTGTTTCTTATGTCATTCTTTTTATGGATGGAGCCAAAACAGCAAATGCACCTTTTGATGGTTTACTCACAGCTTAGGTTCATGATACACCACAGTGATGCAAGGGACTGTCAGCTACAGACACTAGGCTCAATGTAGCCATCAGTTACACACGAACCCAGGGGTGGGCAAAATGCAGCCCATGGGCCAGATGCAGCCTGCCAGGTCATTCAGTTCAGCTTTTGGGGCCCCTAAAAAAAATTTAGAAAATTTATAGTTATCTGCCCATGGCTGCCTGTCATGCAGCTCTCAATGGCTTGCCAAAATGCAGTAAGAGGCCCTACACCCAAAATAATTGCCCACCCCTGCACTAACCCCACCGACTTCAGCCTCAGCTTGAACAGCTTTTCCATCAAGGACCTCTATTCTTGCTTCCTGTCCATTTAACAACACTAAATATCATACTAAATTATAGGATTTTTTTTAACTTGCATTGGAACAGACAATAACCAAGCCACTCCAGGGGTTCTAGGCACCTAGCCATTTATTGCTCAAACAAAAAAACCATATTAAATGGTGGACAGCTGTTCTCCAGCCCCCACAACTCTAAAGACAATCAACTCAGCCCTCTACTTCTTTTCAGCCTACTCTTATCTGCAGTCCCTGAAAATAGATTCACCTGGCAGTATTCTCTGAAAATTGATAAAGTAGAACTAATTAAAATAATAGGAAGTTTGCCCCAAACCTGAGGCACCTTATGAATGGAGCGTATGTTGTTGGTGCCTCCTCCAGAATGCTTCTCGGAGTGCAGGCAAAGTGCATAGCAGAAGAGAGCAGACTTTGCTTTCCATATCCTGGAGGGTGCAGAAGGGGTGCCTTCCGCTGCAATTTCTAGTTTCCTTCCTCTCTCTCAGGATGCTGTTTTTCTCCCAGCTTCCCTGAAAACTTCAATCTCTTCTACTAATGATGTTATATCCTCACTGATATCTCTAGGCCTCAATTTTTTTCTTTGTTCCCTCTTTCTAATCCCTATGCAGCAATCCCTCCCATATCTTCCCAGATACACCCACAATTTTTCCTTCATAGAATCATAGCAAATTAGGACTGGAAAGGACCTCAGGAGGTCATCTAGTCCAAGCCTATGCTCAAAGCAGGAGCAGCCCCAACTAGATCATTCCAGCCAAAGCTTTGGTTAGCTGGGTCTAAAAAAACTTCCAACGATGAAGCTTCTACCACCTCTCTGGGTAACCTGTTCCAGTGTTTTACTACCCTTCTTGTGAGAAAATTCTTCCTAATATTTAACCTAAACTGCCCTTGCTGCAGCTTGGGACTGTTGCTCCTTATTCTAACATCTGCCACTACTGAGAATAGTCTAGCTCCATCCTTTTTCTAAATCCCTCTTCAGGTATTTGAAGGCTGCTATTAAATTCCCTCTCAATCTTCTCTTTTCTAGACTAAATAACCCCAGCATGCCATTAGCCTTCTTGGCAACAAGGACACACTATTGGCTCATATTTATCTTATTGTGCACTGTAACCCCCAGGTCCTTTTCTGCAGAGCTGCTGCCCGGCCATTCAGCCCTCAGCCTGTACTGGTGCATGGGATTGTTCCATCCTAAGGGCAATACTTTGCATTTGTCCCTGTTGAACATCATAAGATTCCTTTTGGCCCAATCCTCCAATTTGTCTAGGGCACTCTGAATCTTAGCCTGACCCCACAGTGTATCTACTATTTCCCCTAGCTTGGTGTCATCTGCAAACTAACTGAGGGTTCACTTTAAGCCATATTCCAGGTTGTTGATGAAGACATTGAACAAAACCAGTCCCAGGATTGATCTTGGGGCACTCCACTTGATACCAGCTATAGACATCAAGCCATTGATTACTACTGTCTCAGCCCGATGCTGCAGCCACTTTTCTATTCACCTTACAGTTCATTCATCCAGCCCATACTTCCTTGACTTGCCTGAGAAAATGTTGTGGGAGGCCATATCAAAAACCATGCTAAAATCCAGGTACACCACAATCACTGGTCTCCCCACAGGCACAGAGCCGGTCACCTCATCATGGAAGGCAATCAGGTTGGTCAGGTTCCTATGTCTTCATATGAATACCCATCAATTCCCTCCTTGTGATCCCCAGTTTCTTCCTGTCTTCAGCTGCAAACTTCACTCTACTTTCCTCCCCTTCCCATTACAAGAGCCTTAATAAGCACTATCCTATTAGGTATTCTTGCTGGTGATTTTTACCTCTTCATTCTCCTGGCTTCTCCCCTGATGACTCTAAGAGGTTGAAGATATGAAACTGAAGTCTCCTTCATGATCACTTCCTCATTGCTTTCCTGCACTTGTCCTTGATGATGTGAAGACAAGATCCCAGACAGAACCAAAAGTGAAACCATGGGAGTGGGGCTTGGATTGAGCCAGTGGGTATAGCATACCAGCATCTCTCAGAAATTGCTATCTTGTTCTATAAACTTTAATCAAAAAGAATTATAGACAAGACAATCACATCCAGAAAAGGACTTTGGTGCTTTAAATTGTGCTTTGGCTAGAAATTAGTCACCTAAGACTGATATTGCAATACTGAAAATCCTTACTGAACTGTTGCCTTAAACAGCAGAAGCCTAAACTTTGTAGGTACCTCAGTTTCTGAGCTTAAAGTTCCCAGATGTCTAAACATATGCTTCTCCAGATGCCCTGAGTGTTCTCTACCTTGACACTGCAGCTCAGTGCTTAGCTCATTGCTTAAGCCCGCTTAGGACCCCAAATTAGGGATTCCTAGATCTCTCAGTCTGATAGAAGTTCATAGAGCATGCTTATTCATTCAGCCCCCCACAAAATGCAGTGGTTGATTTTACTCTTTTAAGATGCTGGAGGAAGCAGAAATGGTGCCTCCTGTTGTACAACATTCTAGGAGTTGGAGTATCTGGCATGATGAAGAAAAACTTGAGTTCATTTTCTTCTTCTGATTGGAGGATGTCTAAGCCTCCAGGTTATGAGTTGCACTGGAGTTAGATGGTAGGGGATACTCTGCAGCACTCCAGTTGAAGATGTTTTGCTGTACAGAAAAGAAAACATATTTTTCACTTGAGCAGAAGAGGGAACATGACTGTCTTACCTAGACTCTCACTGCTATCCTTAGTGTTTACCATATTCTAAGTCTAGGTAGATCCCCACTCAACATAGTGACTGTTATGGATCCTCTTCTGAGGCACCTGACTCTCCCCATGCATTGCACAGGCACCTAACACTGTGTTTTAGATTCTGCTCCAGCAGCCAGGCACTTAAAGTTATGAATGGCAATACCCATTTTGATGGAGATAGACCTAGGTCTCCAAAGGCACTTCTAATAGCTTCCCTCTGGATCCCGAGTCTGTCACTGAAAAAATAAGACCTGTGCATTCATTCCCATTTGGGCACCCTGGAAACTAGCAATTGGGCACAGCAGACAGCTTATAGCCCTTGGTGCAGGTCTCTGAGCCATTTTTCAGGCTGTCTGTGTCTTATGAGACCTTGAGAGTGGCACTGATTAGTGCCTTCAAGTCATCTCCAAGATAGATGGGTCTCCTCCTAAGCTTCTATCAAATTGTACCTGAGTGGGAGCTAACAAAAGGGGTTTATTTAATTGGAGTGGAATTGGGGATGGGAGGGAAATGAAGTGGTCTTCTACTTTTTTAAAGGAGGAAGAAGCAGTGTCCCCTGTTCTACAATAGGCCTTGCTGCTACAGTGATGAAGACATTCTGAACAATTCTGAGTGGAATCCATAAAGAGATGTCTGGTGACTTCTCAGAGCATGGGTACAACAGTAAGGTACAAACTACTCCATTCATTTCAGTGATGTGTTAATTAGATGCCTAGTGATGACTGATTGATATCAGCGTTTACTAGTTCATTCTTTATTCTGTACAACTTGATGTGTGCCAATACTAGCAGTTGTTTCCCCTAACCCTCCACTCCCACCCAGTCAAGGACAGAAGAGTAATCCACAGGTATAACAAAGTCTCAGGAAGAGCAGGCTGCAGTCAAGTAACCCAGTGGAGCCAAGGGACAAGCACAGTCTTGTATCAAATGCCTATTCAGTCTATAGTGGAAGGTATCTCATTTTGGTACAGCTTAGTGTATGGCCAGATCTTAGCTCTTACCTTTTTACCCTGCCTTTCCCATTCCCATTTGACTCTTGCCTTGAAAAGCAATAGCAGTGAACCCACACTATTAGCCAGACCCCAATAGATAGGCACAAGGCTGTTTCAGCCACAGATTGGAAAGGGAAGAAATTCTAAGCTTGTGTAAGTATTTTGAATGGACAAAGTTGGATTCTGTTTCGTGTGCTTTCCTGAAATATTGTTGAATCTGGATTTTAGCCACACCACAAGCCATTTTAGAATAACCATACAAAAAAAGAAAATAAGCAACTTAGAAGATAGCAAAAGTTTAAGAGATGAGACTTTTTTCAATATTTGACCTTTGTGTTACATATTTTGTGCTTAGTACAGTGGATACTATAATAAACCCACCAAGGTCAAGTTTGAAACCAAGAATAATAGATGAACTTGTTTTTGTCAAGGCCAATTTGTGGCAACAGCAGTTCTATCAGCAGGGAGTAGTAACCATGGCAGAAGATTGTCAAAGTGCCAGTAAACCTTCAGTAAGCCTGTTATCAAATAAGATATTATTATACTTTCAATGCGGTCATTCTGCTTTTGTGTTAATGTTTTTTATCATACAGATAGGCAGAAATAATCTCTGGGGGAAATAAAGAGAAAGATGTTACTTATTTTTTATTAATTATCTTTTGAATAAATCATACGTGGCTACTATAGTACTTATGGTTTTAAAATGCACAATTAATGCACAAATTACATACTCTAACTCTCATTCATATCCTCAGTGATTATGAAGTGTGCAGTGAAATCCTTCACATCTGGCATGAACCTCAATTTGAATGCCACTAAATTAATCTTATAAAAGTAATGATAAAATATTGGACATAACATTGATATTGAAGACTAGAAAAGTTAAAATAGAATGTTGGGGTAAAAGGGACAAATGGAAATACGGATTTGGGAAACAGAGGAAAAGAGCTGATGTCCACATGGGTCATTGTCAAAAAACTTAGGGTACTAGACAAGCAAGAAAAAGAATGGAGAAATGAAGTGACATAAAAGTAAGACCAGTAGATGAAACACAACTTTTGTGGTCACCAAGGCCACACTTATTTGCTACCCACACAAAGTTCATTGAAGGATCACAGCCTAAGTCTCATTCTTGGGATTGCTCAAGAAGACAGAAATATTTTATTTCTTGGCATTTTCTCTTTGGCAAGTGACTTTTTGCATAGTACATTTGAAAACTACCACACAGCGAGGAATGGATGCAGCAACTGTGTGGAAAAGCAGTGAGTGTCATGTATCTCATGCACCCACCTTTTTTTGGACTTCACATATCAGAATATGGGAGGTCTAGGGTGCATATAATCCAGGTAATGGGATTTGTCCTTCTATCTTGCCATGAATTCTGCCTTAATTTCTTCAAAATATCTGGTTCATATAGAAACCTGTAACTAATATGTTGGTGATTGTATATACAAAGTCAACAGTTAACTCATCTTGCATGACATTTGCCAAAGTTGGATGCAAGGAGGATGTGAATGATCAAGGCAAGTCTCCTCTGTCTTCTGAATCTTCAGGGTTGTCTGTTTGTAATAAAGGGCCATTTATAGCAGAGGCTCTGAAATGCCTTCTCTCCTTAATAGTGTAAACTCAGATCACTCAATAGAGCTTTTCAATTAAATAAAAACCTCTAGCAAGCCATAGAGCTGTTTTAGGGTCTCTTCTCCTACTTAATGAGACAAATTATTTGCCTAAATTAGGTTCCAATTCAAACTTAATGTAACATAAATAAAAGTGGTGTAACAAAAGGAAACCATTTTTCTTCCCCCTCTGCCATCTAATTATTACTTATGATTGCCATTGAAATGTTTTATTTGGATAAACTACCTTTTTATAAAGATTGTTTCTGTCTCTATCAGATGCAGACATTCACTATCAAAGATGTACAACTCTTCTGTGGATATTTAATTTACTACCATTACACTAAATATTTAAGCTTCCAGCATTAAACTCTGCAGCTAAATTGAAGGTCCAGTCCTAGATTTCAAAGTTAGTAGTTTAGTTACTGGAGTGCTTTAAAAAGAACTGGAGGAAATATAAGCTTAACATTCTCAAATGATCAGCTTTTTTGATGGGTTTACCAAAGCCTATGTTATATGCCTCTGATTTGGTTACTCTATAAGGTGCATATCTACACAGCTTTCTGCTTAACTTCAGACTAACATGGCTAACTACCTTTTTCAGACTGATTCATTCAGCCAGAAAAAAACCCCCATGCATCAACCTTTAGAAAATACCCAAATTTGGAGCATTACATTAGTCCAAATTCCTCATACATTCATTTAAATTTAGAATGGAGATGAAGAAACAGGCACACAAGCTGATAACACCAGGGTGTCTAATGAGTAGCAGTAATAGGTCTGCCGAGTGACCCTGTAATGTTTGGACGGGGTGCCAAAGGCAATCAAATGAGGGTTTGGGGTTTTTTTGCCATGCAGTGTTCATGCTCTACCTACGGTAGCAAACAAGAAGGGTGGCAGTAAGTCAAAACCTCTGGATTCCTCCTGGAATCTTCACTTGAAAAACACAGATGAAACAGCATGGAAACACCATGAAGGACAGCTTCACTCCTGGATATAGGGAGTGAGAGATATAATGAGAAGAGATTCACAGGATTCTCTGGGATACAGAGAACAAGGAATGTTGGGTATAACATCTGGCTAAATATTGGAAGAAAAGTCATTATAAGTCTTAAGAATTTACCAAAGAATATTTAAGGGTACATTCCATGTTTTAGTGCCTCCAAAATTATCTGCCTTCATTCTCCCTTATGCAGAGGAACATTGACCCATATACTTATTGAAACATCACACAATATAATCTATGTGATGTATTTATTGGAAAGTGTCCCAGTCACCAAGGCGCCAACATCTGCATTTCCCAGAACAGCCAACTCTAGTATGTTTGGAAATCTGAAGGTTTCTCTCTAGGTTTCTCTCTCTCTGAAGGAGTCTGCTGTGAGAATGAGAGCATTGCCAATTGTTATGGATATAAAAAAGGATTTCTCTCCAGAAAAGAAAAGGGCCAATTTATGGGTATGAAAAAGAAAAGTGAAAAGTCAAACTCTTCCTCTCCATAGCAGGGGCACCATAATTTGGCTGTATAGGAGTGGATAACTCCAGGGAAGGAAACTAACCAGTGCATCCAGTTGCTGTTCCTCAGTGCCTTGGCACTCCCAACTCTGTAGCAAAGCAGCCCTGTGGCATCTCAGTCTCTCCCTGTTGAACAAGCGCAGCAGGTGTTAGAAGATAAACACACTCCTTCACTAGCCCTCCAGGCTTTATGGCTTCTGTGGACATAGAGGAATTACATTCCTTTGTGGCTAATACCTCCATGGAGCAACAGGAGAGATATTACTACAAGTTGGCTCAGACTCCTGGAGCCTTTGTGGAGAACCGCCTTTTATAATAACTCAGATCTCTTCTCACACCCTATCTTTATCCTTACTGACAAACTCATTACTATGCAGTGCTAAGTCCTTCTTCTTCTTCCTCTTCTACTACTACTATTCTTACTAATCTTTTTATTACCTTTACCACTGGTGGTCAGAGTTGTCCAAAGACCCCTATTAGAACCAAAGGCTCAATGAGCAAAGCACTACACTCACACAGTGCAGCAAGGTAGATAGTCTTAGATCCTGCCTCAAATCCATTTTGTTATAATTATGATTTGTATTATTAATATTATAATAGCAACTGGATGCCTATCTACAGAAGCAAGAGCACTATCATGCTTGATATTGCATAAATATGTAGGAGAACATTCTTCCCTTGAAGATCCTATAATCTAAAACCTTAGTTTAGTCTAAAATCCTTAAGAATCAATCAAACTTTAAGCCTAATTATGATTAGTGCCATTGCCTTCCACAGTATTGCTCAGATTCTTCAGCATTTTTGCTGAATCGAGGCCTAATTAAAAGATAAGAAAAAACAAGTGAGTTTGATAACTAACAATATGGAAGGAAGCAAGAATGTGTGGGCAACTGTAAATATCACACAAGTAGAAGTTTGAGGCTCTTGTAAAAAGATATGTTGCAGTCCATCTGCCCAGGACACGCTAATCCTCTTGGATACTCACCTGCTGCACCTTTGATGCTAAAGAAAATCCAAAAGTACAGAGTAAATATTGAGAAGTAAACTTGTTTCTCACTGCAACAGATCTGGCCATCTGGCCTCTTCATAGGGCTATAGTATCATAGTATCATAGTACCTAGGGTCAGAAGGGGCCTAGAGCAGGCCATCTAGTCTGACCCCCCGCCAATGGCAGGAAAC
>JAGPOW010001296.1:63584424-63628506 GCA_030014935.1 Caiman crocodilus
CAACGAAGATGTTGAACAGCGCGGGCCCAAGGACCGAGCCCTGGGGGACCCCGCTGCTCACATCTCTCCAGGTCGAGTATGACCCGTCCACCACCACTCCCTGAGAGCGCCCTGTCAGCCAGTTCCTCTATTCTCACACCCTGCCCTTACCACAGCAGATATTCCAAGGTATGATGCCTTAATTACAGTCTGTGCTCAATGCACCAATGCAGCCTTATGAGTTTGTACAAATTGTACGATGCCTGTATCATGAACCGTTCTCAGAGCTTGGGCTTACACCCTTACAGCTATCTCTTTAAGTCCATTCTTAGACTTACTTACCTTTGGGATCTCAGGTGAATGCCTTCTTCGAACACACTTGTAATTATTTTTCCCAGCCAGTGTTCAATTAAGCAATGAAGTTTCAGTCCTGTTTTGTCTTAATTCACAGTGTAACTATTGGGAACCATAGCGAGTCTAACTCAGTCCCCTGGCTTAGCTCCATGTTCTGCCTCAGGGCAGATACCCTTAGTGTGTCCTTCTCTTCTTTTTCCTTTTTAGGTTACAGACACAAAATGTCTCACTGGTCAGATTAGTGGCTAGCCTCCTGTGCGATGCTCTTATGCCAGATCTCACTTCAAGTAAGTCTCGCAGCTTTCTGATTCTCCTTTGCAAGACCTATTGACCCCCAGCTGGGGTCAGGTAGTTGCTGCACCTCCATGCAGCTGCAAAAGCTCCTGCTCCTGCCGGCCTCCCATCTCTGGGAAAGCAACCCATCCAACCCTGGGCTGTTCTACTTCTAGGTCAGCTTCTAGAGCCCATCTGGTCATCTCTGTCAGCCAGCTCTTCCCACCAGCCCCAGCAAGAATCAGTAAAGCCAGGTTTTCTCATCCCTCACTTTATTGACTCCTTTCCTACATAGGTAAAACATTCTTGTTCCTGCTGTTCCTCTGTCTTCTGGCCAACTGTGGCATGGCATGACTGCTGCCCTGTCACAACACAGTTATATAGCCTTGTAAAGGGTAAAGTATGATTAATTCAAATATAAAACTTCATAATAAGCCATATCTGTTCTTCCAGCTCTTTTTAAACATTTCTTTTCTCTGTACCCCATCAAAATGTAGCACTGGGCTTGCTGCCTATTATTTTTTATATGACACCCAGGTAGAATAGTATGTACCTGAAAAACTGTAGACATATCTCCACGAGAGGTTTACAGTGGAGTAGACTAATTAGTTCCACCGTAAATGTCTTGGCATCTACATGTGCAGGGCTATTAGATTGGAGTAAATTATTAAACTCTGCAGCAGGGTAGTACTTGTAAATACAAATACTATCCTGCTTCTGAGTTTGTTATTCCACAGCAGCACACATGTAGGTACTGACCCAGCTGGCTGGGACACAAAGGTGCTTCAGTTAGGGAGCTGCCTGCTTACTAGTCCCATACTGAAGCACCCTCATTTCCCAGTGAGCCCCTCTGCAGCACACTGAGTTGGGTCAGAGCAACCCTGGGCTGGCAGGCTGACCCTTGGGACCCTCCACCATCTGGGGATGCTCCAGACCAGTGCTGTGATCCCAGGTGCACATGTAAATACAGTGCCTGGGAGCAATACACTCGGGTGCAAGAGGCACTGAAGTTTATTACATTGTATTAATATGCATGAGTAGAAGCACCCTTTAAGGTAAAAATTTAAAGGGCCTCTAAGGTTAGGCAGTATCTGAATTATATTTATGTGCTAATATTGGAATTAGGCGCCATAATTGCACATTAGATGGGGGAGTGTCCATCTTGGGGTTGGGGAGAAGGGTAGTTGGAGGGGGGCAAAAAATAGCCTAGTGCCAGGGAAGGGGTAGGAAAAGTGCAGTCCCAAGGATGGGGTTAGTGACTGGGCTTTCCCAGCCCTGGGCCTTTGCTGGGAACCATACAGAGGTTCAGTTAGATCTGTCTGGCTGGGCACCAACTAAGTTAGTCATCTGCCTCAGAGATCCACTTAATTTAGATTGAGATGGCCATTTTTAGACTGATCTAACAGTTCTGAACTTCTGCAAAGTTCACATGTAGATCTACCTAACTAGTGGATAAATCTTTTTTCTGGATCTGGCCCTAAGTTTCTTTTTGGATCTAGCTCTTATTCCCTATCTTCAAGGACCTCACTGACCCAGGGCTACTATATCTAAAAGATTCCCTCGGGCTCTTTGATAAGAACTATAGTTGACAACCCCATTGCACAGACACAGCACAATTTCTGCCATAAGGTAGTCTATTAATTTGTGCAGGAGATGGTGAATTCCCAGAATTAGGCCAAAACTGAGAGAGAAAATCCCACAGCAACTGCAAAAACATGATTGTCTGGTTCAAGCACAAGACTTTTTCAACTTTTCCTTCTTTCACATAAATGCAGTCTGTGCATTTTAACAAATCTCAGATTGAACAAAATACTGTACAGTTCACATGTCTTGGAGGGAAGATAAAGGAAAACAAACTAGGTATGATGGGACTAGTTACAGAACTTATTGCACTAATGGACGGTCCTGAGAGGCTAGTGATGAAGGCTGTATGCAAAACAATATAAAACCAAAATAAATATGATATTTTCTACTTTTCCAGAAACTTCAAATAAAAAAACACAGAAAAGGGTGTCTGCGTTGTTAATAAATATTTACAGTACTGTATCTTGCTGCCTGCTGCCAATATGTGACTAGTCTCATTTATATTCAGTCTCTCATTTGCCTGCAGCCACAGCCTGCATGTTAATACAACACACCAAAAGAAAAAAAAGCCTTAGTTCATTTGCAATTGTTGCCACCCCATTTCACACCTGAATTTCTCATCCTCCAGGCAGATTTTATCTAAGTATAGTGTATTGCGTCAGTGCTCAGTATCTCCTCAAACCTCTCAAGGATACCATTTATTTTGCCTTTAATTTTTTTTTGTGTGCAGTCAGCTGAGGAGCATCATAAAGCATTAACTCTTGGATTTGGTTCTAAGTTCTATAAAGTCCACGCATGCTATAAAGCTTATTTTGCATGGTTATATAACACAGGTTTGAACTCTTTCTGTCCCCAGTCATTTTCTATATTTGGTAAGTTTTAATGTATGTGACAAACAACAAACACCCCATGGTTATTATTTTTAAAACTATCCATTGTATGGTCACGTTCTGCCCTTCATATAGGCCCTGAAGGTGAAGGTGAAGGAGGCTGAGGAGCATCTTGTTTGTTAATTAAAATAAGATGCAGCCACTATGCTGCTCCACATGGTCAAAGCTAAGGGAGTTCAGAGCCTACTTATAAGCTGTCTTCAGGTGCCAGGAAAATGTCCTGATAAAAGCTCCTAAAGACTTTAGGGTAAAGACTTCAGGTATCTAAAGATGTCTATCAAGGTTAGAAGTGAGTGGATAGAAGTTAACAATCAACATTTTGGACTCTGGCACCTACACAGGCAGTTAGGCAACATGTAGACACCTAGTACATTTATAGAACTGGCCTCTGTTTAGGCACCCGTCACTAAGGTGCATAGAGTCCTGGCTTAGACCTTAAATTCTGATTTGATTCTTAAACTAGATTTTCCCTAGTTATCTTTCCTCTGAGCGCAATTTAGTAGACCTTCTCAGCACACCCCTAAGCCACACAGGTAGCAATAAGATTTTGTACCCAGTGGTAACCTCCAGTATAATCAGCAGGGACCTGGGTTTTCCATTTGCTACGGAAAAATTCAGTAAACTGCTGGCAGAGGGGCTAAGGGGAGCAGGAGGAGGGTGGTCAGGCAGGGGGTGTCACATGCATGCACACACACATGTGCATGGCCTCCAGTCAGCCTGGAGAGCTGCTCCTACAGATAAGTGAGGGGGGGAATTGAGGCCACCATAGTGAGGGCTGGAGGGAGGGAGAGAGTTGGGCAGGGCTGGATCTGGGGCAGTTGCCCAGCTCGGGCAATGCCTGGGGCCTGGGGCTGGAATGTGTGGCTGCAGGGCCCAGACAGGGAGTGGGATGGAGCCAGGCAGCTTGTTGTGGTGGGAGGAGGAACTGGCTCCCCACCACTATGCACATACCTGGAAGGATATGGGGGACATATACCCCCTATATTTGTGTGCATAGCAGGTGAGGGTGAGGCTACCCACTGTGGGCTCAGGCTGCTTTCCCCCAGGGGCCTCTGCAACACAGGAAGTGGGACCTGGTGTGGCAGGACAGAGAGGTGCCAGGTGGAGAAACTCAATGTCAGCACTGCAAGCCAAGTGCTGCCATCGCAAAGTGTCCCTTTCCCACCCAGCAGCAGTGGGAGGCATAAGTCCATGTCACAACCCTGCTGCTGCCGGGTAATTAGGGACTGCCTTACCATGGCAGTGCTTCAATCGTGGCAGTGGCAGCAAGCTCCCCCCTCCACCTTCCTGTTCTGCCCTGCTGCCCCAGGTCTCATTTGCTGAGCTATACAGGGCCCAGGGGGAGGGCAGCAGGGCAGGGAGCCCAAGCCTGCAGAGGGCAACCTGCACCCAAACCCCCACCCCCAACAGGCTCCACTCTAGTCATGCCACCTATATGGGGTGAGGAGTTGGGCTCCATGGTCTGCTATGCTGCAGTAGCTGCTGCCTCCCATGGGTGGCAACTACGGCTCTGGTGCTGCTGTGGGGGGAGTGAGATGTGGACCCAGGTCTTTGGCCCTGTAGCTCTGACAACTGGATACCCCCTTTGGCAAGGCTGGAGGTAGAAGGCTGTGGGTGAGGAGTGAGGGGCACCAGAAAGGGTGGGGGAACTGTGGGTGAGGGGCACCAGCAGAAGTGGAGAGCTGTGGGTGGGGAGTGATGGATTTGGGGGTTTTTAATCAGATGACTTACATTTTGATCTGAGAATGTGGGATTTTATACAGAGAAAACCGGGATCCCTGATAATCAGTCATTGGTCAGAAGTAGCACAACTACTAATTCAGGGAATTAGTCATCAGAGATCTATTTAATAGATTTAATAGACATTAGGGCTGGAAGGGACCTCACAAGATCATTGGGTCCATCCCCCTGCCCAAGGGGCAGGAAGTCAGCTGGGGTCAAATCATCTCAGCAAGATAAACATCCAAGATAAGCATCTAATCCTATTCGATGACTCAGGTCATTCTCCTGCTCTCTGTCAAATAAGTTTAGGCATGTTTCTTCACACCTCTGCTCACTAAGAACAAAACAAAGCAAATTATTTGTTTAAAATGCCAACATACAATGTACATGCAGTTTTCCTCCAAAATACAGAGAAATCATGTATTATAGACATAAATCACTGTTTAACTCCTTAATTCTGAAAATTTTTCATATACCAGGGTGACAGGCATGGCATAAGTACCTGAACAGAATAGAATGATAAGGTGGCTTCCATTGTTTTGTTCAGTCCACTTTCAAAATGCCCAGATGAGGGTCTTTCCACCAGTTTTCTTGACAGCTAATTCCCCAACTAAATACATCTTACTGTCAAAAAGCACTTTCTGATATTGAGTCTTTTTTGCTTTTTCCTCTTTTATTTCTGTATGCTTGGTTATATCCTTCTATACTACTCTAAACAATGCTAAGCCTTTATTGCTGTTTATCTTTCAAATACTATTTATTAGGGCTGACCGAAATGGCACCATTCTGTTTTGCCCTGGGGCACCATTTTGATGGAACAGCGTTTTGTACTGAATTTCATTTCAATTCAAGACAGCTGTTCCATTTTGCTTCATTGAAACAGTGAGGCTATTTCAACTCTGTTTTGACATTTCAATAGATCAGCTGGGGACAGGCAAGGGCTGGGTTGGGCAGGGGTGGGAAGTCAGTCCAGTTAGGCTGAGTTCCCATCCTTGGCACTGGATTAGGCCGGAGGGAGGGAGTCAGCCCACCTGGAGTGACTCCCCATCCCTGGCCAGATCTAGTGCCAGGGATGGGGAGTCAGCCCAGTTGGACTGACTTCCATCCCCAGTGCTATGGTTGAAATGTTTCAACTTTCGAAACATTTCAACTAGCCTGGTTTTGTTCTGAGGCTGTTTCAAAGCCCTTTGTTTCATTTTGATTTTGCTGTTTCAACCTCAGAATGGGTTGAAACAGTGTTGAAATGAAATGGCTGGCAAAATTTCACACAGTCCTACTGTTTATTTTTGACGCTGAAAGACATTGATGCTGAAAGACAATTACTGTAGCCAAAAATTTCAAACTGATAAAAAGTAATACCTTTTTTTTGCACATCTCAGAATTATGAAACTATTTTTGAGGGTGGCAGCCAGTTTCTAACTAGGGATTCAGATGATGTTTTTCTTGGCTGAGGAGGCACAAAAATCTTATATCTTGTACCTTCCTTTGAGGCATCTGTAAAACATGGGATACTGGATTAGATGGATCTGAACTCTGACCCAGTTTGTCAGTTCCTGTGTTATGAAACAATTTTTTCTCATTTGCATATAGGAGCCCTTAGTTGGTTGTCTATACTTTGCATCCTGTTCCTTGAATCAACCAGCTGTAGAAACATTTTAGAAAGGCTGTATCCTGAACAAAACTCAACACTGTCAGCAATTACTTAGCATGGTTGATTCTCTGCTTATTTATCATTTTCTCTTGCATGAAGTATCATTTGAGTGTGCTCTTCCTTTGTTCTGCCCATTTATTAAATGAAATACCATAAATTTAATGCAAAATCTTCCAGAAATAAAAGTGGCTGAATCCAAAGGTGTAAGTGTAGGAAGGGGTCTTACAGATTCTTTTTCTAACTCTTGCACTAAGACTCTGTGTATGGCCTTGATCAAATAACTTAATCCAGAGGTAATCAACCCCTATCCCCTAGGCCAAATCCATCCCATGGAGCCATGTTATACTGCCATTCTCCCCAGCAGCTGTATAGGTCATGAAATCTGGCAGTGGAGGAGTGGTGGAAATCAATATTGCCACCCCTCTACCACTGCCGAATTCCCCATTGCCACACAGTTGGATTGGGTTTTGTCTGCCCCGTGGGTGACTGGTACCTCCTGAGTCTTGGGGGGGCACCAGAGGCAGATTGCCAACTTCGGGGGGGTCCCCCAGTGGCCAATTGCCAACCCCAGAAGTGCTGGTAGTAAAACTGGAAGTGCTGCCAGCAAAACTGAAAGTGTTGCTGGCACATTTTTTGGTTCCCCCACTCACCAGCCAGTGCCAATCTCAGTGGGGGCACTGGCTGGTGCTTCTCTCGGTGCCCTCACTCCCTGACCAGCATCAATCTTGGTGCGGGGGGGCACTGGTCAGCGGTGCCCCCAATCCCTGGCTGGCAATGGCTAATTTCAGAGGGAGCACTGGCCGCCCTGGGCCCCCTCTATGCATTGCCTATGGGCTGCCCCTTCCTCCCTTCCCAAAAGTGGCTTGTCTGGGCTGTTGCCATATGGCTGGATTGGGCCCAGGAAGCTCCCCTGCATGCAACCAGATCAGGCCTGGCATGGATACTCCCCCACGGCTGGATCAGGGCAGGGCTGGGCCATTGTTGTAGGACAGATTGGGCCCAGGCCACCCTCCCATGCCTGTCCCTTCACTCATAAGGATTAGGTAATGTTTGGGAAGTGCTACTTATTAATAAAAGCTACAGCAGTACCAGTGGTTTCTTTACTTTTTACATCATTGTTTTAATTGCTGCTACTCGTCAATGTTCACATACTTCCTTTTCCTTTTCCTGTGATATCACCCTTTAAAGGCAACAGATTCAGAGCAAGTCTAACCAAAAGTTCAAGTTTCCTGTTTCTTCAATTAATTTTTCTTGATCTTTAAGCCTGTGTGTGTGCACTGTGCATTAGTTCATTCTCTCTACCTGTAGCTGCTGTCCAACTGTTTATTTTAAAGTATAAACCAGGAATACATCACATGCCTGAGCTAGTAGGACAGGATGAAGGAAATTCAATATAGAAGGAACAATTACAGGAAGCTGACAGAGTCACTAAGATGTTTAGATGACTTACCTCAGAAGAAAGTGGTTTTGATGTGGTGCTGTGTTATACAGCACAGCTTGTGTATACAAGGAAACAGCTTGTAAGTAAAGATGAATTTAAAGAAAAGCAAACACAAAATGAAACAGTAAAAGTGGAAGTTGTATAATTTTTAACTTAAAGTAGCCTTTCATTATTTCTAATAATGAAGTAGGCTCCCTGGCCCACTTTGGTGTTGCAAAATAGCTAAAAATCAGCCGTTTCTGCCCAGATGGAGAGAATGCTCAGAGATGAGGAGTTACCAGCAAGCACAGAACTGGCAAAACCCCATGCCATTATCTGCCTTCAATTCTCAAATTAAGGCAAGTCTCACAAAATAGGTGGGTGAGAGAGAGGTGGCCAGAAGTCATGGAAGTCTGACACCTCCAGACAGCCCATTAAGACATTCTATCTGGAGGATTCCCTTGTGGTTTAGTGGTAGACTCCTTGTCAGCCCCAGAGAAGACCTGGGCTTAATTCCTGGATGTGCATACAACTACAACTGAATGTCTGGACTCAGTCTGGCCTGTGGATTCTGTCTCAATGTTCTAAAAGGGGGTGGAAGGTCTAGGAAGCCTCCATTCCTACTTATTGCTGTTTAGGCACATGTGTTGTAGGGCTGAATGACCTCTCTGCATATTCCATGATTCAGATGGTTGCCTGCTTATACTTATCCCCAGGCCTACTCATAATGCCACACAAGTTTAAAGATCAGGGAATCCAGTAAAGATATTTCAGCTGGCTTTCCACTTGCTAAACTGGAAACATAAGTCTATCTGCAGCACCATTGAGCTTGGGGATCTCTAATTTACTTTTCCAAGAAGTATCTACTGAGCAATATGAACCTTTCTATGGTGAAGATGACTGGTCTTGGGTTATGGTACTGGACTTGCATGCAAGATATCTGTGGCTACCACAGCACCTTCTGTAATTTTGGTCATTTTCATGCCCTGGAAAATAGGGATGACGTTTCCCTTTTTCCACGCCCTTTACCTATCTTTCCCATTTTGATTGTTGGGCAGAGATTTTCTCATTCTATCTGCCTATAAAGTGCCTGGCATAATGGGGTCTGGATTTTGGTGGGGGCGTCTAAATGCCGCTGTTAACATTCAATAGCATTAAACATCTTTATTAATTTTCCTTTCAAGCTATTGATCATTGGACTACATTACCTTTTCAAGCAAAAAAAAAAAATCACTAATTTTTCCAATTAAATACATTTTGCTTGTTCAACCAGGTTATCTCAGTCATTAACTAAGATTTTATGGAAGACCATTTATTTAAAGGAGAAATCAAGTTAATACTATATTTTCTCACATATCACATGCCCCTCAATAAGATATGCACAGTGTTTTGGGAAAGCAGAATGTAGAAGAAGAAAAAAAATTCCATTCATGGTTGAATTCTGACTGCCAGGGATCCTGATGGCTATGGCTGTGGCTATGACAGGGGTAACACTGTAGCTCTGACCCTGAAGGGTAAACTCCACCCTCTCCCTCCATGAGGCTTGCAGAGTGAGAAGCATTACAGCCATTTTGTAGAAGTATCTCCCTGCCTCTATTCTTGCAAAGAGAATTAGTTTCCCAATTTAAGACATGCCCCCCCAACTTCAGAGGGTTGACCTTTGGGGGAAAGGCATGTATAGTATGTAAGTAAATTTGATATATTTTTCTTTCCTTTTAACTCCCCTGTTTGCAGGCACACATTCTTTCAGTACAATGAGTTTATTAGGCCTTAGAAGTAAATCTTATGCAAGGAAGCATATTGAAAAAATTGGCAATAGAGCACTGTCTTCAAGCACTAAATTCTGATTTTGTACCTTTATTTGAAATTATTATAGGTGGGGCTGGTGGCTCTATGTGTTATGAAAGCTGGCATTGCAATATCCTGCTTTTCCTTTGCCTTTAACCTTGTGAGATATTACTCAACTGTGTTGAAAATAAACAAGTTGGTGGTTTCCTTCAAGCTGAATATTTTAGGAAAAAAGTCAGCCAAAACAGTTTTGGCTAATTCTGAGGATGAGGTTAGTGAAAAAAAAATATTGTTTTACCTACTGTAAGAATTCATGAGACCTTTCCTTTCAAATGCTTTAGAACCCTTAGTTTACAGTAGGGACTTGGTACTTGGCAGCATTTATGTCAGGGATGTATCTTTTGTTGTCTCCAGGGGATTCACTCCAGGGGATTTTGCTAAGTTATATGCTTTTGGAAAATCATAGTATGCATGTACTTAGTGTAAAATTATTTTATCTGCCAAAATATCAAGAAATATCATGCTTGTTACCTTTGTTCCACACTGTCACAGCTAGTAGCCATGCAGGATGGGCATTAGTCTTCCCAACAGTGTGATGAGCAACCTTCATGCTTTCACACCTTCTATATGTGATAGTACAGAATTTAACCCTTCCTTACAGAGTGACTTAGGGTGTGGACAAGTGTTTGTTGCACCAGGTCTAGGTTTAGGTGGTTTACTTTAAGCTGCCTAACTCTAGACCAGAATCAGCATGTACAGCAATTTGCTGCTGCCAGGAATAGTGCATGCAACCATTTGCTGTTGCCAGGAGTGGTACGGGGAACCCGATGTAAGTAACTTGGAGTGGGGAGGAAAGGCAAGTTGGATCAGGGGTAGGTGGCAGATCCTCAGAGGAGAGTTGCTGGGAGAGATGAGGAGGGGTCAGTGGGTCTGTGGGGGGTGTTGCCCAGTCACAAGGGACAGATCAAGGGGCTAAAAATAGCCCAGTCACAGTTCGGGGTGGGGTAGGAATTACACAGCCTGGTGGCTGGGATGAGCAGCTGGGCTTTTCCAGCCCCAGGGTTGTGCTTTTAAATGTGTACAAGCATTCAGCATTTTTCTAGATCAGGCTGACGCTTTCTTAATCTAAGTAAGTGCACTTCCTAAGGTGGACAGACTTAGATCAAGTGAGCCATTTTTTGGCCAAATTAAATCTTCTAAATATCTGCATAATTGTTCATTAATATTGACCTAAGCCTGGTTATGTCTATCTGAATGTGCATCAGCCCAGTGCTAGGACTCAGAATTAATTTCCTTCTAATGGCTTTTCTCAGCTACTGCAGGATAAGATAGGACTTGATACCAGAAATCAGATCAGGTACTCAGTGGCCCATGTACTGTTAGCATCTTTAAACTTGTCTGATTTGAATATATGTACCAGGGAAACAAAAGCTTGACTGGGAAAATGAAAGGAATATATTGGTGAAAGAAATTTGGTGATACTGGGTTTGGAGGAGTAAGAAACTGTTACTGTACTGTATGGGAAGACTGAGATCAGTTGAGTAAAGAGACTGTGAAACCCTGGAACTAGGATGGGAGTAAGAAAGGAAAAAGAAGATGGACTGGGATCAATGTAAGAAAGGGAAAAGAAAATGGACTGGGATCAATGTGGCTTTGTATGTGAGGGAGCAACTAAGACTGCAGAAGAAAATGAGTTGCAGGTGGGGCACAAGTCTGAATAAGGAGACTGAAGCTAGGAGTCAGAGAGATAAGAAGCAGGTCCAAGAAGGATCAAGGACTTTGATGGAGAATTAAGACCGCCTGGGCAAGGAAATTAGGCCTAGAAGCTGGAGGGGGAGAGACTAGAAGTTGAATGATGACTGAGACTAGGCAGGTTAGGCAGAGACCCAAGGAACAAAGGTGCAGGTTAAGTTTTGAAGTAGGGAAAAGGAAAGGACTGCAGCAGGTTGGAAAGTTCAGGGCAGAAAGGATCCAACATAGAAATAGGCTGAGGGTTCTGTGCTTGCTGAAGTACATTATACCTCAAAGTCTGGAACGAAACCAAAGATTTTCGTGTTGCACAGTTTCCTTCTGCCACCAAATATCCATTAAACCCATTGTCAAAATGCCAGTCTCAGACCACTTTAGTGATACTCTTCATATAAGATTTGTATATCAGTTTAGATGTCTTTTAAATCCAGAAGAGATTGTGATACCATCTAGTCCAGGGACAGTATGTGTGTGTGTCTGTGTCTGTGTGGTGGTGGGGAGGCAGGGACAGTGTGTAGGGATGGGGCAGGCACGGAGTGTGTGTGTGTGTGTGTGTGTGTGTGTGTGTGTGTAGGCAGGAACAGTGCGTATGTGTGTAGGCAGGGGCAATGTGTGTGTGTGTGTGTGTGTGTGTGTGTGTGTGTGTGTTCATAGACTGAGTCCCACACGTAGACCCCACCAGACACGTGCACCCACACCCCCCTTGCCCTGCCCTACAAGCAGACCCCCCACATCTCCTCATACACCCCAGGCACTCAGCCCCCCCCATAAATTCCATACCCATCCACACCCACACGTTCTCCCACCCCACATACCCACACACCCACAAGTCCCCATAATAACTCCCCAAAACCTATGCGCATCCCCCATAATACATAAAAGTAAGACTTCATTTTAAGATGTTGTGCAATCACCTCTATGTACACTACACAAACACAAGTAAATCAGGACACAAATATTTTTTTAAACCAAATTAATGAATGCTGTAATTGTTTACTTTTTAGAATATAATTTAGTATTTTTCTGGTTTTGAGACGGCAAAACCTCTTGCTTAAAGAAGTATTTCTGGGGGCAAGGGGAGGGAATTCTGCTGGCAAAGGTCAAGGATTAGGAGGCTGGACTTCCAGTCACAAGATGGTAACAAGGGGCGGGGCATCTGTCAAGGGGTGGGGCTACCAATGCCAATTTTGACAGCTTGCCAAAACTCAGTAAGCAGCCCTCCATCCAAAATAATTGCCCACCCGTCATCCAGTCTGACTTCCTACATAAAACAGGCCAGAGAACCCTGTATACTTAAGCCTAAAGTGACTGAAAAAACTGTTTGACTAGAACATATCTTCTTAGAAAGGTATCTGTTCTTGTTCTGAAGACTCCAAAGGAGAGAACATGACAATGAATGAGCTTAAATATTTTTGTAATATCCTAAATTGTTACGCCTATTTAACTAATTCCAGGAAATATATTATTCACCAATTGTTCCATTGAAGCACTGGCCTACACAGGTGGCAATGATAATGCTTATATATTCTGGGTGGTGTGTATGGTCCTTTATGACTGGACATTGCACTCAGAAAGTACAGGAAAGTACAGAAAGAAACAGAAAAGATCAAAAGGCCTTGAACTCAGGAGAGGCATTTTATATAAAACATCATGCAATGTGTATTTTTCAATACACCATGTATTTTAGGGAACAATATAGACCTCATGTACTTTTCTTATCAGAAGAATCTAGGGCCTTTATGCACTTGGGTGTCACAACGCTGAGCATTGAAGTATCTAAATTTTTGGGTCCCAAATTGCCAATTGGATTCCATAACCTTGTGTTAGACACATAGGGCCAAATTCTATTCTATTAGGCATCTACATAGATGTAAGCAGCTAAATGTAATTTTATTTTACCCTAGAAAAAGAAGAGGAGATTATGCTTTCCCTTCATTCATTACCTCACCGGGTAAAGCACCCATTACCTTACTGGTTAAAGGGTGTGAGAGATCTAGGTTCTACTTCTCTTTTGATGTAATATGAACTTACATCTCCCAGGACATGGCCCTAACCACAAGGTTACAGGACATTTTGCAGCATAGGCAGGCTTATCCACCCTGCTGATGTTATTCTGCTTTACATGAAAAAATGAAATATTCAGTGAACCAGAAAGATAAAGCAAGCAAATGTTGCTTATAATCTAGTGGTTAGTGTTTATGTAGACAACGTAAACTATTTTGAACTGTCGCTTGACCAAAGGCCAGACCCTGAGTCTCTTCCTTCCTGAGGTAGTGCCCTAACCACTAGATTCTAGTTTCTTGGGAAACTAATGAGCATTTTATTATTACATGAAGGACTGACCATAACCATATGGATTCAGGGCTGTGGATGCGGTATGAAAAAAGTGGTTTTCTCTGAGGCCTGAGTAAGATGTTTAAATCTCTGAAATGGGCAGGGCTTAATACACATGTAACCCAAAGCATTGCCTATTAGTGTCCTTGGGCAGATTTCCATTCAGCTCTTATATAGATGCACTCAGTCCCTGGCTGTTAACTCTCCCCATGAATCATGCTAGCCTCCAGACGTAACTTAGATTCTGTGAATTCCAGTGGGAACAGTTAGGTACTGAAATGCTCAGCCTTGCAATGTTTATGCCTCCTTGGTGGGAATTTATTGGCAGGACCATGCAGTTTTAATATTTCCTGAGTTAGGAGGCAGCTAAGTAAAAGTTTTGTAGAGCTAACCTTACATAGCAGTGTAGAAGATCTAGACCATCATTTCATTCTGCAATCCAATTTTAACATGCACTGCATGCTGTACAATTTCTGAATGCCTTATTTTCCCCAAGGCATTGGTATTTTCTCAAATTGTATGAGTCTTGCCTAATAGAGAGGATACCTGGGATTCTGGCCTAACTTACTCCTATGTGCTGCACTTCCAGCCAATAAAAAGGGAAACTGAACTGGCATGTACTGAGAGAATTTGGTTACTATCTGAGAAACAAGAAACAAGTCATTGATTATTTGTCAAAACATGGAAACCACTGGCATTGCCAAAGTGTCTGATCAGCATAATCGTCAATTAAACTGCCAAGAGTAAACAAGCATTTTTTCCTTCTGCATACTGGAATAGGAGCTTGCTTGTTAAGCAGTCCTCTGGCCAGAAATTATGACAATAAACATTATTTTCTTATTGAAAAAAATATAAGAGTTTGTCTGGTCTAGCCAGTGCCAGGCAAATCACGTGACATACAGTGGCATGCTTGTTAAAGCTAGTTAGAATTATTGTCAAAGATGCAAGCAGGTTGGGAGCCTCCATGTAGAAGGCAAGATGGCTGTAGTTTTTGTTTGCGAACTCTTGCTGCTATAGGATTTTGAAGTTTCATCTGACAGGGTAATCCCTGAAGATGACAGATTATCCCTATTATGGCAAAACTCTAGTAATATGGTGGTTAAATTCCTTGTCCGCATATTGTTGGTGTGATCGTGGACCCATACCTATAGGGACCTTACTAAATGTTAACTTAAGCAGTGGATCATGCTGAACAGAGTTCTCTCAGGCTTTGCCCCATTGGTTCTTTTCACTGGAGGTGTACCAAAATCAGAATCTGAATTCTTAAGCTCATTCTAGAACAGTTTTTCTGGCTTGCTTCTCAATATATTCTACAGGTCTTCTTTCTTCAGGGGAGATATCTATAGGTATAGGAAAAATGACTCACCAGTTCCAAATGTTGCTTCTATTGCCGGAAGGCCTGTACAAACATACTGCCCTCCAAAGAGGGTGAGAAATGAACTTTTTCTGGTAGGGAGGGCACTTCCTTTACAATATCTTGTTGTCAGAAGCTCATATGTGGCTGTAAAACAAAATCCTTGCAGGTTGAACATTCGATCTCAGCAAGAAGGCAACATTTCTTATCAGTTATGCACTGCAGTTTGGTTTCGTATTCCTTGACAGGCAAATGAAATAAATCACATTTTTAAAGTTTCCTACCTTTTAAGTTTGTATATGTCAAAACCAGTTTCATCTTCATCACTGGTTTTGATAAAAATAACCAATTAGAACATTTTTATATGATTATGGCAGGCATCATTATTTTTAATTACAGCTGGCACAGTTATAGCTTGTAGTAGCTTTTCATCCACATCTGTATCACAAGTATTTGTCATTTAACATTAAAACATAACTGGGAAAATTCTGCTCCTCCTCCTGTAATTCTATATCTATTGCAAATTGAAAATGCAGTAAAAAAGTGCTTAAGTTACATACATAATGGAATGACCTGGTGCTTGTCATGACCTTACCGAGTTGAATGCTGGTCTTGGTTAAGCAGCCTTCCTGAGACTTATATAAGATCTCCATTCAATTTCCTGATCTGTCATATACATACTGTGTGACCAAGTGTGAATCACCTGGGCCTTCACTGAAAGGAAATGGGAGTCCTTCCACTGGACCTCTTTTCATGGTCTCTGCCTCAGTTCCCCATCTATAGAGTAAAACAAATGCTACGTTCCTTGTCTGTCTTGAGTACTTGCTTTGTCCATGATTCTGCAAAAAAAGGAGCACACAGTAAACTTCACCCTTGTAATCTGTCTTACTGACTTAAAAAATCCATAGGCTAGAGCTTGTCAAGGGAGGATTTAGCAGAGGCTCCATATAGGTTCTGGGTAAATGGAGTCCAGGCACTAAATATGGATTTGAATCAGTGTTTAAATTCCAGCTAGCTTCCCATCCTAACCCTGAGGTGTGCAGATGTGGCATTATGGTTGAGATCCATCTCAGTTATAAGAATACAAAAATAAATTGCTCTCTTGATTATTCTTTAAAGCTAATGTCCTATTGTCATTCTAGCATCTAGATGTCAAATCATTCCTGTTGTCAGTTATATTACCGAAGGATAAGAACTAGTCTTTTGATGACCTTAACTTTGGTTGGAAACATCAACCCATGACATTTCCCTTGGGCTACTATTGCCCCGTGCTAAGAAAACAATCTGAATGGAAAAGCCATTTGTTAAAATGTTTTTGGCTTAACCCAATGTGCATAAACAGTAGATAAGTAGCCTTTCTACCTGACAACCTGCCATGGATCTGAAATCAGTTACGTTTCTCTTGCTCTTGGATTCCAGAGTTGAACTTTGCATGACCTGAGCCTTCTGTAGAGGAAAGTGCCCTTCTCAATGAAACTAACTACCTTTGACAGGTCAGGCTTATTGATTTAGTTTAACATTTAGTTCTTGTTTCATTTTTTTTCCCTGGAAGCCTGGTAATTGGGTTGCACAGCACTGGTGGCAGTTACTTTCACTGCCAGATAATTGTTTGCTGAATTTTTTATGTATTTTTTTTTTATAGCAGATTGTTTTAATGTAGTTTTAAAGCCAGTTAATTCATTAAAAATATCTCAAGCACACATGAGCTTTAAAGATTTTAATTTCATCATCAAAAAGAAAAAAAATATGCGAGAGTCAAATTTTTATGCTGAGACATGTGGAAGGAACACACTTGCACTTTAACCACAAGTCATTTTTTTTAAATATCTATACTCAATGATATAGTCAAAGTGTGTCTGGGAAGGAGAAAAGAAGACAGAGCCAAAGAAATAACACATTGGGTTGTAGTGGGAGCTACTCCTCTAAACTGTCAAGTTAAAATGACAGAATTACAACCACCTTTGTTCTTCCTCCTACTGCTAATAGCCTTAGGTACTTGACCTCTGAACTGGAAAGAAGGAATCAGGATGACCTTAATGACTAGAGAAGAGAATTTTGAAAGCTGTTTCTCTCCTGCATAAATCCTTCCACTGGCTTCCATCCAGTATCACAACAGATTAAAGTTCCTTGTTTTCATCTGCAAAACTGTACACAGTTCTGCTCCTCTCCACATATCCTTCTTCACATCACACTTCATGTTGCCTTCTGCCCCCTATGTTCCATCACTTTTTTCAGCCTTGAAACTTTTTTCATCCCTCCCATAGTCACTTCTATGCTTTCTTTCATACAACTCTGTAGAATGACTTCCCTGACCTTGTTTGTAAAGCTCTTACCCTGCCCACATTAAATCTCTCTTGAAGGTCATTTTTCTGCATCAAGTAGATGATTTGATTTCTCTATGATTGTCCTGAGGTTATCCTTCTCCTCTTATATATCTGTCAGACTTTGAGTTCCTTCAGAGCATGGAAGATTTCCCTGAATATTTGAAAAATGCCAAGGTGCAGTACCTATCTCATGCTAAGGCATACTCATCTTATCAGTAATTTTTTTCCAACTTAATGTAAGTAACAGGTAAATTATCCTATTGAAAGGCAGAGGGAAATCATACAAAAGGCTCCACTGTGTTAAAAGAACAATCTAAAGTTGCATTGTCAAGTTCTCAAAAAAGGTAGCTAGTATTCAAGTTGCCTAGACAACATTATATTACTCCCTTTATATATATAATAGTCTTTAGATACATTACATTATGACATTTTTTTTCTACAGGGCTCCTGCAGCTGCACATCATATGCTTTGCTTAATACTGTTGTTTCCTTGGTGTCTAAGGACAGATTTTGGGGAGGATTTTTGCCTTCTGAGCCTACTAAACTAAGATGTGGTCTCTTAAAAGCAAATAGTCTAATAACCATAATCTGTGCACTTTCAATATTCAGGGTCAAATTCTTCTTTCTATCACAAGCATGTGACTCTTGGGTAGACATTTACCGCTACTGTATGTTGAATGCAGTTTAGCTCATCTGTTTGTGAGTCTCTGATTGTGTTTTTGAATTTTTTATGTTAGGCTTTTACATCAGCTCTCTGTATCCATGGCAATGATATTTGGAGTTTGGCAGCTGCTGAAATAGTTGTTATCAGTACACAGAAAGTCATATGACAGCATGGAATATGATGATGGAAAAATGCTTTCCCTATCCTCTTTACCCTAGTGTTTCTACTCCAGAAGCTATTTGAATGAGAGGCCTCATACGGTAGTGTGCAGGTATTATAAAACACGTGGCCCAGAGGAGAATGTGTGGGTGCCTTTATGTTCAGCAACTTTCATTTTTTGAAATCAATTCAACCAACTTCAGTCCTTTCATGGTCTGCTCTGTAACATAATATCTTTTGCAGGCTTTCTCCAGACAAACAAACACACACTTACGATAATCTCTCCACTTTACAACTTACCTTGAGCACCAAATTTCTTTCACAGGTCAAAAAATGATAACACCAAATAAAAAAAAAAAAGTAAAGAAGATTGCTAGTTATCCCGAATTAAAATATCTTATTCTCTTTGTTTAATACGTTTGGAACCTCTCTCTCCCACTAATGCACAGCTTCTCTTTTGAGATCAGGAACCCCATTCCAGATTTCTGCCATTATACAAATATTCTCCCCAAAATGTTTTTAATATCATAAAACATTAGATTCTTTTTTCAGAATGTTTTAATTAGATTCTGCAACAAGGATCTAAATATACCTTGGAATTTATATTAGACAAATATGTATCTAATTAATTTGAATTTTTTTCCTAATCTATGCTAATGTAAAACCAGGGTTACTCTACTCACGTTATTGGAGTTTCTGAGAGAATGTCAGCTCCTATAGACAGTAAAGATTCTTTGTAATGCACCGTGGGACCAAACCATTTCCCATGAGCCATCATTGTTCATGCAAGTTGTTCTAAGCCAATGGGATTCTTTGTCAATAAGGACTACTAGCATAGTGGTACAGAATGAGGTCCTCATTCTGGAACTCTATAATTTAGAAACCAAAAGTTAAAATGAAAATCACCTTCATTCATTGGTTTTTGGCCATTAATGACATCTGTGTGTGAAACACTATCATTTTCTAAAAGTTGTATAATATAGTCTATACCAGAATCAGGAAACTGAGTCCTTGTCTGCATGAAAAGCTATAGCAGTTCTTCCACTACTGGTATAACCCTTGCCCCCAATCCAGCAGTCATTCTAATGCAGGTATAAAATGGTTTTCTGTGGTTTAGCAAAAATTTAGTTCCAATTCATATTTGTTATCTAGAAAGGGATTAAAATCACCCAAACAAGAGATAGTTACCAGACATGAAGTTTCCTTTGCACCAGTTCTGCCTGAGGGCATGAGCACAGCAGCTGAGCATACTTCTATTTGAAGAGGCATTCATTTCTATAGGAAGGAATTTTAATTCTTTTGTGGTAAAGTTGTGCATTCAGCCTTGAGATGGAGCAGAAGAGTTCAATGTCTTTTGAAAGCAGGATTCTTCAACTAAATAGAATCTTATCAAGGCAACCACAACAAGAGTTGCAAGATGAAATTTAAAAAATATAGTAGGCATTTTGCAAAACAAATAGATATGAAAAAGCAGATAAGAATAGTAAATGGTGATAGAAAAGGTATGAAAATAAAGAGTAATAAGATAAATAATAAGGAACTATAGGAATTATGATTGAAACTGTAGATATAAGGAATTGTAACAAGCATATATACGAACAATTTTAGTAAATTCTTCTTAGGTTTAACCATGTCATGGGGTTTTAGCAATGATATGATCAGAAAAAGAGAACAGCTTGGCAACAAGAAATGGATAAAGCAAACATAGGAAAAGTCAGTGAAAGGAGACTAGGAAGAGGAAACAAAGGCTGCCCACACTGGCAAAGCAGCAGGGATGAATAAATAGAAGGGAAGTTCAGATACATAGACAGAACACACAGATGTGTAGAGCCCTGCATAGAAGAGAAAGATATTAGAGCTTGATATGCTGAGCAACAGGGAGCCAGTGGAGAAATTCAGATAAAGAGGTATCAGGATCCTGACAAGTGAGTATAAACATTTTCTTTAGGTTTTCCTGTGTTGGTGCAGAAATCAAATATTTGATCTAATCTATTTCTACCCTGAATAAGAGTTAAGTACTACTTATATTGCTATGTGATCTAAGGTATTTATAGCATGTTACTGTGATAGTATGAGGTAACCAAAAAAGCAGATGTGAGAAATTGGTATTTTTCCTTCTTGTTGGAAGTGCTGAAATGTCATGATTCATTTTGATTCAACTATCACAAAATATATCATTGAATGCTTTCCATTCTCAGTGCGTGATTTTTTGACTGAACCATAATTATATTTTAATTTAGCAGCACTTTTGTATCTACTTGTTTATAAATTACATATTCAATATTTTAATTAAATCAATACCATATTTACTTGAATACTCAATGAGGTTCCCCCCAGTAAGCATGGGGGGGAAAGCTCCTTGTTTTACAGTCACATACAAGGAAACCACATTAAATAAGTTATCTATCATTAAACTACTGCCAAATGCAACAAGTGCTCAGTACTGGAAACCAGCTATGAAGTTGATTAAATGCAGCTAACTCTGAGCATGCCTATCAAGTATGTGGCCCACATGCTAATGGGCAAACATGTTAATGAAAACCTAACCCTTTTTTAAAAAAAATTTGTGTCTTGGGACAGATCAGTCAAATTAGTTCCAAATCCTATCGAGTGAACAGACCTCAGTCATTCAAGTCCATGTGGAAAGTATCCTACCTCCTAGACTCTTCAGTCTGGGGCTTCAGATAGTCTCAAATCCATGGCAGGCAGCCTACATGCAAGCCCCAAGCCTAGAGGCCTTGGACAGTTTATTGCAGCCCATCTGAATATAGTATAGGGTAGTGCCCATTGAATGCTGAAGTCTCCATCAGCATCAACACTTTTTCAAGTCACTTGAATAACTGAGCTCTGCCAAGTCAATAGAATTTAGGACTGATTTGGCCTAAATTAAAAAAAATAAAAAGTGTTAAGTTTCCATCAGCATGTTTGCCCAATATGGGCTACTTACTTTATAGGCATGCTCAGGGTTGGCTGCATTTAATCAACTTCATAGTTGGTTTCCAATACTGAACACATGGTGCTTTTGGCAGTAGTTTAATGATAGATAATTTATTTAATGTGGCTTGTATGTGGCTGTTAAATAAAGGGCTTTTTTTCCCCATGCTGATGGGGAAGAACCTTATCTTATATTTAAGTAAATATGGTATATATGCTACACATGTAAGATGTAAAACACATGATCACAAATGATATATTAATTTAATGAAAATATAGTCAATGTAATGTATATAGAAGTAGGTACAAAAGTGCTGTTTAAAAGTGTGTTTATGGAGTACCTGTACTAAAACTTGCAGCAGTTTCAGAAAAGGTGAACTGCATTGAGTCTGCAATTCAATTAGTTATCATCCAGAATTATGTTCATATCATAACTGCATCAGTTCTGCAGTTGAACTAATTCTGGATGAACTCTGGATGAACTAAGTGTGAAAAAATCCTTTCTCTCTGTCTTCTGGTCTAAGATAGCATCAGCCCAGCCCCTTCTCTGCTTGTTTACTCTAGCTGCATAACTTAAGTCCTACTTGCCATCTGGGCAACCTACATGACCTGGGCTGGAGAAAGTCCTGAGGGAGGGGGGAGTTCACTCTTTCTTTGTCCTGGAGGAGGCATTTTGGGAAGAAGACTGTTAGTCATTGTGGGACACTGAAAGCAAGCAGCCTCCAGAGCTCTGTCAGTCTGGACGAACATGTAACTTACCTGAAATTTAGCTAGTAATTTAGGATGAAGTAATCTAGATGCCTATCGAAAGCCTGACAAACCTATTCTGTGTTGCTCAAGGTGTTTTTTTTTCTTTTGATATTTTTCTGTTTTATACCCTTTCCCCAGGCTTTTCCTTACGCTTACTTGTACCACAACCCAAAGGGACTTGGGGTCTTGATTGACCACAAGATGAATATGAGCCACCAATATAGTACTGTGGCTGGCAAAGCTTACCAAATTCTGATTTGCATGCACCAATGCATCTCAGGCAAAACCAGGGAAGTCATCCTCCTGCTTTACTTGGCCCTGGTGAGACTGCAGCTGGAGTACTGCATCTAGTATTGTGTCCCCCACTTCAAGAAGGATGTGAATAAGCTTGAGAGAGTCCAGAGGAGAGCCACTTCTATGATTCAATGCCTGGAGGGGAGGTTGTATGAAGAGATGCTGAGGGACTTGGAACACTTCAGTCTGGAAAAGAGAAGGCTCAGGGGGCACTTGGTGGCAGCCTACAATTACATAAGAAGGGTACAGCATGACCTGGGAGAAGCAGGTGTTCACCAGAGCTCCCCAAGGGATAACACGGTCGAATGACCAGAAATTCCAGGAAGGACGATTTAGACTAGATGTAAGAAAAAAGGTCTTTATGGTGCATGTGTCCAGGGTCTGAAACAAACTCCCCCCCAGAGCTGGAGCAAGCACCTACTCTTGGAGTCTTTCAAAAACCAGGTGGATGTATTTCTTGCTGAGGTCACTTGATCCCAGCTGACTTCATGCCTATGGCGGGGAGGGGGCTGTACCTGATGATCTCATGAGGTCCCTTCCAGCTCCTAATGTATATGAAATCTATGAAAAGGAAGCACCCCCAAGTTCTGCAGGGTCTGTGTACCCTATGTTGTACAGAGTCCTAAGAAAGACCCAGGCCTGGGTGGTGTCAGTGATTACCACAGGCTTGTGAGTGTTCCCCAGAAAGTGGGTTGGCCAGACATAGGGGAAGCGTCCAAGCACGGGTTAGGGGATGGGTGCAGTGAGATGGACAGCTCAGTGCAGGAGCACTGGCCTACTGGCCTGCCACACTACCGCAAATTGCTACAGCTATGTTTATTTCAAGGTCATTATTTTAAAATTTGCTCCTTACTTCCATGTGTGTAGGAAGAGCAGGGTCTGACAGTAAGGAGGGAGGGGGAAGAGGGCATAGGGAGCTACCTTACCTCACATATTTATTTTCCATGCTGTAGCAGTGGGAGAGGGACAAATCAAGACAAACTTCCAATAATTAAATTCTATACATGGAAAATTATATCAAAATTATAGATTTTCCGTATGTTTTATCTAATTACTAGGGGGAGTCATCTTATAATTAGGGTTGTCTTATATTCAAATATGTGTGTGTTTGTGCATAAACATGCACATTGCTGTAGCAATTAAGTTTGGTGCATGGGGCAAAGCCTGAGCAGCAGCCTGACTTTACCTCAAGCACAGATCATGGGGGGAGGGTGGTACATGTCCCCCCCATGCTTGCCTGGGAGTGCATGCAATGATATGACATGGACATGAGCCACCCTTTCCCTGTTCCTACATCTCCCCAGATGAGCTACTTGTGGCTCTTCCTGAGCCCCACCCTGGTTGGGCAGCATCTGTTGGTACCCTTTGCTTTGGTGCCCAAAGTGGTCTTCCCACTTGCCTCCCCACCCCTATGGCTACAGCACTGAACATGCAACATAACCTATATATTATATATACCATCACTAGGAAAATAAAATCTTCATTTTGGAGACATGTTATTAAAATGCTGCCCATGATTAGTTTTTACCAGTTGTGTATTATTTGTTTTTGTTTTATAAATGCTCTGGCGGCTTTTATCCTATTTTGGGGATAAAGTTTGCATAATAGTTTCAAACAAGAATAATTCCCATTTTTAATGGAATGCTTTTATTTGGTATGAAAAAAGCCAGTCAAACAATCACAGTGCTAATCACATTATGGACATGCCTCATAGCTTTCTCAGAACAATCCAATTTTAAGTAAACTCTGGTAATGTGTTGCTGACTACAAATTGTAATACATTGATTGCATGTGGGGCGGTGGTAAGAAAAGGAAGATCAAATCAAGACAAGGGTTTTTTTTTTCAAAGGAAATTAAGGTGGTTGTATGCCTAATTCTCTTGGGTGTATTCAGGGGGAGTTCCAGTGGGTCTAGTAGTTTGATTCCTGTTGTACCTAAATAGGGTACTCTGGGACATGGTTCCAGGTGTGTTAGTTAGTAAGCTGTGCTAATTAAAAGTGTCTGTGTATCATGTGTATCAGCATCCCTGCACTGAAAAAATGGCAGCAGGGTGCTTTGAACTAAAGCTCATCAGATATGTTTTTTTCAAAGCGCCCTGTTTTTTCAGCATGGGAATGGTGATACATGTGATATGGAAAGCTGCCAGAGTGCAACAATTTCTGTGCTCCAACAGACTTGATTAATTCAATCTGCTCCAATGCGCTGGATTTCCAGTATATCAGAGCAGGCTCCCTGCACATCTATAGGAGTCCTTTAAAACCAACTGCCTGGGAGAAGCAGTAGCATTTCTGCTCAGGTTGTGCTGAGGGAGTCAACTGGCTTCTTGGTTCTTTATAACGTACCTGATTCCTGCTAATCTCAGGTGCTAATGACCATCTATTAGTTTTTATGGTCCCGATACTCTATTAATCAAATAATCCTTGCTTCTGTGGTTTCGATGTCTGCCAGCCATTCCTAGGAATGTCTCTCCTGTTTCACAGCCCTGCAGACTGTTTTTAGTGCTAACTAAAGACCTTACCTCAGGTCTGTTAGCATTAGCTCAGGTGAACATTAACTCAAGTGCGGAACATCTAACACTTCACTATCAAGATGCTCAAGCAGGCTAAACTTTGTTTTACAAATCTGAATGAGAGGTACGTTTAACTATAATGACTAGAGGACCAATGAACAGTATTTTTATTACTGTTGCCTAGATTGTTGTGTTTTTTAAAACTTAATATATAGTCTAGCAAGTACGTGCACATTCCAATAAAATGAAATTTGTTTGTGCTTTGATCTTAAACTGAATTACATAGCTGCAGGCCCCCAACTTATTTGTAAAGCTTCTAGTTCTTTTTACATGGAGAAAAACATGTGTTATGGCATATATGATATTGCACCACATTATTGGCACCCCCCTTTTCAAAATTCTAGATTTGCCCACAGGTGTATTTGAAAATCCTAGCCAGATAAACACTCCTGAGATTAAAAACTTTGCAAACCATTGCAACCCCCAAATATACTAGGACACTTTAACTCACTATATATTGAGAGAATGCTGACCTTGAATTACTGCAAAAGAGAATTAGCCTTTTTTTCCTTTAACTGGTGGTGCCTAGTGGAAACAGATCCACTGAATCTTAGAGGTGACGTCAAATGGCTACAAAAATATCAAAAGATAGCCTTTTTGTTAACTGTTCCTCTATGCTCTTTTATAAATAACAGCAAAACAAAAATAAATATATACATGGGGGCTTATGTCTTCCACATAGCTGACAAACTGAACTAATTGCAGGCAAGCTGGTGCACTCAGGGATCAGCTTTAATTTTTTCTCTATTACAGTTCCTTCCATAAGCATTTTGTCAGCAGGAGAGCCTTCAGTATTCTTGCAGCAGCATTGTCTTGGGTACCTTGATTACATTCCCTTCTCATAGGCACTGTCTTTTTCTTCCCTCTTCCCCATCAACTCTGATTGTTGCACACAAGGACTGTAAGAGAGCTTGTAAATTGCTCCTCAGCAGAATTTCTACCAGCAAGGTGTATATGACTAAAACTGTGCATAGAAACTCAATAAAATCAGTCCGTTATATCTTTTCTTTTTGCTTCTAGCTAGATATTGCATGATAAGTATGAAATAAATTGATGCAAAATAAAGTGAATAAGTAAATAACTACAACAAAATGGTTGTGAATGGATAAGTTTTAGCCGATGCATTTTGCAGGTGTGGTATCTGAAGAACAGAGAAGATATCTTGATCAAGGTTACATAGATCATTAGTATCTGAGTGGTAGTTCAAATAACTGAGCTTCCCACTTTTGTCCTGCATTTAACTTGCAGTGCTTGGCAATGAAAATGTTTGGTTTTTTTTAAAGAAAACCATTTTAATAAAAAGTTTTGCTCAATGACATGTTTGGTACCACATTAGCAAAAAAACAAAAAAAAAAAAACCCACTGGCTTTGCTTTTGGGATCCAGTTTTCATGTACCAGTGTGCTACCTGCAGGCTACTGATTCATTTTGTTGTTTTAGAAATTCACACCTCCAAAATAACTTTTGGCATGTATGCAGTCAATTCTGACTCTCTTTTTTAATTCTCAATGCTCATTTTTAGATGTTCATAGAAGTTTCATACAGTACAATATAGCCAGTTAACTAAACGGTTCATTTTTAATGGACAATGAAAATAGAGAATTAACTTGCTTGAATTGTTTGGAGTATTTATTACAAGGAAATTAAGGGGATTTCCTTCTCTCCCCCAATGTATCTTTCTGTTTCAGTTTCAGAAACACAAGTTTTTCAATATCTTAACTAAAGGCCTTGTTTCCCCTTCTACTAATATCTGGATTTAATGGATTCAGTGCACATGGCACTAATGCTGTTCTTATACTAGGGTTGGTTTTGGGTTCAGGGTTGGTTGAAAAGATGGGAAGGGGGATTCCTTAGGAGTGGGAAAGTCTGGATTTTTTACTTGGGGCAAGAGGGGAGGAAGAGTGGAGGCCAGGTTTTTTAACGCTGATGTTTTGAATTCTAATTCAAGGTGTACATCTTAACTAATGGTCTGTAGCTGACAGTGTGATTGCTTTATGGGTGCTCATAGCCCACAAATGCTTTAATTTGATTAGTATGTAAGCAAATAGCAGGGTAACAGTAGAAGCGAATATGTAGCAGGAAAAACTTCAGGGCAGGCTGTACAAGTCAATAGAAGATCTTGAATATATACTTAGTTTACTTACCAGATTGAAACTCTGCTACCTTGTTTTCCCAGCTGTTCTTGTCCATGCTAGCTATATTAAAACCACTGTTCATGTATCCATCTGCTGTAAAATCACACCTTAATTTTACAGTATAGACATAGCCTGATTAAACAAAGAATAATACTTACCTTAAAGTTTAATAGGATTAAAAAGCAATTAAGCAGGAACCATTGTTCCTCTTTATTAAATCAGGAAGACATGGTTATATTTTAATTAGAGCTGATCAGAAATATAGCAAAATGAATCTTGTGAAAAATCCTGTTGAACACTTACTTTTTTCACTGCAACTTGCAAAATGCTCTAAGCAGCTGTCATTCTGATGTACAAAACATCCGGTGCTTCTACTTTCATAATAATTTAATAATTGGTTTAATAATTGGTTCTTTTCAGAGAAAATATGGAAGAAAAAAAAGACAAAGTTCATCATAACATGTCCAAAATGCAAAAACAATGCAGGAGCACCAACCAGTTTTCTTATGTTCTGTCATGGACAGGATACCTCATGACATTATCATGAACTCTGTTTTTTTTAACTAACATTATAGATAATGGTGGTTACAAATTCTGTATCCTCTGTGAATATTAACCTATTCCTGAAATTAAGGGTAGTTTGGGATTCAAGCATTCAAGCACTGAACACATACCTTGAATATAAGAACACAGATTTTCTTTTATGCATATGAAAGATTCTTTAATATTCTCATGATGTAAGCCACTTTTCAAAGGAAGAGTTTACCTTGTAGATCACATCTTCCTCCCATCAGACAGTAGGCCTGTGGCACACTATATGATTATATGGAAAAATAATATAGGGAAGGTACTTTTATTTTATCTACTGTCATTTTAATGTGATTTAGCAGTGGGAAGCTAGAAAAGCAAGCACATATGTACAGTTTGTTCTCCGCCGAACACTGACCACAAATTGAAAACAACTGCTCCTTATTGTTTATGACTTTCAGTAAATAAGAGCCTGATTTTGCAAAGTTCAAAGTGTTTTAGGTATTTTAAATTTCTAGCAGCATCCATAAAAGTTAGGATCACTTAGCACACTTATGTTGGGGACATGGGTATTCACCGCTTGACTTCATGAACTGTCTGATAGAAATGAGTCTAATGGCTTTTAAAATGTAATACAAGCAATTAGAATTAAAAATCTCATGGTCGGTATTATATAGCATAATGCATTTTAGGTAGTAAATTTAAAAGATCTGTCTATAGTAACAAAGAAATGAATCAAACAAGCGAAATATTTAATAAGAGGCTGTACTTTAAAGTACTCCTGTGACAATTATGTTTCATTATTTTTCTCTTTTTCTTTCTTTCCATCACAGCTTTTACTTGGGATTAATTGGCTAACAATCTTTCAGCCGAAGTCCTTGATTCAAGCATGTGTTTCCTTTCATTTGGAAACACGTACTTTTATTTCAGTACCACAAAATAATCTGACATGAGACCTAACATCTCATTTTTGTTGCAAACCACAAAAATCTAACGGATGACCAAACCAGAATGTGTGTAACATTTGTTTTACTAAAGGCTAACCAGATGTTTGAGCCCTATGAGAATGTGGATGTGGACTGCAAGGAGACCATTAGTCTTTCAATAGGCATACAGAACTCAAATTTTGGAGGATGGATTTGAAGAACTTTTGGAATTCCTACCTTCATTTTCTGCAGGTATTAGGACATCCTTCTATGCAGCTTGTGTACTCCAGCATATTATTTTTTAAACAGAGGTAACTATTTAGGCTAAGATACTTTTAGAACAGACAAGTTACTTGGGGTACCTCCGAATAGCCACAATACAGGTCATACAGAGACATCCTGAGCTGGCTGGGAATACTCTGGCTCATGTCATAGAGTCTACAAGGTACAGTAAGACTGCTTCTGGTTCTCAGGTGTACTACTTGAGTTACTTAAAGGATGCTGTTTTCCTTAAGACAGTTGCTTGACACTGTTGGAAAACCAAGTCTCCTGAAGTCATTTCACACTGAGCAACCATTAATTAGTAATCTTTAAACTCCTGTACCTAAGTATCCTTATCAAAAGCATCAGATTGTAAAGTGCTTGTGGAAAGTCTTTGAGGAGCTGATATGCCTCTAGTATGAACTGGAGATAGGAATTTTGAATCATCAGACCCCTGGGATAGGAGCTCAGATTTTGTGAGAGGATGTTATTGTTGGTCCTTCACAAGCAAAGATGACCGCATCCAGCAGGTGTGGGCAGGGGAGAAGAGAGAAAGGAGGCAGGAAAGAAAAAGGAAGGGAGAAAAGAGAAAGGGAGAAAGAGAAGAAAAAGGCAAAAGAAGAGAGAGGAAAGTGTGAGAGGATAGTGCAGTTACAAAGGCCACAGTTCTAAAGTAATGAATCTGTGTGGTGTCTAATGAAACAAGTCCAGGTATAGAGGTGTTTCTGCTCATATCTTTCTGCTGCTTTTGGACAGAAGCAAGTCTCCTTGATAAACTTCTTGCAGAAAGAAATCAGATGAGGACAATAAAGTAACTTACATGGAGTCCTATGTGTTGATGGCAATGAGCAAGGTTGAAATGGCAGAGCCATTGGATTTGGTGTGCCTTGGTAATCACCAACGGACTGAAGCAAGAGGGCTGTAGAATTTGAAAATCACTGCTGAGTTTGTTTCAAGCCAAATTTAGTGACTGGTAATTGATACCGGCATACATACACATTTCCAGTTTAAAACCACCTTACCTCCTTCACTGTATGGCAAAATATTTTCAGTAAAATGATGCATATGCACAACTGAGAAGATGCAGGAACAAGAATACCTGGAGAGTAGACTGTTTCTCGAGGTATAGTGCATGTTCTTTTTTAGGGGCTGCTCAGAGAAATTGCAAACTATTACTATTACAGTAAAATGTTAAGGAAAATCAAAAGTTATTGAGAAATATCAAAGTTGAAAGTTTTCAGCATTTAAAACATTTCTAGCTTATGGCTGTTTGCAAAAGTAGTGCATGGAGTAACTTTTATTATTTCCTCAGATTCTGCATTGCTACTTCTCATCTTTCTCACATTTCCCTTGTCTTTCTTGGCAACCTGCCGTTTGGCTTCCAAAGTGCTGCCAGAGTCAGGAATATGCTTTAACTCCCCCCCCCCATTTGTTTATCTGTTATGAAATATACTTTAAGTGATTGAACTGTATTTGCTAGCATCCAGAGGAGTTCACAAAATACCTGCAGAGCAAGCATTGTAACATCCTGCTAGCTTATTTTTTTGATGCTGAGACATCATTCCTGGAACTGTGGGGCTCCAGATGAAAGGACTTTTGGAACTACTCCCCTCACTTTTGTTCCACAGCAGCTAATAAAAATATTAGCTGTCTTGAAGTATGTAATGCCTATATGGTAAATAGATTGTTCGGAGTGGAGCTACAAAATTTGTTGTTCTTTTTCACTTTCGCTACCAGAACAGCCAAATAAAATGACTTGTTAATATGTATATATTATTTATATGTTTTTAAACATGCCATTTTATATGGTAGCAAAAGTGGAGAACAACAAGAAATTTGCAGTTCCATTCTGAGCAATCCACTTACCATAGTAGGTGTACCATACTTCAGGACAGCTAATATTTTTATTAGCTGTTGTGGGACAAAAGTAAGGGAAGTAACTCCAAAATTCCTGCTATTTGGAGTCCCACAGTTCCAGGAATGATGCCTCAGCATCAAAAAAAAAAAAATTAGCAGAATGTTACAATGCTTGTTGTGAAGGTATTTTGTGACCATTTCTGGATTTCTCTCGCTCTCTCTCTTTTTCTGAAGTCTATAGACTACAGACTCCAGTAAGTCAGAGTTACATACCAGTGAGAGATCAGAGAGGTTTCCCTTCCTGCTGTCCAACCACTGATTTTTACAGCCTGGGATAGAAATCCCTGCACTGTCTTTTGCAGTGTTCTACACAGCTTTTTATATTAACCTACATTTTGTATATTACTGGGTGTGTCTACAGTAGAATACTTTAGAGTAATCTGTGCTGGCTACACATCTATACATGCAGGGACATGGAAGCAGATTTGCTGCTCCCACTTTCTGCAGCCCTGCATGGTCCCCTGTGGCATCCAGGGAGAGCTGTAGGCTCCCTGTGGATGCTAGCCCAGGAGCTAGCAGGGAACACAAAACCAGGAGACAGCTTTGCTGGCGGGGCCTGGGACATTGTTCCCTGCCTCTAGGAGCTGTCTGTTGCTGGGGCAGGCTCTACCACTGGAGCCGGGGTCAGAACAAGGTGCCAGTTAAAGCAGCTTTTACTGTAGTATTAAGCTAAATAGCTGTGCATAAGCCGTGTGCCAGTTCTACTGAGCAGTAGTGCCAGTTACTGCACATTGATTTAACACTTGTTTATACAAATACTAAACTTAATGCACAGTAATTAACACATTAATGAATGTGTAGATGCACCCAATAAGTACCTGTATTTGTAGACAGTGATGCTTACTGCAAAGTAATTAGCTCTAATCTTGAGTAAAGCATCTTATGTAGACACATCTACTGTATCCTAGAATGTTCTGAGTCTGGCCCTGGGTATCTAGCCCGAATCCTGGAAGACTAGAATTGACTTTGCAATATTTTTGTGCAGGTTATTATTCATGGAAATGCTGATAGTATATTAAGCCCTCCACCTCTCAGCTGGTAATGTTTATTTTGTCCTTTTGCTTAAGAAAGTATTTGTATTGGTGTTTTGATTACCTGGCATTAAAAAAAAAATATCCTGGATCTTGAATAAGTGCATATTTTATATTAAGGTCAGGACTAACTTGATGAGTTTATTAACTAAGCATTTATACAGCTCACTCTGATTGATCAGGTTTAGGATTTTCAGTGAATACAGATACCCACATCTCTGCAAATTACAATAGGGACTGGCCACCTAATTCCTGCAGGCTTCTTTGGAAAAAAATATCACAGCTAAGCAAAATATTAAAGTGTGTGTTAACACTTTTACTTGTTTCTGTCAGATATGCTGAACTGTGTTCTGTGATCATGTCACTGGTGACTGCTATTTCTTTTCCCATGACATTCCTTTTTCCCTTTTTAATTACTACCTTGAACACCAGCATCTATAGCAAGCCCTTACTGAATCAAATTCCCACTTTTTATTTAACAATAAAATAAGAGGAGGAAGAAGTTTCTTCTATGAAAGGAATAAGGAAGACATCTGGTCCTTTGACTGCTTTTCCATGCTGCTCATCCATATGGCCACTAATGATACTGCCAGGGTAGACCAAAAGTGACTGCATGGCTCTGGCTGAAAGCATGAAGGGTGTAGGAACTTAGGTGGTATTCTCATCAATCCTTCCAGTTAAGGGTAAAGGCGCAGCTGGAGAAGCCTTATTCTGGAGATCAACACATGGCTTTGCATGTGATTTTGGCTTCTTTGGCCATTCCAAGAAAATGGACTGCTGGGAAGAGGTGGGATCCACCTAATGAAGAGAGGAAAGGGTGTAATCTCATACAAGTTTGCTAATCTAGTGAGGAAGGCTTTAAACTAGGGTTACTGGGCAATGGAGAAAAAAACCCTGAGGTAAGCAAAGATCCAGAGGACCTGGCTGAAAATTTAGTAAAGGGAAAAAATAGAAGAATCTTTAGCAATGTTATTATGGAAAAAAATAGAAGAATTAATTAGACATCTTATGTGTTTATATACTAATGTGAGAAGCATGGGAAACAAACAGGAAGAATTGGAGGTCCTAATGCAAATGTTGAATTCTCATGTAATTGGGATTACAGAGATATGATTGGATAGTTCACATGACAGGAATATGGTCATGGATGTGCATAGCTTATCCAGGACAGATAGGGATAAAAAGGAGGAGGTGTTGACCCACATTCAAAGGCAATGTACGTTTGTTCCAAGGTGAAGTATGAAGCAGAGGGTAAGCCTATTGAAAGCCTCTGGATAAAGGTCAGTGGGAAGAGTAGTAGGGGGGGCATCATAGTGAATGTCTGTTACAGGCCATAAAACCAGGAGGAGGAGCTAGAAAAATCTTTCTTTAAACAATTGACAAAGACTTCCAAATCACATGATCTAGTTCTCAGGGGGAACTCTGTTACTGGGACATCTTCTGGGAGTGAAACACAGCAGTGCAAAAGCAGTCTAGCAAATTCTTGGATTGTGTTTGGGATAATTTTTTTACATAGGTGGTAAACAGGCCAACTAGAGGATAAGCTCTTCTCAATTTGCTGCTCAGAAACAGGGAAGAATTGGTTGAGAATATGAAGGTGGAAGGCAACTTGTGTGACTGACACAAAATGACAGTTTAAGATGCTAAGCAGAAGAAGGAAAGATATCAGCAGAATAAGAGACTGCACTTGAGAAAAAGACTTTAGCAAACTTAGAGAACCAGTGGGCAGGATTCTGTGGGAAGCATGTCAGAGAGGTAAAGTACTTCAGGTAAGTTAGCTGTACTTTAATGATGCTTTTTTAAGGGCACAGAAGCAACCTATCCTGATGAAACAGAAGAGTGGGAAGTGCAAAAGGAGATCAGGCTAGCTAGAGAACTACCTCTTTTGTGAGCTGAAACTCAAAAGGAAATCCGACATAAAGGGGGACCTTGGTCATAATACTAAGGAACAGTAAAAGAGTAGTGTATAGGCACTCAGAGAGAAAATTAGGAAGGCCAGGCACGATCTGAGATGCAACGGGCAAAGGACATAAAAGATAATAAAAAAACATTTTGCAGGGATGTCAAAAGTAAGAAGAAGATCAAGAAACCATAAAACACTTACAGCAATGGGAGCCAACCTTCTTAGCAGGCATGCCAAAAATTAGCCTTGCACTCTCACTGAGTGTCAGTCCAGTCCTCTTTCTCTGCCTGATTAGCTGCTCTGCATTCTGCTCCCTGCTCTGTGCTTCCTGCACAATATTTTTGTTTGGGTTGCTGCTTCCAGACTGCGTTCCCTGCCTGATCTCCTGCTCTGCCTTCTTCTCCCTTCCCTACCTACTGCTTTGCTTCTGTCCCCTCCCTGATCTGTCATGTGTCAGACAGAGGCTGCCTGTGCCACTGAGGTGGGGTCCAAGTCATGTAAAGGGACCTGAGACAGGGCCCAGGTTCACAGAGAGGCCTGAGGTTCATAAAGGAAGCTAGGCGTGAGACTCCAGGTGCGGGGGACTGAGGCCTGGTGTTGGGCAGGGGATGAGGCCCCAGTGTCGCCACACCTGCAAGGTGCTAAACAAGCACCTACTGATTGTGCAGTAACCAGAATTACTATGCAGTTATGCCTAGGAACAGCTTTTTCATTCTGCTGACTGCTTAGTAGCTCATGACTATTGTGCCTTAGCATCTCGTTATGTTTCCTATCATGTATGTATGTATTGTAGGTAAGTAGTGGTACACTTAAAAATGCAAAAATGAAAGGAAAAATTGTTTTGAAAGAAAAAGAAACTATTACTTCCTTTGCCACCTCAAGCCATTATTTAAGAGTGAATCAATCCTTCCTAGAAGTGGGGTGCCTGTTGCTGCATGTGTCTCCACTCTCTCTCCCTCTCCCTCTCTTCACTTGGAAAGAAGGTAAATCCTGGTTTCTCCAAACCGCCCTTTTCCCAGCGCTGCATGCTGCACCAGTTGCTAGGGTTCCTCTGATCCTCTCTCACCCTCTCTCTGAGGCCTGCCTCCTGCAGCTCTTCCAAAATACCAGCATTGGGAGGGGAGTTCCCCTGTGCTCCAGACTTCTTGGTACAGGGATCACCCCCAGGTTGCCCCTCTCTGGCTGAAAGTCCTGGCTGTGGTGCTCCCCTGGTCAATCTGGATCTGGTATTCACTCTGGAAGCGCCGTCTGGCCCAAGTGTGCCCTGCAGCAGGCTGACCTGGGCCAGCTCCATGTGACATAGGCAGTGCGGGGTTCAAGGCAGCCGGGGCTACACCACACCACCGGGAGGCTCTGCCAGTAGTGGCCTATGAGTGCTCAGATGGCTGCTGCTGCTTTGGGGCGGGGCTGTGTGCCATGCTGGGGGGCAGGTAGGTAACCCATCCCTTCTGAACAGTCTCCCCACCCCCACAGTCCCCACCACCCCGACACAGTCCCTCGACTCACAGTCCCTCAACCCCAACACGCCTACTTACTGGGTACAGAGCCTGGGTCTGATCCACCCCTGCAACCTTGCCCTGCTCCAAGGGCACAAGGAAGTCATAGAGATTCTCTGGTGGGTGCCAGATCACCTCTCTGGAGGACAGCCTCCAGTAGCTTCAGGGCACACTCCAGGAGCATGCTCTGCACCACTTTTTTCTGGTGTGTGGGGTTTTTTTAACATGCCAGGATTTCCCAGTATCAAAATTAGAGTCCACACTGCAAATATGCAGCACAAGAAACATTTTTTTCATTCCTAGTATGCCTCTTGCGGCATCTCAAACTGCTTTGAGGCACTGCACAGGCACATGCTCGTTCATCTGGATGCGCCCCAAGGGACTGTGCGCCACCCTGATCTTCTGTCTTAATCAAGCCTGTGCCTTCATTCATACATTCCTCACAGGATTCTTGAGGCTCTCAGGAGGGAAATCCTTCTCCAGAAGACCTTAAAAGACATGGGAATTTGATAAATCCTGTCTAATTTATTTTTTAAATCATATTTTACAGAAAATGTAACCTGTACCCCCAGACCTACTTTATAAATGCTGAAGCCAATATCACTTTTGTTTGTGAATTTTAGGAAGGTAACATAAAATGTAACTCTTGATGGGAATGTAGTTACAATCTTATACTTGGGAGTCATGCATTGTTCCCCATAATTTCTCACATACTTGGGAGTCACTCACAATAATGCACAGTACAGATCTATTTTTGAAAAAAAAAATACCATCCATCTTGGACGGATGAATTTGAAGTGGAGCAGACACAAAGAAGGGCTCTAACATGACCAGGGAATGGAAAATAAAGAAAAAGTTTCTTTAGCCTAACAAATGCTGAGAACGGCAAAACTGCTCTCTGTAAAAACATCAGAGGAGTCAACACTAGGGAAGGAGAAGAGCTAGTCAAGCTGGCAAGAGAAGAAGTGGATATAAACTGTCTATAAATAAGCTTTGATAGGTTATTTCAGAAAGTTTCTAAGCGTTAGAGCAGCAAACAGGCTTTCAACAGGAGTAATAAGAGATTCAGAATGGAGGTTGGTAAATCAATGAAAGGGCTTATATAATGTAGCTGCTTGTGATAGCAGGGAACTTGATTTGATCCAAACTTTGAACCCAGGGTCTTTGTTGCAAAAATAAATTAATGAAATATAATGTGAAAGAGAATAAGGAAGTTGCATACGAAATGCTTCTCCGGAATGTTCTGGCTCTGACTCACGTCTTCACAACTGCCAATAAATCTACACTTACAGTTAATTCAGCTCAAAGCACACAGTTTACATTGGGGGTTTTTCCCCATAGCAGCAACATATGTCAAGGAAAGAGCAATTAATTCATCCTGGGATGCTCTGAAGCTCTAAAGTTTCTGGGTTTGAACACTTTTGATTATAAATTTAATCTTTAACCAGCTGTTGGCCCCTGCTGCAGGTCTGCACAAAGGGGCTAGAATAGCAACCTGGAAATGTCTTAAGGGCAAGGATGCTACTCCTTGTCTTTACTTGGACCTAATAAGAAAAAGATAGAAAAAGAAAAAAGTGATAGAAAGAGACAGAGGAGAGTCAGGAAACACAAGAGAGATACGGAAAAAGCAAAATAGATTATAAACTACTGAAATAAACAGCCTCCCTGTGTCTTAGACTGATGATCCTGTACATGTTGATATATCTAACCACATCCACAGTCTGTGATTACAAATTCATAAGACACTAATACAGCTGAATCCTTCCAGCTCTCAAGCTCTGAATGTACAAGTGAATTTTATATAAGAAGGCAAGAATTTAAAAAGGTTTTGCTCCTGGACATTGTTGGGGAACTTTGCAGGCCACACACCAGGAACCAAACAAATTATACTATCCCACAAAGGCTGTTTCAAAATTCGTAAGGCATAAAATTAGCTTGTGGGTTTGAGATGTGGCCATATGTCCACTGAGTGCAAAGGTAATCCCATCAAATATCCTTGTGACCCAACTCAGATTTAAATTTGTCCTCAGGGCCGAACAGCATATTGACATAAACCCTAGATCCTGGACATCAGAAAAGCAGATTTTGACTCCCACAGGGAGCTGATGGGTAGGATCCCCTGGGAGGCCAGTCCGAGGGGGTAAGGAGTCCAGGAGATCTGGTTGTATTTTAAAGAAACCTTAACCTGAGGGTGCAGGAAGCAACCATCCCAACGTGCAGGAAGAATGGCAAATATGGCAAGTGACCAGCTTGACTCAGCAGTGAACTCTTGGTGAGCTTAAACACAAAAAGGAAGCTTACAAAAGGTGGAAGCTTGGACACATGACTTGGAAGGAGTACAAGAATTGTGCTTGGGCATGTATGGATGAAGTCAGGAAGCCCAAAGAGTGCAATTGGAGTTGCAGCTAGCACAGGATATGAAGGATAACAAGAAGGGTTTCTTGTAGTAAGTATGTAAACAACAAGAGGAAAATCAGGGAAACTGTGGGTCCCTTACTGAATGGGGGAGGCAATCTTGTGAAAGATGCTGAGGAAAAGGCTGAAACACTCAATATTTCAGTCTTCACAGTCGAGGTCAGCCCCTAGGCTACTGCACTGAGAAGTGCAGTTTGGGGACGAGGCGAGTAGACTTCAATAGTGAAAGAACAGGTTAGGGACTACTTAGAAAAGCTGGATGTGTACAAGTCCATGAGGCCAGATGCAATATATCTGAAGGCGCTGAGGGAGTTGGCTGATGTGACTGAAGAGCCGCTGACCATTATCTTTGAAAACTCGTTTTGATTGGGTGAGGTCCCGAACAATAGGAGAAGGACAAATATAGTGCCCAACTTTAAGAAAGGGAAGGAGGATCCAGGGAATGACAGACCAGTCAATCCCGGGAAAAACCATGGAGCAGGTCCTCAAGGAATCTTTTCTCGGCATCTGGAGGAGAAGGTGTCTAGGAGCAGTCAGCATGGATTTACCAAGGGCAAGTGATGCCTCACCAACCTAATTGCCTTCTATGAAGAGATAACTGGCTCTATGGATGCAGGGAAAGCAGTGGGCATGATATATTCTTGCAAGCAAGCTGAGGAAGTATCGATTGGATTAACAAACTGTAAGGTGGATCGAAAGCTGTCTGGATTGTCAGGTTCAATGCAATAATCAATGGCTCAATGTGTAGCTGGCAGCCGGCATCAAGAGGAGTGCACCAATCTTCAGTCCTCTGGCCACCTTTTTTTCAATATCTTCATTAACGATCTGAAAGATGGAGTGGATTGCACCCTCAGTAAGTTCATGGATGACAGCAGGCTGGGAGATGTAGTAGATAAACTGGAGGGTTGGGCTAAGATTCAGAGTGACCTAGACAAATTGAAGGAATGGGCCAAAAGAAATCTCATGAGGTTCAATAAAGGCAAGTATAAAATACTGCATGTAGGACAGAAAAATCCCATGCACTGCTACAGCATGGGGACTGACCAGGTAAGCAGAAGCTCTGCAGACAAGGACCTGGAGGTTACAGTGAACAATAAGATGGATACAAGTCAGCAGTGTGCCTTGTTACTAAGAAGGCTAATAGCATACTGGGCTTCATTATTAGGAGTGTTGCCAGCAGATAAGGGAAATGGTTATTTGGCTCTATTTTGCACTGGTGAGGGCACATCTGGTACAGTGTCCAGTTTTGGGCTTCCCACTATAGAAGGGATGTGGACACACTGGAGAAAGTCCAGTGAAGATTAGTGAAAATGGTTTGGGAGCTGGGGCACAAGGCTTATGAAGAGAGGCTGAGGGAACTGGCTTTATTTAGTCTGCAGAAGAGAAGACTGAGAGGGAACTTGATAGCAGTCTTTAACTACCTGAAGAGTGGTTCCAAAGAGGATGGAGCTACACTGTTCTCAGTAATGACAGATGACAGAACAAGTAGCAATGGTTTCAAGTTGCAGCAAGGGAGGTTTAGGTTAGATATTAGGAAGAACTTTCTTACTAGGAGGGTTGTGAAGCACTGGAACAGGTTACCTAGAGAGGTGGTGGCATCTCCAAACCATCTTAGAGATTTTTAAGGCCTGGCTTGACAAAGCCCTGACTGCAATAATCTAGATGGGGCTGGTCCTGCCTTGAGCAGGGGTTAGACTAAATGACATCCTGAAGTTCCTTCCAACCTCAATTTTTCTATGACTCTAATACACTAGCAGGACACCATCAACTTGAAAATCATGCTTCTGTCCAAGCTATCATTGAACTATTATTATAAATCATATCTACAATAATTTCAAGAAAGACAAAGTATATACATATATTTTATATATAACATGCTTCCTCTGTTCAGTTTATAGAACTTTATGTGTGTTTAGTTAATAGATGATTCCACAGTATTATACACTTGATGGAGACTTGAAAGTGTGCAGAGACCCCCTACTTACACTCACATTGCCAGTTTGGGGCCTATTTTGGTCAACTACCAATATTGTTTGTATGGGTCTTTTGGGAGACAATGTTGGTAAGAGAAGAAGGTGAGAAAAGAAACATTCTAAATTGGAAAATATAATTATAAGGCCTCAAAAATTGACAAAGGTACCTGAGGGCATATCTACTCACTGACAGTGAGTCATGTTATTTAAAATGACTGGTTGTTGCATTGCTTCATCCTGCTAATATCTTTCACCATTATCTAAATAACATGAATGTTGCACCCTGCACCTACTAATTATCAGCTGGAAGAAACTGGTCAAAGATTTAAGTAAGGCCTTCTACGGGAACACACTGTAACTCCTCTCCCAGACATTGTGAAACTAATGAAAGGCTCAGATTTCAAACTGTTAGATGGCTGCCTCTTGCCCAGAACCACTGTTGTATTTAAGTCTTTTCCACTAGGTGATCAGGGAATAGAGGAATTATCATTACAGAGATGAATGGTATGCTCTTGGGTGTACTACCATACTTACAAAGATAGAGTATGAGCTGTTTGCTGCCAAAACCACTGCTTCATTGCAGAATTAAGTATCGTAGAGGGACATGGTGTGGCTTGGCTTATATTTTGGACATTTGATTCAGATACCCAAATATAATCTGTTTAGAGGACAATAAAGCTATCTGAAAGTTAAACTGGCTCAATTGTTTGATTTGTTTCAAAGCTATCCCTTCAGCAGTGCTGAACACCCTGTCATTGCTCCCTTGAGAGGCAGGCTAACATTTGCCTTCTGAAACCTGTAATAGGTTCCATATTAAAAGTTACAGTTCACTAGAAATGATATTATACAATCTAAGGTTGCTCTTTGTCTGGAACATGCTGCCAGAGCAGTTAAAAGTATTTTGCCACGGACCCCTTTTATAGCTTGCTATAATTTTTTCATTTGTCCATAACCTGAGTTTTCCACTCAGACAATACCGGCAAGATTGTTCCATAGCAAAGCCCAGTAGAGCACACAGTCTTTCTCCACCAACCCACACACATTCTCTCACAGGGGAAAATTGCCTTAGGGGTTCCTTATTTATTTAAAAGCTTTTCTTGCTTCTTGCATCTTAATTCCCCTGCTGTCACTGCCAGTCTGTCTAGTGTAGCTGAAGCAATCTGATGGGTGAACTCTACCAGACAAGGTTTCTTGTTAAAAGAAAGGTCATGTACTGAATACTGTTGGTAGGAATCCTTCATTTAAAAGACAGTTTTGCTTGTGGTCTAGTACAACTAATAGAATTAAAAGAGGAGAGCAGCATAGTAAGGGGTAGAAGGTAGGATGAATAGTGGTCAAGAAAAAGGGAAAAACTTTCTGGCTATCTGACTTAATATATGGATGGGTAGCCAACTACATTTCATTTTCCAGATACTAGTCTCAGGCACTCAAAAAATGTTCTTATACTATATGTGTAACACTTGAAGAAATGAAGTCGAGGCAATTTATGGTTATGTTGCCAGTAACTGAAAATAATGATCAGCCTCTTACTCCTGCCCCTCCTACTAAATGTTATACTATTATTACTTCATATTTTTAACACCCAGTGATTAGGATTGTTTCACAAAGAAACCAACATGCTTTTAACTGGGGTTGTTGTATATTCTTTCTGAAGACCTAACATAGTAGACTTAACATGTGTAATTCCATTTTTATGGTTTGCCTGGATGTGAGAGACTTACTTAATTTCATTGTAATTTAAACCTAGACCCTTAGGGTGTGCAAAAAGAAGTCAAGAGAAGAATCCTAAACATAAAGGTTCCTTTCCTTCAACCTGTAAGAGCTCTGTTAGTGTTTCTTTCCCAGTGGGAACAACTCTTAGATGCACTAGACTTGCCCAACTGGCACTGCGCATAGTTAGGATGACCATATGGGACAATGTGAAATCGGACTTTGCTCCCACCCCTACCTTTCAAGTTAGTGGAGCTGCTGCAGGCAGAATCAGGGACAGGGCTGTGTGGTGGAGCTCTAGTATTACTGTTCAGGCAGCTAAGGGAGTCAACGACCTGCTAATAACGCATTGTATTTTACTTCACAGATGTCAACAAGCAGCTCCCCTGTTTAATAGTGATTCCACTAATTAAGCTAACCTATTTTAGAGTAATTCTACTGTCTGCTAGAAATTCCTGTTTAACAGATGTGCTGCTGTGTTGCTCTTCCTGCCTGCCTTGCACCTGGGATGCTTGTTTTAATTTTCACTGGCTGCCTAGGACCAGTCTCTAAAATCTGAGAATGTACCAGCTAAACTAGGACATCTGGTCACCCTATACATGGTGCACCATGCTTTTAACTATCCTGAGCTGTCTTCATAATGATTCTTGGCTAACAGAATACATGCAAGAGAGGCCAGAGACTTTGTGATCTTATACTCCAAAAGCTTTTACAAATAGATCTAGACAATTCTGATTCAGATCTTACAGGTCTGATTATATATCAAAAATGAAATAGAAGTACATAAAACCACTCTAGGAGTACATTAATACAATGCATGGATTGCATTGTGTCCTTTGTCAATGGGCTAGACCTACAAACTACACTACGCAAGTAGTGTGCCATATAAGTGGGTATAAATTGCTACTGGACAGGAGTCATTGCTTGCTTCCACTTTATACCTATTTACTTTCAGTCTGAGCAACTATAAAATGTATAAAGATTCAGATGTGCAAGTTATTCTATCTGAGGGGGGAACATAAAAGTTTTTTGTGGCAAGGATCGAATTAACTGGTATTTCAGCTACAAGTGTCTGGTTGTGGCCATATTTGGTCTACTACAAGTTGCTGAATGAACAGATGTGGCATCTGTGGAAGCCGTAGCAGATTAATATCTTCCAAATAAATGCCTGAGTGAAATAACGTACTAAGGGATAGGCCTGTTCATTGCACTGCTCCAAAAATAGGTGCAAGTTAAAATAGAGTCAAGTGTTTTACAGAGTGCCCTGGCAACAAGAACTAATATTGCAGTGAGTTGTAAGTCTTAGGAATGCAAGGAGAGTTGGGCAAACAAACTCAATTTCTAAGTTATAAACACAGGCTGCTGCACAGAAAGGCAACAATAATAATGAAATGTGTAAAGGAAACCTCTCAACACCATAAATCTGATGCACTAATGTAAGGAAAGGGCAAATATCAAAATAAAATTAGAAACTTTATTTAAAAGTAGGTTGCTCTAGATAAATTTTAGAAATACAGATAAGGCAACTAGAATAGTTTTCAAGTCAAAGTATTTCACATACTCGAATTCTAACATTATGTTTAATTGATTTATCTGCGATATTAATTATTTCTGACATTCCTGACACTACTGAATGTTTTTGTTTCAGAAAGTCCTTTTGATTGATAAGTAGGAAAATTTTCCAAAGTGGCAGGGTCCCAAGATATTTCCTAGACTGATCCTGGCAACATCAGCATCAGTGCTTGGTTCTGGTATTTTGATTTGGAGAATATCCACCTGTAGTTTGCAAAACTAACTAACATAATTTATTTGCAAGATACTGGGCACGTCTACACATGCCCCTGTGGCACCATTGTTACTGCACCATCATTTAATACTTCTAAAGGACTTCCTACAGGTGCCAGAAGTGCATGGTTATTTTTAGCCGCTACATCACTATAGCGACACTCTATAGCAAGGGAGCATGTCACTAGGGCGATGTACCTGCAGTAGCATGGCTTGTGCCTGCTGATGCTGTTCACAATAGCATCTTGTGTAGACATGCCTATGGTCTATGATGATGCATGAACATATGCATTAGAGATCTAATCAAGTTGTTTAATTCCAACTTATTTTGGATGCGAATATACTGAGTATTGAACTAACACTGTGATCAAGACTTTGTAAAGTGAATGTCATGGCTTACAACTGTGAAGATTTAATTTTCCCTATTATGAGTGTGCTCTCTTTCTGTTTCAGAAACACTAAAGAGTAATTAACACAACAATATTTTCTTCATTTATAGGTAATAATAAAGAAAAGAAAATTAACCAAATAAATCTGAAAAAAAACCCCAACATTTGGTCTGTATTCTGATTCAGAGAGATAATGAACAGAAAAAAATGTTATTGATATGTTTAAATAGCACTAAAATGTTAAGAAACCATCTACATTTCTTTTATTGAATGTCACAGTTAAACGAGAAAAGTGTATTTCCATAAAACTGCATGACAAAGGCATGCAGTCTAAGTACCTTGTTTACTGTGTTTCCTAGACAAGGGCATAATGTTAACTGGTAGAAACATACAATTTATTTGCATTTCTAAATCATACGCAAAAAAAATTCAATGTACCTTCAATCCTGCCAGATTATTCCATCAATTTCCAAAGCTTGGAGGGCAACCCTAGTCTACAATACAGTTTGAATACTGAAATGGTAAGTCTAGACAACAACTGACTCTCAGTAGTCATTAACTCACTTCAGTTTATTTTATTTTTCTCACCTTATTCTGCATGTCTCCATGTCCAGCACATCAGCTTTGCCCCCTGAAATATGCCAGACTCCATAGATCCATAGATTCATAGATATTAGGGTCAGAAGGGACCTCAATAGATCATCAAGTCCAACTCCCTGCATTGGCAGGAAAGAGTGCTGGGTCTAGATGACCCCAGCTAGATGCATATCCAACCTCTTCTTGAAGACCCCCAGGGTAGGAGAGAGCACCACCTCCCTTGGG
>JAGPOW010001296.1:63628606-63652977 GCA_030014935.1 Caiman crocodilus
GCAGGAAAGAGTGCTGGGTCTAGATGACCCCAGCTAGATGCATATCCAACCTCTTCTTGAAGACCCCCAGGGTAGGAGAGAGCACCACCTCCCTTGGGAACCCATTCCAGACCTTGGCCACTCTAACTGTGAAGAAGTTCTTTCTAATGTCCAGTCTAAATCTGCTCACTGCTAGCTTGTGGCCATTATTTCTTGTAACCCCTGGGGGTGCCTTGGTGAATAAAACCTCACCAATTCCTCACCTTCCTCACCTCACCTTCTGTGCTCCTGTGATAAACTTATAGGCAGCCACAAGGTTGCCTCTCAATCTTCTCTTGTGGAGGCTGAAAAGGTCCAGGTTCTCTAGTCTCTCCTCGTAGGGCTTGGCCTGCAAGCCCTTAACCATATGAGTGGCCCTTCTCTGGACCCTCTCCAGGTTATCTGCATCTCTCTTGAAGTGCAGTGCCCAGAATTGCACTCAGTACTTCAACTGCGGTCTGACCAGCACCTGATAAAGGGCAAGTATCACCTCCCTGGACCTATTCATCATGCATCTGTTGATGCACGATAAAGTGCCATTAGCTTTTCTGATGGATTTGTCACACTGCCGACTCATGTTCATCTTGGAGTCTACTAGGACTCCAAGATCCATTTCTGCTTCCGTGCCACCCAGCAGGTCATTTCCTAGGCAGTAGGTATGCTGGACATTTTTCCTCTCTAGGTGCAGCACTTTGCATTTCTCCTTGTTGAATTGCATTCTGTTGTTTTCTGCCCAATTCTCTAACCTGTCCAGGTCTGCTTGCAGCTGTTCCCTGCCCTCCAGCTTGTCCACTTCTCCCCAGTTTTGTGTCATCCGCAAACTTGGACAGAGTACACTTCACTCCCTCGTCCAAGTCGCTGATGAAGACATTAAAGAGTATTGGTCCAAGGACCGAGCCCTGCCAGACCCCGCTGCCCACACCCTTCCAGGTTGAAATCGACTCATCCACCACGACTCATGTGTAACTGTGTAGTCAATTCACCACCCATTGGATTGTGTAGTCATCCAAGTCACAGCCTCTTAACTTGTTCACCAGTATGGGGTGTGATATCGTATCGAAGGCCTTCCTGAAGTCTAAGTATATGACATCCACCCCTCCTCCTGTGTCCAGGCGTTTTGTAACCTGGTTATAAAAAAAGACTAGATTAGTCAGGCATGATCTGCCTGCTACGAACCCGTGCTGGTTTCCCCTCATCATAATTTGTCCTGCTGGGCTGTCACAAATGTGAGCCTTGATAATTTTTTTAAAGACTTTGCCAAGGATGGAGGTGAGACTGACTGGACTATAGTTGCCTGGGTCCTCCTTCCTCCCCTTCTTGAAAATAGAGACCACATTAGCCCTTTTCCAGTCCTCTGGGACTTGGCCAATGTGCCACAAGTGTTCAAATATTCCCACCAGTGGCTGTCCAATGACGTCAGCCAGTGCCTTCAGTACCCTTGGATGGAGCTTATCCAGGCCTGCCGACTTAAAGGCATCCAGTTCCTCTAAGTGACTCTGCATCATCTCAGGGTCTGCGCATGGTAGTCTGGCATCTTGCTGCTGCCTCTCTACAATCCCAGTGAGAGACTTATCTTGCCCCTCTCTTAGGAACACTGAGGCAAAGAACTCGTTGAGGAGTTCAACCTTGTCCCCTCAGTCTGTCCATTTAGCAGGGGTCCTATTCCTCCCTGGGCCTTCCTTTTACTCCCTATATATCTAAAAAACAATTTCTTGTTGTCCTTTACTTGGGATACCATCCTCGTAGCTTTGGCTTATGAAGAATTCTATTATTAGGTGACCACTGTCCCTCAGATGGCCACTGATCTGTAGGTCCCCTACCATATCATCACCCGTTGCCAATACCAGATCCAGTAAGGCATTCCCCCTAGTGGGACTGTGTACCTTCTGTGTCAGGTGGAGGTCCTGTACACAGAATAGAAACCTGTGTGAACAGTGGGACTTTGCTGTCTGCGTCTCCCAGCAGATGGCTTGGTAGTTTAGGTCCCCCATAACTACTGCCTCCTTAGCTTTTATGGTCTCCAAGAGCTGCCTCAGGAGCCCTGAATCTAGTTCTTCCCCTTGGTGTGGGGGTCTGTAGCAGACCTCTACCACCAAGTCCCTTTCTCCTTGCCCCCCATGTAACTTAACCCACAATCCTTCTACTTCCTCATCCTTCAATTTCGTCTTGATAAGGGTTGATGTATATTGCTCATTGACATAGAGCGCAACCCCCCCCCTTCCTTCCCCACCCTGTCCTTTCTGTACAGCCCAAAGCCCTCAATATGTACTGCCCAGTCATGGGACGAATCCTGCCAAGTTTCTGTTAGCTCTACTAAGTCATAGGTGTTTTCTGCAAGCAGGAGTACTAGTTCATCCTGCTTGTTCCTCATGCTCCTAGCGTTAGTATATAGGGACTTGAGCCCTGTGACTGGTGCCTTTGCTGCCCCCAGCTCTGAATCCCAAGGGGCCCCTCATTTTTTACCTGCTTATTGCTTACCTGTGCTATACTACTGGCCGCCCCATGGCTTGCAGGTTCCCAAAGCTCTCCTTCTTCAAGCTGGGCTGTCCTTGTCGGTGCCACATGGTTTGGTGGTCTACAGCTTCCCCCTCCTTCATCTTCTCCTCCCACCGACAAGCCTAGTTTAAAGCCCACTGGAGGAGATATGCCAGTCTAGAAGAAAACACACATTTACCTTTGAGGACAGGCGAAGTCCATCCCAACTGAGCATGTCTCTCATCGTGATTTGCAGGTCGTTGTCCAGGAAGCCGAAGTCTGCCTCAAGACACCATTGCCAAAGCTGCCAGTTGGTCTTTCTAATGCAATTCTCATGCCATCTTCCATGTCTGCTCACTGGTAGGATGGAAAAGAATACTACCTGTGCACCGAACTCCCTCAGCACACCACCCAGAGCATTGTAGTCCGTCATCAGGTGATCAGGGGTTCTCCTGGCCACATTAATAGTACCCACATGGACTAGGACCATGGGGTAGTAATCGGTGGGCTGAATCATGGCCTGGATTTCTTCTGTCACATCCCAAATCTTTGCTCTGGGCAGGCAGTAGATCTCTCGTGTTGAGGGGTCCTGGCAACAGATGGGCCATTCCATACCTCTCAGGATGGAGTCGCCTATGACAATCACACATTGCCTCCTCCTCTGGGTCTGCTTGGTTTCTTGACCTGTTCAGAGTGTGGAGAATGTGGTGTTGCGTCCTGCCCAAGGGTTTCCTCCTCTCCTTCTATCTCCTGCAGGGTCACCAGGGCCGCGTACCTGTTCTCCAGTCTTAAACAGAAGTATGATCTTTTCACCAGCTGACAGAATCTTATGAAAACATTTCCAAGTAAACAATCTTTCTGTTGTATTTTGCAATGTTGCACATTATATAACAAGTTGTACATTCTTTCCTGGAAACTCTGATTTTCTATTCGACAGAAGTAGAAGGGGCAAAGTTTCAAGACATTTTTATTAACCACATATTTCCTAGTTATATAGACTCACAGGATATGACAAGTTCATTTCAGTATGACACTCCCTTCCAATACATGTAATTCCAAACTGCTGAACTTATAAATTCTGGCATTGTAAAACCAGAAACAAGCATTGAGATCATCTAGTCTGATTTCCTGTATAACACAAGTCATAGAGCTTTCCTGAATTAATTCCTATTTGAGCTTAAGCTTGCAACAATATCTAATAAGAGAATCATTGACTAGTAAGATTGGAAGGGATCTCATGAGGTCATCTAGTCCAACCTCTTGCTCAAAGCAGGAACATCCTTGAGCTAAACTATCCCAGGAAGTATCTAACTAACCTATTCCTAAAAACACCCAAGGATGGTTGTGGCAGAGCACATTTGGTGCTCACTATTTTAAGGGCAAGAGCAGACAGCAGGGCTGGTGTGGACCAGCCTTGATGAGGTCACATGACTTCTCATCAAGCCATGTCATTGGAGCCTTGCAGGCCATGCAGATCATGTCATCGGAGCCTTGCAGGCCGCACCATGTCATTGGAGGAGAGAACTGAGTGGCCTCTATTTTAGCTCAGGTATCAGGCCTGAGCCAGCAATCTGTTGCTGGCAGCTACGGCAACAACACCTGGCTGAGCTGCTGCTCACAGAACAGCTTGGAGGTAAGGGAGGAACAATGGGGATGGTAAGTGGTTCCTATGGGCCCAGTGGGGTCCCAAGTCCCAGGGAGAAGACTGAGGCCTAGAGAAAGCTAGGCCCAGCCTAGCAAGTGGGGCTAACAGTTTGTAGGCCTACAAAGGGTCCAGGTAGGCCCTAATTAGATTGGGCACGGGTGAATCCAGGAGGCTCAAGCGAGCCCAGTAGAGATAGGCCCCATGCAACCTTGCTGGGGGCACTAGAACAGCTTGGGTTGGGGTGATGCTCTATGATGAGGTCTAGTGAGGCCTCACCATACTACTTTAAAGTATGCCTCCTACTTTAAAGTATGGAGGGCAGTGGCTGCCCCACTGACCTTCTGATCTCTCAAACGGTCAATGTAAGGGGGCCAGGGCCATATGACTTAAAGGCAACTGAGCCCACCACAAGGGGCAGAGCTATGGAGAGCCATATGGCACCCTAGCTGGCCTGGAGGCAGGGCCAGAGCCTATATAGGCTCTGGGTCCTCTCGAGGGGAGGACATTACAGCCAACAGAAGGTAGAGGTCAGTCTGCAAAATGCAGAAGTGCTGAAGGAAGCTTGAATACAGCCTCTAGAGGGGGATATTCCAGAAAAGGGGCTCAGAGATGGGTCCATGAGAGCAAACAGCCTGAGGATTACATCTAGGACCCAGAAAAGGAGTTGGACTATTAGCAGGTAGTCCTGCATGATTCAGGGTAAAACTAAAAACTGCTGGGCAAAGGTAGTCTGGTGGGGCTGTTTGTAGCAGGACAGCCCCCGAGAAATGCCAGACCCGTTACCTCACCGGCGAAAGGTGGGTAGGGGTGCCTTAAAATGATAGCCCCCACCATCTGGTGGGTTGTTAAGACTGAAGAACAGAGGGTGAGCAGAGTGTGAGAGGCCCACTGAGAGTGGGTGGTATGAATGAGGCCCATTGAGGCGAAGAGAAAGGATGAATGTATGAGGCCTAGCAAGGAGTTTGGCCCAGCCTTGAGCTGGAGAATAGAACAACTCATGGATGTCATCTGCAAGGCATGGGACATGATAAGGGAAGGTTGGAATTGTGTATAAACCCCTAGATATAGAGGTCTTAAATGGGCAGCCTCCCGCTTATTGTAACACCATTTTACATTACATGTGGCAGCTGATACGGGGCAGACTGCCTTTAGACAGGCAGGTGGCCTGGTACTGTGACTGGGCACGGCAGTTATCCCCCATCACAATCATGATTCTATAGTCTCTATGCATAACCTGTTACAATATTTAACTACCAAAATTTCCCTTCCTACATTGGCTCTTGATACTGCCACTTGCAGTCCATTATCCCCATGGAGAGAATAGTCAATTGCTCCAAGACAGGTTTTCAAATTTCCCCTCTGTTTTGTCTTCTCCAGACTAAACAATCCTAGTTCTTTCAGCCTATCCTCATAAGTCATGTTTCCCAGATCTCTAATATTTTTTTGTCACTCCCTGCTTGGCTCTTTCTAATTCTAAGGTTACTGCACTACTTCAGGTGAGGTCTCGCCAGTGCCAGATAGAGCAGAAGAATCACTTCCTGTGGTTTGCAAACGATGCTCTAGTTAATACAGTATGCTATTGGCCTTGTTTGCAGCAAAAGCACACTGTTGGTTCATACTCAACTTATAGTCCACTGTAACCCTAAGTCTTTCTTTTTATCCAGTAGTATTGCCTAGCCAGGCTTTCCCAGTTTATATTTGTGCATACAGTGAATTTGTACAGACTGTATTATACAGTTTGTATATGTGTAATCTTGGTTTATAAATTTCCAGTGACAGAGAACTCACCAGAGCCCTTGGTAAGTCATTTCAGTTGTGAATGACCATACTTATAATACATCATAATCTAAATTCCTCTAGTTTCAACTGCAAGCTGTTCTAATATCTTTATCAGACACAGCAATGTATTTAAAACAAGTCTATTTTCCCTTTTATGTGCTTATAGATTGTGACCAAGTCATCCTTTGACTTTCTTCATTTAGTAAGCTTCTTGGGCCTTCTTCTGTCTAACATATTTCTCAATGCTTTAATCATTTTTGTGGATCTTCTCTGAAATGTCTTTAATTTTTCAGCCTTTCCTGACATGATCACAGTACATATATGGGAAGGAACTGTAGGCAAGGTACCACTCTCTGAATAAACAGGTTTTATCATTTTATAGCTTAACTCCTTAACCTTTTGAGAACAACACATGGTACCAGGAGAGGGGTGTGAATAAAGAAAAAAAATGGAGCACATTAGAATTCCTGAGGAGTTAAAGTTGTGCAGCAACGTAGCAGAAAACTGAAAGAAATGTAAGCACAGTTTCATCATATATATGATGTCCAGTGGAGCTACAGAGAAGGAAGATAATTTTTCAAATATAACAAGCCTAGAAGTTCTATCTCTCTTTATAATATCCTACAATTGTCAGAAGCAAAACAGAAAAGCTATGGCACAATAATAAAAAGTTTGAGGAATATTGTATACCCAAACAAAATGAAACCTTTGAATGGTATACGTTCCACATGAGACAGCAGAAACAATGTGAAACAATAGAGGTGTTTGTCAAAGACCTCAGACTACTGAGCCAGGCATGAAACTTTGGAGACCTAAAACAGTCCATGAGTAGAGACCAAATACCATTGGGTATAAAAGATACAAGCCTCAGGAAAGGACTGCAGGGGGATCCTGAGCTTAATTTGGAGAAGGCAGTTAGAATGTGCCAAACAACTGAGATAACAAATGCCAGGCTGCAGAAGCTGGAGGAAAAAACAGAACAAACTGAACTAGACAGGATTACAAGATTGCAAAACCTAAGGCAACCCACGAACAATACAGAAAGGTGGACCTCACTATGAAGCAAGCAATTGGAGGCCAAAGAGAATTGCTTGAAGAATCAACAGTCAGCTGCAGATGCTGTGGGGGGTTACCACAAACAAATGCAATGCCCTGCATTTGGTAAGCATTGCAACAAATGAAAAAGATTCCATAACTTTGTAAGAGTTTGCAGAAAGGAGCAGAATGCAACACACAAGAAACAGCAGGTGCATGCTTTATGTAACAAGGAAAAGGAAGAATTACTTTTTGGCATAATGCAAGAAGAAGTTAATTCTTCTGAGGATTAGACACCAATGGACAATTGGTAACTTTTAAATTGGATACAAGGGCATGGGTAAATGTAATACAGTATTCAAAAAATACAGAATACAGTATTCAAAAAATGAAAAATAAGCCTGTGTAATATGAAAATAAGGAAGTGAAACTTAGAGCATATGGGAATGTGATTGTAACCAAGGGTGTTTGTGCACTGCTTGTTAGACACAAGAGACCTGTCCAGACAAGCGTGGCCATGCGATATGTGGTGCTGCAAACATGTCTGCTGCCTCATACCACACAGTCATGTGCTCTTTGAGCTGCAAGGGAGCGCTGCCTGTGCATGCACTGCTCTGTTTTTTTTTTCCCTTGTGCATATCCAGAGGTCAAAAAAACCTTTGGGGCGGGGCAGAAAACCAAAGAAGTGCATGCACAGGCAGCATGCACTGCTGAAACATGGAGCTGGCTGCCTGGAGCCAAATGACCAGCCATCTCATTTGTCTTCCAGCTGGGTCCTTGGTTCCAGCCCCTGGGCAGGCTCCTCTGCCTCAGTCCTGCCACTTGCCTCACCAGAAGGGATCTTAGTGGTCCCCATCTTAAAAATTGCTAATACTCTAATTTAAAAAAAAAACCAAATTCACTCTTTAAAATACCCCCAAATCCACGTTCTTCCATGATGAAAATGAAATGCCACCAAATATATAATGGCATATATATCTATATAGATAGAGATAGAGATATATATCAATTGGGCAATGCTTTATTGTTATGTTTACAATTTTAAAGCAATTTGGAAACCTACCAGTGCCTGTATCATCATCATAAAATAATTTCTAAATATCTATATGTTTGGTGTTTGCTTTTGGTTTTTTATCATTGAAAAATCAGAACTCCCTCTGGCCCCTTCCCAACTTGAATATGGAGACAGGTGCCCCTGTGGCCACAGCTCCCACCAGCATATCCCATCCTGTCTGGAAGCTGGGCATGCAGGGTATGAGATGCGGGGTTTGCAGGAACGGGGTGGGAAAGGGGTGAGGGGTTCATGTGGGATTCTTGGGTGTGTGTATGGGAGGGGTTCATGAGTGTATGTGTGTGTGGGTATAGGGGGGGATGAGAGAGATGGGTGTGTGAGTGAGTGTATGAGATTTGTGGGGGGATTATGGGTGTGAGGTCTGGGGGGCGGGCTGCCACATGCCTGTCCTTCCTTATCCCCTGCAATGCACAGCCCCGGCCCTGGTAGCTAGCCAGGCAATCAAGGTCATGGCCTGCTGCAGGCACAGCACTGCCTGATCCAGAGTTTGTACATGGCGAATGGGCCTGGCATGGCCTGTCCCACTAGTGCATGGCTTTGGGAAGGAGCTACAGGTGGTGACAGTAGCAATCCTGGTTCTATCAGGCTAGTGGGGCGGGCCAGGCCATGCCCATTCACCATGTACAGACCCTGGGTCAGGCAGCACTGCACTGCCATGGTGCTGTGTCTGCAGCAGGCCATGGTCCCAATTGCCCAGCTGACTTTGCTGCCAGAGCCAGGGGCTGTGTGCAGCAAGGGGTGGGTATGTAGCAGTCCCCACAAGCCCCCTCCACAAACCGTACACCCACAAACCCCCCTCACCACCCACACATCCCACATCCCCCTACATACCCATCCACACACTTCACATCCCTCCCCAGAAACCACACAGTCCCCTCACCCCACACAACCCTGCTTATCTGAGACAGTGCCTGGGTCCAGGTCATGCTGCTGCCTTGCTCCATTTCTATTTGCCCCAGCATGCTGGGGCAGCAGGGACATCATAGAGATACTTTGTCCAGATGCCAGAGCATCTCTGTAGAGGACCCAGGCTCTGGTTGCTTTGGGGCATGCTCCAGGAGTGATCCCTGCACTGCTTTTTGGGGGAATTTCCTGGTATCAAATTTAGAGTCCACTGCAAATATGCAGCCCAGGGAATATTTTTTCATTTTTAGTGTGCCTTTTGTAGCATCTCAAACAGCTTTGAGGTGCCACAATAGGCACCTACATGCTTGTCTGTATGTGCCCATAGGTAATATAGTAAAAGTTCAGTTTGTTACAGTCCCAGAAAAGCTACTGCCAATTATTTGGTTGCAAACATGTAAAACTCTAGGGTTGATTAAGAGAATGGATGCCACTTAGGGACTAGAAAGCAAGAATACAGAAGCAGAGTTTTATGCTGTGTTTCAAGGCATAGGGAAACTGTGAATTTAGTACAAGATAGAATTAAGAGAACCAAATGCTAGGGCTATATGGAATTTCACTGGCTGTTTCGATTCAACACTGTTTCAATTCATTTCAAGCTTGAAACAGCAAAATCTAATAAAAATGAAGGGCTTCAAAATAGCTTTGAAACAAAATGAGGCTAGTCAAAATTTTTCAAAGCCAGCAGCAAGGTGGTGGAAGACAGGTGAGAACCAGGACTGTGCTCCCAGAAGCAGCTGGGAGCACAGCCCTGGCTCTCCATATCTCCCACCACCAGGCTGCAGGAAGCCAGTCACAGCACAGGGGAAGGAACTGAGCCTGAGGTTATTTCCCCTCCCAAACACTGTGATCTGCTGGGGATGGGAAGTCATCCTAGCTGGGCTGACTTCCCATCCCCCGTGCCAGATCAGGCAGCAGATGGGAAATCAGCTCAGCTGGGCTGAGTTCATTTCCCCAGCCCTGACCATCACACCAGGGAAAGGATTCCCAACCCCAGCCCAATGATCAGGGCTGGGGAAATGAACTCAGTGAGGCTAACTCAGCCCAACTGGGCTGAGTTCCTTTCCCCAGTGTGATGGTCAGGTGCAACATTGAAACAGCCTCACTGTTTCGACAAAGCAAAATGGAACAGCTGTTTTGACTTGAAATGAAATTCAAAACAAAATGCTGTTCTGTTCAAACCTCAAGACTCAAGTCAAAATGGAACAATGCTGTTTTGCTCAGTCTTACCAAATATTCCCACTATACATGCTCCAGGAAATGTTCCTCTTGTACTACGGGAGAAACTGAAAAAGGAATTAGATGGATTAGTTAACAGGACATCAGTGAAAAAGGATAACAACCAACTGCATGGGTTCATTCACTAGTCACCTAGAAAAAAAGATGGATCCTTGAAATTGTGTGTCTGGATCCTAAGCAAATGAAGAGGTACATCAAAAGGTAGCATTTTGCCATTCCCACCATGGAAGAGGTTTTTGGCAAGTAGTAGAAGCTAAATATTTCTCCACTTCAGATGTCTCTTTTGGGTTCTGGTAAGTTCCCCTTGAAAAAAATAGCACTAGATTATGTACCTTCAATATGCTCTTTGGAAGGTATTGCTTTCATAGGCTTCCTTTTGAACTGTGTTCTGTATCTGAAGTATTTCATAGGAAGGTGCAACAAGTTTTTTAAGGTCTTGATGGAACTATGGTTTATACTGATACTGTATTAGTTTGTGGAAATACCATGGAAGAACAAGACTTGAGGCTAACAAACAAAAATGCAAATTCAGGGTCAAAGAAGTAACATATCTGGGAGAAAAGCTCTCTGAGAAAAGGGTTCAAATCAGTCCTGCAAGGGTTAAAGCCATTACAAACATGTCACCCCATGTGCAGAGATTACTGGGAATGATCAATTTTGTAGATCAATATCTACCTAATTTAGCAGATCAAACCAAACATCTTAGATCACTCCTACAAATAAATGCTCAGTGGATATGGGAACATGAACATGAAGCTGAATTTAGAAACATGAGGGAAAAAATAATGAATGCCCCAGCAATATAATACTATGACCCTAAAAGATACATTAAATTGTCAACAGATGCTTCTAAAGAAGGTATTGGAGCAGCTTTGCTTCAAGAACATGGGGATAGCTGAAGTCCAGTAGCATATACAACTAGGGCACTCTCTAAATTAGAATGTCTATATGTACAAATTGAGAAAGAAAATTTAGCTTTGGTACATGGCTGTAAAAAAAAAATCATATATTCATTTATGGGAAGCCTGTGACAGCTGAAACTGATCATAAACCTTAGGTGACTATAGCAAAGAAAGGCTTATCAGACACGCCACCCAAGATTACAGAGACTTTTCTTTCAACTGTAAATATATGATCTAGACGTACAGTACACGCCAGTAAAACATCTAATTATTGCAGATACATTGTCCAGAGTATGTGACTCAACAGAAAATGACAGGATTCCAGACTCAGGCATAGTACATGTTAACCTAGTTAAAAGAGTTATTCCTGTCACAGATGAAATGTAAGTGCTAATTGAAGAAGCTATTGCTTAGGACAGACACCACATTGCAAAAAGTGATAATAGCTACTTGTGCTGGTTGGCCTGGAAAACATACCTAGCCACTACTCTCAGTTCAAGGAAGAGCTGTTAGTACTGCATGGCATTTTGTTCAAAAGCTCATGACTTGTTGTTGCAGCAGTGCTAAAGAAAGACATGATAAGCAGAATATATCAGAGACATCTAGGTATTGAAAAATGCAAAAGGAGGGCAAGGGGTGCTCTATATTGGTCCAAAATAAATAATGACACAGCAGATGCTGTAAAGGATTATACAAAATACCTAAAGTACAAATCTGCACAAAGTAAAGTGCCCATGATGATAATGGAGGAACCTATAGCTCTATGGTATTCAATGGGTATTGACTTACAATTTCTTTTCTTGCATGTATATTAATGCTGGGTTATTATTCTCATTAGCCTGAAATTGCCTTCCTTGAAAGCACAAGAGCAAACCGTGTTATAACTCACATCAAATCGATTTTTGCTAGACATGAGATTCCTCAAATTGTGAGAACAGACAACGGACCTCAATTCAGTCGTATTGAGTTCAAAGAGTTTGCAAACAAATATGGATTCCATCAAAACACTTTAAGGCCTAAATACCCACAATCCAATGGTTTGGGGGAAAATGGAGTACAAATAGTGAAGAAATTGTTGAAAAAAGCTACAGATTCACACACTGATGTTTATGAGTCATTCTTAAATTACAGGACAAAACCAAAGAAAAATGGACTGTCCCAATCAGAAATGCTGTTTAACAGGAAACTCAAAACCAGGCTGCCAAATCTTGTGGATGATGCTCATCAGAATGAAAAGCAACATGTGAAAATATTTAAAAAATTCAACAAACTCAAACAAATAGATGACAGGGGTTTCAGGGAGTTACCACAACTGCGCAACAAGGATATGGTGCTTATTTCAAATGGACGAATGTGGAAACAAAATGTGCTAATTTTCCATCAAGTAGCTCCCAGATTTTATCAAGTAGTTATACTGGAAGGACAGGTGTTAAGAAGGAATAGTCAAAAAATGCAAGGTTCTCCACATTGGAAGGAAAAACCTGCAGCATGGTTATAGGCTTGGTAGTGCTATGCTGGTTAGTACTATAGATGAAAAGGACTTGGGGGTCATAGTTGACCACAAGATGAACATGAGCTCTCAGTGTGATACTGTGGCTAGTAAAGCGAGCAAAACGCTGGCTTGCATCCATGGATGCTTCTCAAGCAAATCCTGGGATGTCATTCTCCCATTGTACTCAGCCTTGGTGAGGCTGCAGCTGGAGTACTGCATCCAGTTTTGGGCTCCACAATTCAAAAAGGATGTGGGGAAGCTTGAGAGGGTGCAGAAGAGAGCCATGCACATGATCAGAGGTCAGGAAAACAGACCTTATGATGAGAGACTGAGAGCTATGGGGCTCTTCGGCCTGGAAAAGCGCAGACTCAGGGGTGATCTGGTGGCCACCTATAAGTTTATCAGGGGCGCTCAACAGGATCTGGGGAAGCATCTGTTCACCAGAGCGCCCCAAGGGATGACGAGGTCAAACAGTCACAAACTCCACCATGACTGATTCAGACTGGACATAAGAAAGGACTTCTTCACTGTGTGAGCCCCCACGGTTTGGAATAGACTGCCACCAGAGGCAGTTCAAGCACCCACTTTGAACACCTTCAAGACACATTTGGATGCTTATCTTGCTGGTGTCCTATGTCCCTGCTGACTTCCTGCCCCTGGGGCAGGGTGCTGGACTTGATGATCCTTCGGGGTCCCTTCCAGCCCAAATGTCTATGAAATCTAGACAACACTTGCAGCTCGTAAAGGGGAGAAAAGAAGCAGCATCATGAGATTCACTGAAGGAAACAGAACTAACAAGAAAAGCAACAAGAAATAACAGAGGAGACTGAAAGTGACGCAGAAGTAGAGACATCTGAACAAGCAAGCCAAACAGGAACTGAACCAATAAGGATTGTGAATGCAGAGAAATTGAGAAGTTCACTTAGAGCTAAAACGTCAACACAAAGGCTAAAATGGCCAAGTACAGACAGGCAAAAAGCCCAAGACTGAATCAATTCAGTTTTTGCAAGTTAGTCTAAACTTCAGAGATTAAACTGAGAAACAACTGGGCAGACATTCAGTTTTGATTCAGGAAATGCAGCCACATACTTGCAGTGGCTCAGGCCAGAAGCTGTGGGTGCTAGACCATGGTATGGACTGTGTATTTGCTTCTTCCTGCTGCTTCCAAGTCTCTGGAATTTTCAGTCCAGAATTACTGCAGCAGGACTCTGCAGGATTGCTCATCACTTCTTCCTTCTTCCAAGTGCCTCTGGGATATGTAGACCACGGTCGCAGCCAACAGTAAGTTTTTAGCAGGGTAGCTCAGGGAAAGGAAGTGTAACTCCCCCCTCCTTCCCCTCCCTGGCCCCAGACTCCAGCCAAGGTTTGCCTGTGGGAACAGTCCCTGCCCCCCCTCCCAACCCTTCTCTTCTGGAGGAGACAGCACAGCACAGCACAGCCCAGCCCAGAGGGGTAAGCATTCTGAGATGCTGAGGGACTGTGATTTATCTTGAACAAGGAAGGGGTCTGTGTCCATTCCTGATAAAGTGTAATTGATCTTGGTCTTGCCTCAATTTAAGTAATCAATTAGTCTCAGGTGGTTATCACCTTTTCCATAAAGTTTTCCTTTTCTTTTCTTTTTTTCTACTAAGGCAGTCATTACTTTTCAGTTGGCTGGCTGAAGACTGCCAGGACCCTTTTTGATGCAGTATTCTGTACACTCTCGCCTGCCACAACTTGCTGATAAGGGAGAAAAGAAGAAATGTCTGGGCATGTAGTTTCTTGCACAATTGGTCCTTATGTCCGCCTTAGTATGGTGAGGGCTCCACTAACCCCTATGCCTTCTCCCATTCCACCAGGTGTTAACTTATAGACCATATAATCTGCCAGCATCTATCAGAGTCATTCCTATGCCTCTGGCTCAAATAAGTTGCCACCAACTTAGTTCTGGTTAGCCTCCACCAGGGCTTTAGAAAATGAACTGACATGTTTAAACAGCCTCCCAGCTTATGTACAGATAGTTAATCTTCACTATTACTTTGTGTCTAGGAGGGTTCTTCCCCTCTTCTCAGATGGAGAAAACAAAGTTAACTTATCCCTGTCTTTCTATTCAGGTTCTTATGGTACCTCTGTCTCAGTCCTTCTCACCGAGCTCCCGTGCTGAGGTTTCAGGTTACCTAAAAGCTGCTTTGTCTTGGCTTCTTTCCTGTCAGCTCTCTCACTAGAGCTGACTCCCTAAAAAGCCTTCCCTGCAGCTTCCTGAATGCTCTCAGCTGTTCCCACACTCACCTTGTTGGATTCAGGAACTTCCAGTTCTGGTTGTTCACCTTTTGTCTGCTCCAAGTTTCTCTTTATAGCAGAACTCATGTTTCTTCCTTCTCCCCTCCAGAAACAGAGAAGAATGATTCCTGTGTGGCGTTGTGTAGCTTTATCGATGGGGTGGCTGAGTGCAAACACCCTTCTGACCCTGGTGTCTTACGCTGCCACTGGTGTCTTTTCTCTTCCCTTACAGTCTGGGACAGAAGTTCCATAAACTGGTTTGGCCCACATTAGTTAGGTCTGATACTACATTCAACCAGGTTTATTTTAAACCATTTTCAGCCATTTTGAAGCTGGTTTATGTGCACTGAACTTCTATTCTGTATAACCAGTTTCTGATTACTTAAACCAGTTTAGGTGTAACTTCCATCCCTAGCCATAAAGACCTATTAAACTGTGTTTTAACTATTGACTGAACTACACTGCCAATGTTAGTATTACATGGGGATATGTTACATGTAAAGGGAGAAGATGTGTGGATACCTGTAATAGTGTGATGTATAAATTGTTACATTTCCCTGGGGTTTGCAGGGGAAACAGCAGAACTGTAGGCAAGGTACTGCTCTCTGAGGAAACAAGCTTTATCAATCTGTAGCTTAACTCCTTAGTCTTTTGAGAACAACACAATGTTGTAGTGATGTGCCCTCTTCATTATTTACCAGCCTATCATCTTCAAATTTTACCACTAATGATTTTATGTGCTCTTCTATGCCACTGATAATAATATTAAATAGTGTAGGACTGAGAACTAATCCCTGAAGGTTATATAACCAGCCAATTCAATAACTTCATGTGTATCATTACGTGTTGAGATGTGACCATTAGCCAGCTTTTTAATCCAGTTATTGTGAGCCTTGCTGATTTTGTGTAATCCAAATTCTTACTCAGAATGTTGTGCAGTACGAAATCTTATGCCTTACAAAAAAGCTTATTATAATAGCACTATTACTTATATTTACCAAACTTGCACCTACTCATCAAATAAAGGTATCTAGTTTGACAGAGTTTATAGTCCAAAAAAACTATGTTGAAAGGCATGAATTTACCTTCCTTAATCTTTAATAATCAAATTCCACATCTGTCATTTCTATCTTTTGTTCAGGATCAAGCTGACATACTATAATAATTCAGATCAGGGGTTTTCGACCTTTTTTTTTCTAAGTACCCCCAGGGGCGGGATGCTGAGTCGGGAGAGTGGAAGGGAAGGGTAGTACATAGCCTGACACAGAGCAGGGAGGTGAGGAAGGTGCACAGGCAGGTAGGGATGGAGCACTACTGCCTCTCAGGAGCAGGGCCAGGGCTTACTGGACAACCCCTGATTCAGATCATCCCACTTTCTCTTTTAAAATATTGACTTCCACAGTATTCAGAAACTCAGTTCAAATATCTATGCAATGAACTCTTAAAACGCTTACAATCACATCTTCTTTATACTTGCTGATTTAATAATGTCTTAGCTTGAACAGAAAACTGGCTGGACTGTTGGGCTTAGATGGTAGTAAACATTGGCTTGATAACTAGTTGGTAGCCAGTGTCAACCAACACTGGAGTGCCCCAGGGGTTGATCTTAGGGCCAGTTTTTTTCAATATCTTTATCAGCAACCTGGAAGATGGGACGGAATGCTCTTCCAGCAAGTTTGCAGATGACACCAAGCTGTGGAGAGCAGTAGATACAATGGAGAGTAGGGCTACAGTTCAGAAAGACCTCAAGAAATTAGAGGACTGGGCCAAAAGAAATCTGATGAGGTTCAGTAAGGGTAAGTACAAAATCTTGCCCTTATGATGGAAAAATCCCATACACTGATATAGGCTGGGGACTGACAGTCTAAGCAGCAACTCTGCAGAGAAGGACCAGGGGGTTACAGTGGACAATAAGCTGAATATGACCCGATGGTGTGCCCTCATTGCAAAGAGAAGAAATGTTGCCAGCAGGTGGAGGGAAGTTATTCTGTACCTTAATTTTGCACTTGTGAGGCCACATTTTGAGTACTGTGTCCAGTTTTGGGCCCTCTAGTACAGAAAAGATGTAGACAAATTGGAGTGAGTCCAGTGGAGGGAAACAAAAATTGTTAGGGGGCTGTAGAACATGACTAATGAGGGGAGGCTGAGGGAGCTGGATTTATTTATTCTGAAGAAGAGAAGACTGGGATGGAATTTAATAAAAGATTTCAGCTACCTGAAGGGGGATTTCAAAGAGGATGGAGCTAGATTGCTCTCAGTGGTGGCAGATGACAGAACAAAGAACAATGGTCTCAAGTTGCAGCATGGGAAGTGTAGGTTAGATATTAGGAAACTTTCTCACTAGAAGGGTAGTAAAGCACTGGAACAGGTTACCCAAGAGAGGCTGTGGAATCTCTATCCTTGGAGATTTTAAAGACCTGGCTAGACAAAGGTTTGGCTGGGATCTAGCTGGGGATGGTCCTGTTTTGAACAGGGGAATGGCCTTCTGAGGTCCCTTCCAAATCTAATTTTCTATGATTCTAAGAACTTTAGTAGCAGGCTTGGGGTGCTGTTGTAACAGTGATAGTCCAGGAAATATGTGCAGAGCAAGGTTCTTTTTTCAGTCACCTTATTTATTTGTACCAACTGTATAGTTGGGTGAGATGTTAGCCAAGCCGTCAAGCACAGAGTACTCTTTAGGGCACACAGTATCTTTCATCTAACTTTAGCAGCTAATGTTTAACATCCTTCTAAGTTACTATTGGAATGGAGCATTTTGAGATATGATTTCACTATCTGACTTTTCCCCAAAATGCAATGTTTTTCTTTTAATATTTCTGTTTTTTTTCTGAATTAATTATATACATTTTTAGGATTTCCTTTGCTTCTAACATATTTTAAAAAACAACAACTTCTTGTTGTCCTAAACTCTGAAGGCCATAGGTTTTTCCTTTAGTCTTTTTTGTTTCCCTTATCGATTTTTTTAAGTCACCGCAGATTGGCTGAGAGGCAAAACCAGCATAATTAAACAGCGAATTCCATGGAAATAGCATATAAATTGCTGAATTATTATAAATCTAGCTATTAAATTTAAATCTAAGTCTTTGTGTTCCAGTAAGCATTTGGGGGGGCGGGTGGTGGAGGGGAGTCAATTCTGTGGTAAACTGTGGCCAATACCGTTTTTGGCGGTGATAGCAGAGACTGTTGTTTTTCACAGTTTCTGCAAAACAGTGATTGAAGTATGTCCCTATATATATCATGAGACCTCTGATGTATACTATTGTATTTACTTGAATACAAAGTGAGGCCTCCCCCCACAAGCAGCATGGGGAGAAAAAGCCCCTCATCTTATATTAGAGTACAAAGCAAAAGGGTAAGCAGGCAGCTGCTGCAGCACTAACTCTGGTCCTGAGCCTGTGTTGGGGCCAGAGTCAGATCCACAACAGTCTCCTGCCACTTCCCCTCTGCACCTTCTGCCCTAGCACCCACCCCCTTCCTTTGCTCTCAGGTGCTGGTCAACTTCAGCTGGGGCTGTGGTCTCTTGCTGGCATGGAGCACATGGAAACTCCTTCCCCTACCCAGCCAATCATCAGTGTAGACACTTCTGCTTGTCTTTAGCTAAGCTTTAGATACCATCTCCCACAGCATTCTTGCAAGCAACCTGAGGAAGTATGGGCTGGATGAATGGACTGTAATATGGATAGAAAGCTAGCTGGATTGTCAGGTTCAATGGTTAGTTATCAATAGCTCAGTGTCTAGCTGGCAGCCACTATCAAGGGCAGTGCCCCAGGGGCAGTCCTGTGGCTTGTTTTGTTCAATATCTTAATTAATGATCTGGAAGATGGGATGAATTGCACCCTCAGCAAGTTCATGAATGACACCAAACTTGGGGGTATACTAGATGTACTGGAGGGTAGATCTATGATTCAGAATGACTTCAACGAATTGAAGGAATGGGCCAAAAGAAAAATCATGACAAGTGCAAAATCCTGCCCCGAGGATGGAAGAATCTCACGCACTGGCACAGACTGGGGACCGACTGCCTAAGCAGCAGCTCTGCAGAAAAGAACCTGGGGGTTACATTGGACAATAAGCTGGGTAGGAGTCAGTAGCCAAAAAGGCTAACAGCATACTGGGCTTCTTTAGTAGGAGAATTGCCAGCAGATCAAGGAAAGTAATTATTCCACTCTATTCTGTACTGGTGAAACCATATCTGGAGTACTGTTGCAGTCAAAAACAGGATTCAAAGCTAGTGCAGTTAAGGACTGACATGACATCTCATTTGATTAATGATAGAAAGGCTTGAATAACTATACCACACATAGGCTATAAAACTAAATGGCAAAGAAAAGACTCCTTCCCAATATTCATTAAATGAGCTAGTACAAAAGTCTTAGTAGATGTTATCCGCAAGAGTGTCTCTTGCCAGTGCAAGCAGGAAGTGGTTTCAGTCTTTGCAGTCTTCACTGGACATGGATCCATGGCCAGGAGTGATCATCCGGGTGCAGGTTACAATGCTGCAGTGATTTCTCTCTCCTGGAGTGCACCTTTTGCCACCAACTATGTTTTGCTCTTATACTGTTCAATTACATAGCTTCATAGTTAATAGGGTCAGAAAGGACCTGAGCAGATCATCAAGTCCAACCTCCTGCCATGACCCTGGGAAGGTGATTTTCTAGCCTCCTTTTGAAGATCCCCAAGGTAAAAGCGAGCACCACTTCCCTTGGAAGTTGGTTCCAGATCCTAGCTGCCATGACTGTGAAGTAGTTCCTTCTGATGTCTAGTCTGAAGCTACTGTTGATCAATTTGTGGCTGTTATTCCTAGTTACTCTGGGTAGTGCTGGGGAGAACAGGGCCTCTCCCATTTCCCACTGCCCCACCCCGGTAAGTTTATAGATGACAACCAGATTCCCTCTCAGCCTTCTCTTGTGGAGACTGAACAGGTTTAGGTCCTGTAGCCTCTTCTCAAAGGTCTGCCCTGTTATCCCCCGACCATGCTAGTGGCCCTCCTCTGGACCCTCCCGATGCTGTCCACATCCCTCCAGAAGTGCGGTGCCCAGAACTGGAAACAGTACTCCAACTATGGCCTAACCAATGTCGCATAGAGGGGGAGAATCACCTCCTTGAACCTGCTCGTGATGCATCTGTGGATGCATGACAAGGTGTGGTTAGCCTGACTGCCTGCATCCTCACATTGGCGGCCCATGTTCATCTTGGAATCAATAATGATTCCAAGATCCCTTTTGGCCTCTGTACTGATGAGAAGGGAGTTCTTCAGCCTATAGGTAAGCTGCTGGTTCTTTCTCCTTAGGTACAGTACCCTGCACTTGTCAGTATTGAATCCCATCTTATTATCATCCACCCACTCCGTAACCTGTCCAGGTCTAGTTGTAGCCTATCCCTCCCTTCTAGCATACCCACCTCTCCCTACATATTAGTGTTGTCTGTGAATTTGAACTAGGTGCTTTTCACCCCCTTGTCCAAGTCACTGATAAAGATGTTGAACAGTATGGGTCCAAGGACTGAGCCCTGGGGGACTCCACTGCCCACATCCCTCCAGGTCAAAAATGACCCTTCCACCACCACTGTCTGGGTGTGGCCCTGTAGCCAATTTGCGACTCACATGACTGTGTAGGAATCACTGCCACAGTCGCCTTTTTTTTAAAATGAGAATGAGGTGAGAGACCATGTCAAAGGCCTTCTCGAAGTCCAGAAAGATTATGTCCACTGAGATACCCGTGTCCAAGGATTTTGTGACCTGATCGTAAAAGGCAACCAGGTTGGTTTGACAGGACTTGCCCCTAATGAACCCATGTTGCCCCTTAACATCATTGGCCCTGCTGGTCCCTTGCAGATGTGCTCCTGGATAATTCTCTCAAAGAGCTTCCCCAGGACCAAGGTAAGACTAATGGGCCTATAATTACCTGGGTCCTCCTTCCTCCCTTTTTTGAAAATGGGGACCACATTGGCCTTTTACCAGTCCTTTGGCACCTGGCCAGAGCAGCACAAGTGCTTGTGAAGCCATGCCAGGGGCCCCACAATGACATCTGCCAATTTCCTCAGCACCCTGGGGTGGAGATCATCTAGACCTGCTGATTTTAACACATCCAGCCCCACCAGAAGTTTCCTAACTAGGTCCTTCCTGACCTAGCAGTCCCTCTCATGAGTCCATCCGGAACCCCAGTGGGGGAGATGTCCTAGTCCCTGCTCAGAAAATAGAGGCAAAGAATTTGGTAAAGAAGTCAGCTTTTTCATCTGGTGCAACTAGCAGGTTGCCAAGCGTGTTCTGCAGGGGCCCCACATTACCCGGTGCCATCTTTTTACTCCCTATATATTTAAAAAAGGACTTCTTGTTATCTTTGATCCTGGTTGCTAGTCCTAGTTCCGTCTCCGCTTTAGCATTCCTAACAACCCCCCTACAGTTTTGAGCAACTGAGGTATAATCCTCCTTGGTGATGGCCTCTCCCTTCCACTGGGTGTACGCTTCCTTTTTAGTGTTTAGACACTCCTGAATGCCTTTGGTGATCCATGGAGGCTTTTAAGCACTCTTATTCCCTTTGATTCACCTGGGGAATATCACCCTTTGGGCACAGAGAATTGTCTCTTTATGAAACATCCACTCGTCTTGGACTCCCAACTGCCCTAACCTCTGAGACCTCAGTACCTCTCTTACTAATCTTGTTAACTCATTGAAACCAGCCCTCCTGAAGTCAAGGGTTACTGCCCTACTTCAGGCCTTTGACACCCTGTGCTGGATGGTGAATTCCAGTACGTGATTATCGCTATCGCCCAGATGATTGAGAACCTGCGGTTCCCTCACCAAGTAATAGCCTGTGGCCAGGACCAGGTCCAGCAAGGCATTTTCCCTGCTGGGACTGTGCACCTCCTGGGTTAGGTGGAGGTCCTGTATTTCAGCTAGGAACCTTACATGAGTGGTCAGACCTGGCTGACTGCTCCTCCCAGCAGATGTCCAGGTAGTTTAGGTCACCCATGATGACCACACCCCTTGACTTTACTGCCTCCGCGAGCTGGTCTAACAACTCCTGGTCCAGCTCTTCTCCTTGGTTGGGTGGTCTGTAATAGATATCCATTGTTAAGTCTCTTTCCCTATGACCCCTTATATTCTTACCCAGAGCACTTCAGCCTGCCCCTCCTCTGACTCCGTCCTGTTTGTTGAGGATGTGTATTGCTTTTTGACTTAGAGCACCACATCCCAACTTTTCCTCCCCATTCTATCCCATCTGTACAGTCTGTAGCCCCTAATGTTTACCATCCAAACATGGGTTGAATCCCATCAGGTTTCAGTGAGCCCTAATATGTCCAGATTTTCCAGCTAGGAGGAGGGCAAGTTCCTCCTGTTTGCTCCCCATACTATAAGCATTAGTGTAGAGACAATTAAGGCCTCCTATGAGTGCTTGCACCATCTCCTTGATCCTAGGATTATCCGGACCCCTGACACTTACCTGAGTACTTCTTACGCTGTTTTGGCTGGGAAGTGTCCTTGTGTCCCCATGTGGGCTCCATCCCCCGGTGAAGCTAGTTTAAAGCACGCCATATGAGATCAACCAACCTGGAAGAAAAGACACGCTTGCCTTTAGGGGAGAGGTGAAGCCCATCCCACCCGACCATGCCCCCTGCATGAAAATGCAGGTCATTGTCAAGGAACTCAAGGCCTGCCTGATAGCACCAACTCTGAAGCTGCCAGTTGACCAGCCCAATGCAGGCCACTTACTGGGAAAATAGAGAAGAATACCACCTATGCCCCTGTCTCCTCGAGCTTGGCCTCTAGGGCCTTCTAGTCCTTCATGATGTGATCTGGACTGCTCCTGGCCATGTCATTCATTCTGACATGGATTAGGACCATGGGGTACTGGTCTGAGGGTCAAATGAGGTCTGGGATCATGTCTGTAACATTCTGAATCCAAGCCCTAGTCAAGCAGCAGACTTCACGTGCCGTGGAGTCAGACTGGCAGATGGTACCCTCTGTTCTCCTCAGGATGGAATCTCTGATGACAAAGACTTGGCGTTTCTTCCTCTTGGTGTTCTGTCCTTGCTCAGACCATGCTGTGTGTGGAGTAGCATCATCCCCACTGGAGGCATCTGCTTTGACCTTCTCCTCTAAGGCTGCCATTGCCTCAAATCTGTTCCCCATTTATACCTAGGGAGCCACCACCATGCTAGCTGAGGAGCCCTGGTTTTGGTGGGCACCATCTGCCATTTCTTTGCTGTGCGTCTCTCCTGTGAGGTCTGCCTGTGTTGATTTTGTTCTCTGCTGCCCTGATCCCCTGTAGCCTACTCACCTCAGCCTGGAGCTCCCTAACCTGCTCCTCCAGGGCCTGAAGTCGGGCACAAGAGGGACAGGAGAGGGTGCCCCCAGACTCCTCTCCCACCCCCAACCAAAGGGCCCCTGACAGGCAGCCCTGCCAGACAGGGGCAGCTATGTGCCACTGACCTTGCCATAGGCTCCAGCTAAGTGGAGGCCTCAGAAAAGCCCAGGACAGATGACGCCACTGGGACAGGGTCCATAGCAGCAGCTTGCTGCATTCTTACCATGTCCATGGAACTCTGAGTCTTTTTCTCTTCCCTGCTGGAGACTCCCTCCTGGCTTATTCCCATGTGCCTGCCTAGCACAAACACCAGCACAAATGCCAGTGTGCCCTTACAGAGCATGCCTGTTTACATGCTCTGTTCATGTGCAGCTCAGGATTGCGGCTCCCTGCCAGCTCAGTTAGGAATGAACTGGGGGTGGAGGGGGGGCTCCCCCTCTGGATCCTCTACAGCTGTGCCAGCTTCCCTGTCCTACTTACCTTCAGAGAATCCGCCACCTCTGCCTCTGCCACCACTGCTACTGGTAGGTACAGGGGGCACACGTGCTGGAGGTACACCTGCATCCACTTCAGACTCAAGCCCCAACCGCCAGAGGCTTGATCAAACGATGGCTTTTAAGGGCCATGGTTTGAATTACCTGCCCTGGCCCAGCATTCTTTCTTGATAATTGGTCAACTAAAGTCCGAACAAAACAGGTAGGAAGGGCCCATCACATTACAATTGCTAACTGCTCAGATCTTGTTTTGAGTCATCTAGTTGTGAAAATTGTTTTTGCAAACTTTTGATCAGTTCAAGGGTTACATTTCAATCAGATGGGCTAGGTTTTGGATAGGTCTTTATTGACTGAATGGGATGCCTTGGGGGATGCCTTGGGGTATTAATCAAGAGACACTGTTTTGGGTAGTTGTTTTAACAATGGGGCTGAACTCAAAATAGTCTGTACCAGTGATGGTCTGTGGAGATAGTTGCAAAACCCCAGACACACATTGAATGCCTGTTCTGAAAAATATGCCTTAATCAAGGGAGGATGTGTCAACAAGGAGGGTACAGTCACATAGAGATATGCAGTTATTTATGAATGGTTTAGCATAATAAGACATTGGGTAGCAACTAACACAGGAGATTAAATCATAGCAGAAAGCCCCTTTTTCCTCTTGCCTGCATTTGCTTTCCCCTCTTTGGATATGTTTCTCCTCTTCTACCTTTTCTTCCTTCCTCTTTCTTTCACTATAAGATAAGGAATTG